>OW028578.1:34851684-35186684 GCA_932294295.1 Alitta virens
CATCGAACTGAGATGTTGCTCATGTAGAGTGCCGGGATAAGGAAATCGAACCCAGGACCTTGAGAGGAGCTGTCCAATCCCTGAACCACCCGTGGTGGGTATTTCATTGTCTGTACATTCGGGGTCATCCACATTGGCCAGGATCATCGAAATCGGTTACTCCAACAAAGGCAATTACATACCTTCCAATTTCGTAATTTGTTATAAAAATAACTGTTCACGTCATTGACAACAGCACTTCGACAGGCATCTTAGAAGTGTTTGTGATAATAAATTTAGAGTGTCCACCTTCTATGACCCTGGTCAATCTGGACGACCCCGAGTGTTAGTGTCCATCAATACCAGCATAGATGAATTATTACAAACTTAAATGTAACCAAAAATCATCAAAAACTATGATATGATTTAAGAGCATACTTATACAACTATAAGTATATATATATTCACCTAACGATGCCCTCATTTCCTGAGAGGGCTGGTCCATTTTACCCTGGCCATGTTCTCAGCCACGCTATCACTCATAGGGTTTTTGATTTAACCCCAATGAAAAAAAAAAAAAAAAAAAGAGGGGGAAAGAACTTGAAGTATTGACCCACAGGGGCTGTTACTCAGCCCTCTTCATCTATTTTGAGATGCATGAAGCGCTCCAAAAAATATAGTCATAGATAGATAGATAAATAGATAGATAAAAAGAAAGATAGATAGATAGATAGATAGATAAATATATAAATAGTTAGCTGGACAGATAAATAGGTACATAGATAGATAGATAGATAGATAGATAGACAGATAGATAGATAGACAGATAGATAGATAGACAGATAGATAGGTACATATATATATATATAGATAGATAGATAGATAGGTACATATATATAGGTAGATAGATAGGTAGATACATATATTGGACCACTGCTATCGAGGAAATCAGCTTGGTGATCTGGTTGATCTGGGTGGCAAAACCATGGCCAGGTCTGCTGAAAGTCCCCGATTTGAATCCAGTCTTGACACGCTTTATGACCTACATCTCAGCGGAAGTCGATCGCATGAGACATTAACTTGGAGATGCCTTGAACTCAGTGTCTATGCTGAGGCAAGTAAAAAGACCCCACCCATGGGGTAAATGTGTAACATGGTGTGGACTCCAAGCAGTCTTATCATCTCCTCATTACGTCTGCCTGCAGCTGGTCATATAAGCTGCGAGCTTCAGACCCAGTAGCATTGAGAGCATTGGTAACAAACAAATATATCATTATGTGGGTCAATTCTATACCATAATATACCCAGAATGCTATGCAGTCACTGTTCGTGGACGCGGAGGGATCTGCCTATTGACATTATACTCCCCAGGCACTACTTCATGCAGAGCTAAAGGTCAAACAGTGGGCTTAAAAGTAGTCCCCCAAATGGCCCCAGCACAGGTAAACATAGCATGTATTCCTGCGCACGGCCATTGTGTCCAGGGACGGAGCACTGCCCACATGGTGAATTATTAATCCGCGTGGAGGATTAGGCCGTTACAACGCCATACTGAATGTTCTATGGTGTAATACTTTACGCCAGATCTAGTAACTAACTCTCCTATCTTCCCTTATTCGCCTTGCACAATATCTTCTGTTTTTGCCTTTTGTTTGAAGTTGTGAATCCAGCATAAGGAATGATAATCTTTGAAAACTTACAATCTTAAGTTATTTATAACGAAATAATGGGCGCCCAAAAGCGCCCCCGCATCGGGGTACCTATGGTCGCCCTAGGCTTGCAGTCAAATTGTTTGGCTATGATATGGAAAATTCAATGGCACAGCCAGTCATAGGTGGTACAGCAGCCATATTATGTGGGAGGTTTCGTCAAGTTGATGGTTTATCAAAACCGAAAGTTCAGAGCATTTCAAAGTCTGTAAAAAAGCATAAACACCAGATTATTTGATTTCACAATGATATGACCACTGTGAAAAATTATCTGCACACCTTTCACATGGACTGCATCAGCATACCACAAAATTGGGACCTTTGAGGCCATTTTGGCCCCATGGGCAAATGTACCCAGCACTGAGCTTCATAGGGATGAAATACTCAATTTTCTTTGGCTCTACTAAGAAATACTTTAAAAATACTAATTAGCCATACATGTATACTAATCTGACCTGTGAGACATTCTCTACAGAATACATGTATTCCAAGTTACTTACATGTGTAAAATCTGGTTTCCCAAACCATAGCTGCAGCTGTGTGTCATTGAAACCACCTACCTTAACAAAATTGTCTCTAGCGGAGCATGGAGTATAAATGGTCCTGATTTTGACAATGTATTATTAGGATGCTAATAGGTTAGAGATCTATAATATATTTATGCCAAAAATAGTTTATCTACAGTTGTGGCCGGTAGTTTTTGGGCAGTTGCTATAGGTGGTCCTTAAAGCCCCTTTTTTTGATCTTGCAACATAAGTTTTATGACCGTTGGTCGTGAATATGGCCAAGAGTATTGTGATGACCAGTACTGTCAGTTTTTCCCTTCCTTTCTGTCTCTCTGTCTGTCTGTGAACCGTAGTTATAGACATGATAACTTCAGGTCTATTGTTGCTATGAACTATAGGTAATATACCATAGAGGAAAGCCTTGCATATGTTCAAAAATGGGTTACATTTGACTTTTTTGAGGTCACAAGGGTCAAACTCACCCAGAATCTCGTGGCTCTACTCTCCCCAGCAAAACGTGTGAATGATGAAGCCCCTCCCTCTGACTAACCATCCATAAGTTAATACACGGACAGTAAATATGGTCTAAAGAAATTAAATCAAGAAAAAGTAAAAAAGTTCTTAAAAATTAGACCATAATTAAAATATTTTAAAGTGTCTGAAAACTTTTCATTACAGCTGTGAAATAAATATATAAGTGAGGAAGGTGATATAGCTTTGGCAGTCTCATTGTTTCGTCACTGACTGGAATATATTTCTTTCCAGCATCTGGGGGACCAGTGTTCACGGTAAGCACAAAATAGCTGTTCCCAAGGACTAGTTGTGTGGGAAAGCTGCCGGTCCTTGAGCAAACATGCCGGTCCCTACCAGGCCATAACATTAGCATTTCATTCAGACCTGCCGGTCCCCAGGACCGGTAAATCATCAAACCTGTCGGTCCTGCCTTGAAGCTGCCGCTCAGGACCAACAGACTGGCCCTTATTTCAAACTCTTTGGAGGACCCAGTGGTAAATGTTTATCCGCCAATTCCGCATTGACAAGCACTGCTGACTGAATTTCCCATGTTTGATACTGGCATGGGCACTATTCATGAGCTGGAGCATGGATGTCTATTTCTAAATGATACTAGGTCTGAAGATTAGTCAGTTTATATTGTCATGAGCAGCTTTTATCCACACCTCTAACCATTCGGCCACAAAGGATATCCCTTTTAGCCAAGTGCTAGAAGGTGGGGTCACTGCTGAGGCCCGGGACACTGCATCACAATATGACCAACTGCAAGCAGATGAGATGATAAGACGTGAGAGTCCACACCATGTTACACATTTACCCCATGGCCGGGTGGGATCTTATAGTTGCCTCTGATTGCAAGGTACCTCCAATTTAATGTGTCATGGGATTGACATCCATGTAGCTGGGATGTAGCTCATGAAAAGTGCCCAGAACTGGGATCAAACCTGGGACCTTCAGCAGAGCCGGCTAATGGGGAATTGGTGGATGCCTGTAACCATTAGGCCACCCATGCAGCTGTCTTTCACAAGAGATTTTAATTTGAGAGCCAATAAAAGTTTGAATGTCAATAACAAGAAAAGGAAGATTGTTGCAATGCTTTTAAATTAATTATTTTTTGATTCCATGGACAGGATAAATTTTCTTGCATACTGTAGAAGTGTGCATGGTTGCACAGACAAAATTTCATGTAAGGTTTATTTGGTGTTGAGGTTCTTTGTACATTTGTACTCGGTGTCTATGCTGAGGCAAGTAAAATATCCCACCCATGGTTAAATGCGTAATTTTTTTTTTTCTTGACTGGTCTTTATCATATAATATCTTATTCTTGTGTGCAACTTTTCTGCAACTTACATTGAGCTAAAGAGCAGCTGCCCATCTGCCAAGTGCCAGTAGGCGAGGTAGTTGTGTACCCCTGACCACCTGAGGTTTTGACCGATCCTAGTCAACAACCTCACCCCACTAACGGGATTCGAACCAACTACCCTACACATGAGGTCAGAGGGGACCGGATTCCACACCATCGTGTGTGCAACTTGGAGCTAAAGAGCAGCTGCACACCAGCCAAGTGCTAGTAGACAAGGTAGCTATAGTTGTGTACCCCTGGATCGTAATACTATATTATGAATACCAGCAAGCTAGACCGATCCATCAGTCCCTACATTAGAGTCAAGCCATTGATCTAAACATCATCTTGAAAGGCAGATGTAATGATGAAATATTAGCTTAAATATCACAGCAAGCCGTGGAGCCCATGATACAAATTTTAGATACCGTAATGGAGGGTATTATCGACCGGGGGATATTATCGACACTCACATTAGAATTAACAATTTTGTTAACTAACTAATTTAAGTGTCGATAATAACCGCCCTGTCGATAATACCCTCTGTTACGTTAATGAATCAGTGTGAATACTATACAAAATAATTTTAAATTACTTTAAACAAACTTATTGTTATTGTTTGACCTAAACTAAAGCACAAAGTTGTAGAAAGTTGCTGAAAGTCATTCTATCTGCCACTGGAAGCTATTTAACTATCTATCTAACTATACCCATGGCGTGGCGCCACTATCAGCATGAAAACATCCGAGGCGCCACCTGCCATATTGTGCACAAGTGACCATGTCTGTCAAGAATTCTCAAAACACTGGGATTTTTCAGTTCAAGAGGTCGAATTACTCTGTTCAAGGAGATGACAAAGGTGACACGCTGCAGCAACAAGTCTTCAGCCATGTAGTGAGTAGTTCTAAGTGCCCAAAATATCAGTAAATTGTTTTGTTCAGTGAAATTTAGATGGTTTTTTATTTGTCACAGTGGGCGATATAAGATGTAACAGCGAATTAGTTCAATTAATTAATTGGTAGGTAGCAGTGACTAGCGTAGCGAATGATATTTTTATGAACATATTCATATTTAAGAGATTCATACATTGTGTATGAATATTTGATAGATGTTTAGTAATTGAACTGTGTATCACAGCACCCTTACATCTAAACAAATGATTGTAAACTTCATTAAATGTATGATTACATTGTCCTCAGTCTTCCTTGAAGGGAGTCATAGTGATCTCACAGTTATACCTTACTCGGTTGTCTTGACCAAACAATAAACTATGTTACTAAAATATGTTTTCATTTTTTTGTCTGATTTGCACAGATCCAGCTGGTCATGCCGGGAAATATAAATGCATTGAATGATGTGAAGCAGATCACGAAAGACCAGCCGTATTACTGCGTCAAAAGCTTACAAGTGGAATTACTGTTGAAACCTCAGTTCATTCAGGCATTCGTCAAAAGAGGTTTGAAGCACTCTAATTTTTCATCGGAATATATACATGACTCATCACGTTATTGATCTCTTTATTGTTCTTGTAGGCGTTGCATTTGCGACTACATACATTTTTACGAAAAAAATAGTGAATTGTTTTTCTTGTTTTATGCATGCTTTGAAGCTAGTTGCAGTGTTTGTAATTAACAATCGTAGGTCCCAATTTTGTTTTTATCGATTACTGTTCTGTGTTCACTAAAATCTCCTGTTACCTGAACACCAAACTTACTGCGATTGGTAGATCCGACATAATATGATGTATAGATAATGTTACCCGATTCCAATTTTTGTTTTGTTCCATTTCAGGAAATCTTCACCTTTTATCACATGGAGTGAATATTGACACTTCCAGCTGCCTGGCTGTGTTGCCTAATGGTAAAAAAATTCTTCTACTATGTGTGATTTGTGGAATGCATTTCAGATTATATTGTTACAGCTAGGCTTGAATCGAAAAATATTTAATATCGATATAAAAAATTCACGTTTCGATTTATTGTTTTCCCTGTAGTGCATCTTCTGTGCCTGTAGAAAATACTAAAAGTTACGCTGGTGTGCGTGCATATGAAGCTGAGCATAGTGCCCTCTAGTGTATTGTGTTACAGTTATTAATTGAAGTAAATCATGTAAATACGTCGTATTGGCCATGATCAATCAGTAAATTATGAAAATACAAAATTTGCACGATACCGCAATATCGAAAGCTGAATAGTGATATTTTAATCGAATTTTTTTATATATTAATGACAATGCTAGTTACAACTGAAATTAGTTTTGATTATGGGTTGCAAATTTTATATTTCTCGCTTGTATGTTGTTCCAGGGAAGTTGATTCTGCATGTCACGAAGGACGACCATGAAGTTTTGGGATTACAAGGAACTCCTTCAAAATGTGGAAGCAAGAAATTCGGTTAGGTCATTTTATGATTAAACTGGAGCGTTTTGAAAGTAGTGTGCTTAAAAATCTGTATTGAGTTGACGGCTGCTTTGAAAATAATATTTAGCCTTTTTTCAATAAAGCGATATTTTACTCAAGAGGAAGTTATACAGAAATTGGTGACCTTAGTTAACTATCTGACCTTAATTAAGTAAGAGGCTCTCTTTATTTTTTACCAATGTGGCCACTCTTGCATTATATTAATTAGGCAGACTTCAGGTGAAGTAAACAGTATACAACTTTGAATTACTGGTCACCACATAATAGTCAGGGTTGGCCAATTTAAATCAAGGTAAAAAAATAAACAATTTTGATTTATCTTTTTTTCAATTTAACAATTTTATTCAGTTGAATACTAGATTTTTATGACTCAAATCATGATTTATTTGAATACAATGTGATTTTTTTTTTTTGTGAATTTTTTCAAAAACTCATATTGTTAAATAAATCTAAGTTCTGTTCATTTTTAGAGCACAGTTCAGTAAGTTTAAGAAGGAATTCTGGTAAACTTATCAAACTTGGCTCATGCTAGACAGTACTTGAGCCCTAATTGCATCATTGAAATTTAAAAAAAGATTTAATTTTTTTAAATCATGATTTTTACCAACCCTTATTATAGTGATGATAGTTTGACGAAAGTTTTGCTAAATATCTTTGAGACAATATAACGTCTTTTACTGGCTGTCTAGATGATTTGTAAGAATTTTATCCACGTTTATTACATAACTGTACATCATCAATTTGTTATTTTCAGTGATAGAGATTGATCTGTTGTCGCCCAACTTTATTCCCGGGAACAAATTCTACGATCGAACGTGTCAGTGTTTTTCACAGAACCCCCATTTGTCCTTCACTTGTATGGTCGCATGGGACCCTCATGGTAAGCAAAAGACAGCCAATTTCTTACTACAAAAAAAAAACACAAAGACATATTGCAAAGACAGCACAAATGTAGTTACGGACAAGTCAAACCCAACATTCTAACCCGTGAAAAGCCCCTCTCTGTTCTTAACTTTCGAATAATATTTTTTTGTCCATCTTTTCATCATTATGGCCATTTGTTTTGTACACAGAGAAGCAGAAGAAATTGCAATGGAGAATATAGCAAACTTAAATTAATTTCTTTCCTAGCAGTGTTTTTTATCATGCAGCTAGTAATGTGGGCTCTGACTTGTTGCTAACATTTCTGTCCATTTTGTAATGCTGTGCATGATATTTATAGAAAATATGACCGAAAAACGGGTGGACAGTTATTTGGAATCCTACTGTAATTTAGTTTCAGTTTTATTTATTCGATATTTTATGTGTTTGTTAGTGATGCTGTTAGGTCAGTATTGCTGATAGTGCAGAATATTGCCCTCTATTTTCATTAAAATTTGATTTTTCAGACGAAGAAATATCTCCTGTCTCATTAAAATCATATTTCGAAGGCAGAGGATGTAAAGTCGTGTCTTGCCAGTTGGAAGTTGAAGAAGATGCCTTGAAAAATTTGAAAGCTCCGAAAATTTCTTACGACGCATCATCCGAGGAAAGTTACAGGACGTTTTGGGAGTGGCTTGGAGCGACTGCTTGTGGTGTGAAATGGTGGGTATGGGTAATATAGCAGTTCTAGAGCAAGCATGGACAGTTCACGGGTGAAAGAGACCCCAATCAGAAAGATTGTAAAGTAATTGACCAACATTTCTAGCCTATTCCTAATGTCAGTACCCCATAACCATGGGGTACTGCTAATGTCCTTATCATCAAATATTTTTCGGTGCTACATAGGTCATTAGTCTAAAAGAATACAGAAATAGCATTACAACTGTACAGAAAAGGTGCAAACCTGGGTCAAAAGAGGGGAAAACAAGTTTATTGCCCAGTTGTTTGGGTAGTAATTTTATTCTTATCAAATGTTTCGATCAGTCTGAAAAGTCGTTCTAAAGATGCAACTGTCCATGATCCCTCTAAAACTGCTGTATTATGGGTTAGAAATGCTGTAAATTGCATTGTTACTGCTTGTTCAATTACACTGACTACACTGAGTCCAAGCAACCCACACAACTGACCATGTGTTGCATGGGTGAAGATTAGACCACTTAATTAAAAGTGATTACATTTTGTCAGACTTGCTGCAATACCTTCTATGTCACAATATCTGCCACTACTGATTTTTAATGAGGCCCTCCCTGAAGTAAATTACTATTTGGGAAAATACTTAGGATTGACCAGAGATTGGTGGTCTAGTGGTAAGACGCTCGGCTGCTCCTCTGAAGGACACAGGTTCAATCCCGGTCCAGGGCGCTCACTTCATGAGCTACATCCCAGCTGGATGTCATTTGGATGAGACGTTAAATTTGCAGCCCTTGTACTCAGTGTCTATGCTTAGGCATATAAAAGATCCCACCCATGGGGTGAATATGTAACATGGGTGGACTCCTCCCTCTCCTCATCAATCAGCCCTCGCTAGTGACAATGAACCTGCTGATAACCTGTTCTTGCTTGAGCCTTTCTCAACTCCCTAAGGAGTATAAAATACAGCATGTAACACAGATTGACGTGCAGTGGTGCAGTGGGATAAGCACTCTACAATCACCATCACTGCCCACAGCCAGCTCCACCTGGGTGGAGCATCTCCTCCATTTTGCGGAGCTTGTAACGGTGAAGTGACCTTCTTATGCCAGCTGGGTGGCCTAATGGTTAAGGCATCCACCAATTCCGTATTGGCCAGCTCTGCTGAAGGTCCCGGGTTCAATCCCAGGCCCGGACACTCTTCATGAGCTACATCCCAGCAGCTGGACGTCAATTGCATGAGACGTTAAATTGGAGGTGCTTCAGACTCGGTAGCTTTAAGACATTAGATATATATTATATATTTAGTTTTATTGACAAACTGGATATCATATAACATTACAAAACAAACATACAACATTACAAATCAAGTCTGGTGTCTATATCTACTCTAGTGTATACAATCTATAATCTACTAGTTTTTCCAAAGATTTACTTGATAAACGCAAGTCAGTTCCAGTTTTTCTTACATATATATACATGAATATAAGACTGATTGACTATATTGAAACGTTCATTTACATTTGTAAATAATTTCTGTTTCAGGGGCAGGGATATTGATGAATGGATATCAAACATCGGACATGACCAAGTCGCTATGACCATGCCTCATTGTAAATTCATCAGCGTGACCGGCTTCCTGACATCACAAACTGTGCAGAGGCTGCATTTAACATTACGGTAAGTTAAACATTGTTCAGGTCGTTATTGTTACATATATATATTTATAATTTATGACATAATTCCAAAAGTTTAATCACGGGTAAAAAAAATGCCATTATCTTTCATTAATAATTATTTGCTTGGATCTCTCGGAAACTCAGGAGGGCACTTGATAAATTTATGTGTTTTTTTACAGTGTTCCTCCTGGCCTTTCATACATTGTAAATAGGAAAGTTTATTGTTTCAATGACATGTGATTATGTATGAAGGCAGATCTATTTGTCTTGAGTCTTGTGTTTGTTAAAATGGTACAATCATTTGTTTTTAGTCGTTTTTTCAGTTGTTTTGTTGAGAATAAATTATCAATGTTATTTACTTTAGACCATGAATATCATCTGATGAATAGCCAATTTTGGGCTGTTCCATTTTAAAAAGGGGGGGGGGGTGGACCTTAACATTTTTAGACCCCCCCCCCCCCAACCGCCTGATATCTGGTTTTTTACACCCCCACTTTTGTCTACTTTAGGAAAAAATACTGGTCAACCAGCCCCCTTCCCCCGATATCTGAAAAATATTCACCTTCTTTTTAACATATATATGATTATGAATACTTCTTTTTATTACTTTTCACAGGTTGTCCACAGCATTGGAGCCCCTAGAATGGTCTTGTTTAGTCAATCACGGATTTCAGGATTCACCCGTTTCTTTCTACAATCACGAACATGGATTCAATATTAACGGGGACAATATCACTGCAATCGTTAATTTCATAAACAATAATTATTGGCAGTATATCGCACTAGAAAAACTGGACACAACAGGATGAAAATTGATATCATAAAGACACTGATATATTTGTCCAAAGACAATATAACTGCAATTGTTTATTTCATTAAAGTTAATTCTTTGCAATATATATTGCACTGGGAAAACTGGATACAATTCAATTCAAGTTTATTTCAGACAAACACACGTTACATTTTCATGCATACATGTACAGTCCATATATACTATTAAATTACTTGAAGTACATGTAATAACTTGTGCTGTTATTTAATCTAGTTAATATGATATGACACATTTTGATTTAGTCCGCAGACTAGATGAGATTGGACGATATAGTACTTATCATATACCAAAAGGAGAAATATAACATAAACTAAGAGGACAAATATAACATACATGAAGATGAAAATTGATAAGATGAAAATACTGATATATTTAATTATTATTATTATTATTTGTTAGTTATAGTCTAGAATCACTGCTTGACCCTTGGCAGGCCAATCCAGAGTCTTTCTCAACTCCCTGGGGAGTATTCAGCCTTGAACACGGGGTTAACCGCAGGGGCTTAAGAGCTCACACCAGTGCCATCACTGTGGGTGCCTAATGCCAAGTACCCATATTGCACCTGGGTTGAGTGAGGCAATGGTTGATGAGAATCTGCCCAACTGCTCGATGCCATGGTGGGGTTTGAAACCCACAACCTTGCGGATAGTTCAAGTTCAATCATTTTATTCACCACTATATTTAACAATCATACATAATCAACATAAAAATAAAAATTATTCAGTGGTGGAGAACCCTCTAAGGCATTTAGGTGCCGCTATCGAGGGACCACCTATGGTAAAAGTAAATGTTTTATTTGCAATTCAAATTTTTCAGCAGATCAGAAAAAAGGTACTGCAAAGTAGACTGCTGCTTCACTGGAAAGGATCACTCACATGAAATCAGTACTAGCTATTTGTAACATATATAATAAATAGTTAAGGATTAGGATATACTGGTTGGAGTTAGTTAGACACTTTTAACAGTTTCTTTCACAGACATAACAGGTTGGTAGCGAGCAATGATCTGAATATGAGTTGATGGTTATTTTCTTAATATATTTCTTAAAGCCATCAAAACTATGTGTGAAAATTATATCTCTTATATTTAAACTCATGCTATTAAAAAGTTGAGGGTATCGGTATGTTATACTGCAATTCATGTCTAATCTGGGGTGGTCTATAGCAGGCGAACACCTTAACCACTAGACCACGACATCCCATAAAGTCTAATGTACACTAATGGACTTTAAAAACGCATTATCTCGGGTTTGTACAACATGTTTTACCTATGCCTTTTTAAAGTCCATTTGTGTATATTGGTCCTATCAAATATGGCTTTTATGGTAAATGACTGACTATGCATCATTCGGTGAAATTTGTAAACTGTCGGAAGAATGATTAGTGCAATTGATCAGCAATGGTTTACTATGGATTCTCCAAACTAAAATCTTGAAGAAAAAAAAGTCTCTTTCACCAAATTTTTATTAAATATATTCTATCAAGAATTGTCATGATCAAATAATATTTATATGATATCAAAGCTAAAATCCATTGACTCGGCCACAGTTGTCAAGAATACAATGTTCCAATTGATTACATATATATATATGTATTATGATGTTGTGACTTGTTATTGGATATGGGAATACAGGGGCGGATCCAGAAAATCACGGGGGGGGGGGGGGGGGGGGGCGATAAAAAATTGAAATTTACTGCGTTGACCCCTGAATTTTTTTAATATTTTTCAATTAAAAAGTACCGGGCCAAGGAGGGGGTTTAACCTAAATCCCCGCACCCCCGCACCCCTTCCCCTATATCCACTACTGGAATAACACTTGTTTCAGACTGTATTTGTGTGTAGTGAGATAATGGCTCATATGTTGTATACATGTACTATATTGGAGAACCTATTGGATCATTGGCATCAGCAAAATAATTGTAATATAAATAAAGGGCCAAAAAAAAATAAAAAAAGACCCAATATATATTTTGTGAAATCAATTAAGTTTTATGATTTATTGTACATATATTGTGTATGAAAAACTAGAACAATGAGATTAAATTGACGAACTAATCAAAACCATACAACAAATAGCGGTCGAATGACAAATAATTGACAATTAAAGTCCTGTTGTTTCGACCCAAAATCGTCCTGTTTAGAGTGAAATTGGTGCACTACATTGAGTCTATCCTGGAAGGGTGAAGTTGCAGGTGCTATAGTAGTGAGTCTACTACTAGTGACTGGATTTAGTGAATCAACATGATTTATAAAAATTTCATATTTTTGGGTTTTATTTTTATTTGGATTATACACCTAGTTTACTGTCAGGATGGTAAGTGCTATTTATACTTTATTTTATTTTTATTTATAGGTTTGTCTAAATACTGAATACTAGACTTAATTTTTCAATAGTGATTAATTACTCATTCGTACAATATGCATGGATTGTTTGAATCAATTTGGAATTTTTTTTGTTAAAATATCGCAAAATGAAAACTTGTATATTAAAGGAACTTCTGTGGAGTTTTTTTAAGGAATTGGATAATAATATTGCGTTATATAAAGTTATGTTAGCGGTGGCTTCTAACGCATGTTTTTGCCATTTCATGGGTTGAGTCAGTTGTTGTTTTGCTGATTTTGTTTTTTTAACCCATGGATGGAATATTTAAAGCTGGATTGTCACTAAACATGACAGTGGCCAATATATATTGCATTCACTTCAATGTCTTCTTAATAATGATTACCTGCCATCCAGAGTCTTGCTGGGTTCACTTTCTGTCTATAAAATTAATAAACTTTTCCTGGTATTTAATTCATGCCATCAAAAACCCAATATGTAAACAAACCAAGTGATGACGTCACAATACTCAACAATGGGTGATGATGCCATTTCCATTGTATAATGTTTTGGTCTCGATTTCTTTCAATGTATCATTTATTTTTTTGTAATTAATGCCTGATAGATTCACTAGCTAACACCTATTTAGTGTACCTTGATCAAATGAGGTGATTTTCAATCATTTGATGAAGTTTTAGAAAATTGTAATTTTGACTGACAGTGCAGCTTTAGGCTGAGTTACTTTGGTTTTCTATTCAAAATTCAAATGATAACCGGATTAGAACTTTTGAAGACCCGCTGACAATTGATTTGGAATATAAACTGTCTTATCAGGCCAGTCTTAAAAATACTTCTGTTGCGGGTTACATGACACTTGAAATTAGGAAGGTAGGAATTTTTTTACCTCAGAAGAATATTTTACTAATATTCAACTAACTGGCAAGGCCACGCGCTTCTGCAAGAATAGGATCGGAAACAATTTTAGGACTTAAAAAATCCAAAAAAATTTTTTTTTTTTTTTAAATAAAACAAAAAAATAGCAAGGGGAATATATATATATATATATATTAATATTTGTCAGACTCACTAATATGTTCTTAACGGTCGCATAACCCGCAACAAGAATATATTTAAGTATAGCCTCATAAAGACGACTTATTGTAGACCTTTAGATTGGTCCGAATGGGCCTAATGTCAGGTTTTTTGTATTATTGCAGAAATAGATGACCTTGCCCTCGGAAAACCGACTTATCAGAGTTCATTGGTAAATGACAAGGGAAACCTTGTATTGGAAAACTCTACCACTGAGGACAGGCCTAGCAATGGAGTATGTATTCGTCAGAAAATTGCAAATTAAACTGGTTTAGCAATACAAACAAACATTAAATTTTGTTTCTTGTATTTTTGATAAGAATTCTATATTATAATGGTGTAATTGAGATACCTTGACTGTCATGCGAAAAGCTTTGCTCATATTTGTAAAATTTGTTTTTAAAACTCATCTTTGAACTATATAAACAGTGGTGGCGCTACCTATCCCCCCCCCCCTCCCCCCGCCCAAGCGAGAGACCCCCTTGCCGCCCCCCCCCCCGCCCCCCCCAGTTGAACCTGTCAATTGCTGTTTTGGACGGTTATATCTATGTATAGTTGCCCCCCCCCCCCCTAGATGGATTGCCCCTCTGTTGCCCCCCCCCCCCCCCAACTCTTTAGAAATCCTGACGCTGTCACTGTTAATATACAAATTACACTTTCAATGATTGTAATTGTAATTCTTGAATTCTCCACCAGGCGTGCATGTATACAAGTGTAGAAGACTCCCCCTGGTGTGCTGTTGATTTACTAGAAGAATACAAAGTCAGCTCTGTCATTGTAACAAATAAAGGTAATGATAACAAACTATAACAATTGAAACTTAACATTGCATAATTTAATGTTGTGGATTTAACACTATAAGAATTTGTACGAATAGTGAAAATACATTTCCAAAATTTTTCTGAAGAATAATTTGTAATTTTAAAACTGTTTTATTATATTAATTAATTCCTGTAATTATGTAACCAATTTAGATTTTTAAGTGTTGAAGTTATGAAATATAATGATCATTTATATGATATAGATTCTATATAGTGTGTTAATACAATAATGAGTAATGGCTGTTCCATTTAAAAAAGGAGAGGGGGGGGGGGGGGTTGGACCAGAAAATTGTTTTTCCTACATCACCCCCCCTCCCCCTATTGTTCTTATTTAAAGAACCCCACCCTTCTCCCGCTTTTTCAAAAATTTAATTTTCTGGTCCACCCCCCAGCCCCTCTTTTTTAAATGGAACAGTCCTAGTTGAGCAAAAGGTTAACATACAATCGAGCAAAATGTTGTAAAATATGAAATTGTGAATAAAATCATTCAAGTAGAAAGGTTGCTAAGTATTTGATCAAATTAAAGAAAATGGTTAGAATTGTTTTATTATTGGAATGTGTAGAATGGCAGTTATTTATTAAAGAGATAAGATGTGGCAATGTTAGTGAACAAAATTTTTCTGCTCAGGTGCATGTAAACATTTGGATGCAACTGTATGTATTAAAGTGATGTAAAAAAAAGGTCTTCTAACTTCAGCCGTAGATTCAGGAGAACTTATAGTGGAAGTTGGCGATTCGGTGAACGGCACAAACCCAGATTTTCGCAAGTGCGCTTCCGTTAACAAGTCACTCGCTCTGGGAGAGACTCGTAAAATATCTTGTGATGAGGCGCTGAGGGGTCAAGTGGTGCGAGTGAAAAAGGTCGATTCAGGAAACGTGGCTCTCTGCGACATGAGAGTTTTCGGTTGCCAAGGTGATTATAATTATATTCTAATTATCATAATCTGTGCTGAGGCTAGTAAAAGGTCCCATCCATGGGGAAATGTGATCTTGAGATGATGTAGATATATTTTGTAGTCATATTTTTAAAATATAAATCTTAAGAATGAACCTCCTATAGAGGGTTGCATTGACATATATTTAAATGAAAAACCCCTAAATGACATTTTCAGGGATGGAAATAAGGTTCAGCAATGGTTGTGACCAAATAATTTGACGCATTTTGTCGCAGACAGCGGTCCATTCGCGTGAAAAAATTATTATGGTAACCTCCACGTAACCTGAACGATCATTCTTGACTTATTCCGATCCCTGATTTTCTATTATGTGTTCTTAACATGAATGGATGTGTTCATGTGCATGGCTACTCTGTTTCCAAATGCGATACCATCTTCAGTGTTACTTACATGTAAGTGCTTCTTGGCATGGAGGCCATTATTTTGACTCAATAATGTTTTTATTCTTCATCAGTTCTCGAAAGAAACCTGGCTCTCCGGAAACCCACGATGCAAAGCTCTCTTGAAGGTCCAAAGGGAGAAGCAAAAAATGCAGTGGACGGGAGCGACAATTCTGTCTATGATGAGGTTTGTACTTTAATTATATACGTAATTATGCATTCCTTCATATGAATTAAGATTGTACTCTCCGATACTATATATCTCTTCTATTGTTCTTAGAAGGATAATATTGTTTTATTGATTATTGTTTATTGAATAAAACCACTCTTCCCAAAGGCTTAATGACATGCCGCTTTAGGGAAGAGCTCAGTTACAATTGTATTAAATGTGATGAGAAAGAAAATGTAATGAAAATAATTTGGTGTTATTGTAGAAGATTATGACATGTAATTTTGATTTGAGGCCTTTCAAATATGCATGAGTAACAATTTGGTATATCACATTCCTCAATACAAGGGTAAAAGTTAACCAATGAAAATGTTTGTTAATTCCCTCTGAAGTGCTAAAAAAGGTGTTTTGTCATGCGGTTAAAGAATTTAAATCAAACAAATTAGTAAACATGCCTAATGGAGTATTAGTTACTTTTAGTGTCTGGATTTTACCTACAAAACTAGTTAGTTAACTCCCTTATACTTGGGATATAAATATAACTTAATTATTACAAGTATTAACTTGGAAGGTGTATGATGTGCAGTGAGAACAAATTTCTGATGCTCATGACCTTTGACCCGATTCATAGTCATTTACCCAATTGTTTAACCTCAGACCTAAATTGTGACCTTTTGTCCATTCAAGCCAGGCTTTGAAAACTTTATGATAGCAGTTATGACAGTTTAGGATCATTGGCCAAAATCATTGAAAATGTAACTTATCAACATTTTGCAAAGTTTTAATTAATTAACGGTCAGCGACTCAGTTACTATAAGCCCATTGCACACGAGAGTTTTTCCATGCCGTGATCACATATGATTTGGTCATAACCCTTTCTCATGACCAAATTTTCCTGTGTGCAGCAGACTATGATCGCGTCACATATGACTTGTGACGAGATCATGGGTATCTAGCACTGCTAGATAATCCATGATGAAATCAGAGACTTTCCATGATGCAAACCCCGTGTGCAGCAATTTATGTCGTGATCACAGGGGCCTGGCCTGCTAATAGCCAATCAGATGCGAGGGGTTTTGACTTGACCTAGAATACAGCAACCCTAGTTTGCAACAACTTCATAATGGCTAGTGAGGAGTTGTGACTCTGTCATGGGGTCCATCTCCGTGTGCAGCACATTATGCTGGCATCACAAGAAGGGGTTGTGATGCCATCACATGTGATGCCATCATATGTGATTCCCGTGTGCAATGGGCTTAAGGGTCTCTTGACCAAATTTTATGACCTTTGAGACAATGGTCATTGACCCACTTATGAATCTCTGACCTAGCCTGACCATTGATATAATTCATGATCATTGACTCAATCCACTGATGTAGTTGTAAACCTCTGACCTAATTTTACGACCTTTGACCTATTTTAGCCGTTTCTTTCCAGGGTTCCTGCAGCCACACGTATTATGACAAGAACGCTTGGTGGGCAGTTGACCTTTTGACTCCTGTCAGGGTCACGGAGGTCATAATTACTAACAGAGGGGATTGTTGTGGTAAGTATTGTCTTGTATTGTACAGTATAAAAGGGAAAAAGTACAGTATAGCGGACCCAAATTTATGACCTTATGTAATGAGCCTTTTTGTCATGGCTATATATGACGTCATATCCCTGAATTCAATGAATGACGTCACAAAAAACGACCGCTCTAGATCTTCATTTTCAAGACAAGACATCGTTTATTTTTTTCTTTATTGGCGGGGGGGGGGGGGGGGACAGCCAAACCCCTGCTGTGCTACGCAAGTATTATTCCTCTTCTGCGATAGAACAAATTTGGGCAAAAAATTGTGATATTTTTTAATATTTAATGGACGCCAAATATGGGCATATATTTGGGTCCGCTATACTGCACTATACCCTATAAAAGTTAGTTGGGTGACAAAGATAAATTTTTTAGTTCAACTGTTGGGAGTGGGTCAATTAGTTCTTCTCCTAATTTGTACTGCTGATTTTTCTTTAAATCTCTTTTTAGATAAAAAGAGAGATAGGATATATATATATTACAAATGCAGCGAGAATGACCTTGTGACAATTCAAGCGATTGAAGATTTAAGAGACAATTCTATTTCATTTATTTCTCATCATGAGAGACTCTTCTATTTAAATCAACTATGTACTATGTAAAAAATAATTGATATATTTCTACATTATTTTTAATTGTATCCCACCAAGTACACCATTTATCATGTTTATGTGTGTGATTAAAGATGATATGACTCAAGACTCAAGAATATTTTATTTTGACCATACATTTACATAAATAAATCTGTCCGGTACAACTATATATAAATTATTGTATACTATATGGTCAAGGAGGCAGTGACTAAGTTGTGGTAACAACGCTATCATCATGCCCCCTTGTGGTTCTGTGTATCAGTTATATTGCTATGGATTTATAATTTAATCAGTACCTAGTAAAAACATAATGATAATAAACTAATTCTCAAGGCTTACAAAATAAGAAATAGAGAAGAAAAGAGAACAAATTTTATGATGATGAGCAATGTAAATATAGCATCCTCTTAATTTGTATTAACAGGCGAACGACTGAAGGATTTCGATATTCTTGTTGGAAATTCCATCAACATGACAACTACCAGTCGCACGACTTGTACTTCAATCTCAGGAGAAGTGGAACACGGGGCAACAGTGACCTTCACGTGCTCCGAACCGCTTCCTCAAGGTCGTTACGTGAAAATTATGTTACGCGGCGAAGGATTTTTGACGCTTTGTGAAGTCCAGGTTTATGGAAAACATGGTGAGATTTTTAGGCTTATTTTTGACATTTTCACTTTTTTTTGGGTTCGAACCCAGCCACGACAAGAAGGAAATGAGAAGGTCTTCCTTTAACCACTGCTTCACTTCACCAAGGTGATAGCAATTGTAGAGTTCTTGACCGGTGGAGTTCTGCAATGGCTACATGTTGGGTGCGTGCATACTCCCCAGGAAGTTGAGAAAGGTGCTTGCTTGGACAGGCCTGCCAAGATTGCAAATTGTAATGGTGGATGAGTTGGTTGAAAAATTACACATTAAATTTATGTAAGAGTTCAAACACCGGATATGTATTGTTGTAAATGATTTATTAAAATCATGCAGAAAGATAAGACGACTCTTGATATAAATTTACTTTGCATTTTCAGCTCTGAGCAGACTCGAGGCTTGCGAGAACTCTCCCTGTGGTTCAAATGGAGTTTGTCAACCGAACGACACCAACGATTCAGGAGGGTACAACTGCATTTGCAACCTGGGATTCACTGGCCGTATTTGTGAAAGCAGAATCACGGGTTAGTTAACAACACAAAGTTTAGGTTTAGTCAGCTTATACGACCAGCTGCCATAAAATGCAGTGTTATTGTCATCATTGGCATATGTTATGATGAGATGAAATGGCTTGGGGTCAACACTGTTATTATTGGCCTTTGTTCTATTCTGCTGCTTTAATGTTTGTGAAATGTATTTAAAAATATTATGTGATGATGCAATCATATGTCTGATGAAAAATATGATATGATTATGTGATGGACAATATATAATGAAAATGATATTTTAGCTCTGCCCCCGCAGGTGGGAGAGCTTTTGTTATCACCTCGATTTCAGGAATGATGTCGCCTCCTGGGTGATGTCGCCTTTCCCGCCCTTCGTATTCCAGATGAAAACACAAGTTAGCTGCTGTTTTTCGCGCTGCCGCTAAGTATGTACGCAGATTATGTTGTACTACAGTCTCGTATTGCTTTTGTTCTTCATTGGTGGCTTCTCAACGTATCACTTTCACTTTTTGGCGAACCGCGTCTGTTGCTTTTCCACTGGTGCTTTTGATTTAACACCTTGTTTTCGGGAATCGTTTGGGCTGTCCTTGTGCTATGTCAGTTCCCATTTTTCCTTTATATGCATTATTAAACCATCACACAATATTACACAATGTATACATAGTCCATTTACTGTTAATGTATATGTACTGGCCACAGCCATGGGGCATTACAGTGTCCCCCCAGCCCTGGGCAGAGCTCTGCGCATCCCATGTGCATTCTAGTTTTAACTGGAAACATATTATGTGACCAATCAAATGATGCTATCTATTCCTTGGTTTATAATACTTCTCAATTATAATACTTCTCAATTGTTCTAGTTATATTGTTTAGTAATTTGTTTCTTCTGTAACAATGGCTGTATATACGATATTTATCTTTTCCACATTTCATATAAAATATGTTAATTTTTCTCTGACAGAAATCAATCAAATTTGCTACATTGCAGGACTTATTAACTTGCCTAGGGTCATGACTCATCATGACAGATAACTATCAATGTAATATCTTAAATGATTATGGTGGGCTCAATAATAATTCATTGCTAAATATCCTTGATGCTGCAAATGTCGATGAGGGAGAACCTATTATATTTGAACACTCAAACTATATGGATAATGAGGCATTGATATATACCCTTAAATATAAAAATGACGTTATTTAAGTTATAAGTTCAAATTGTTAAAGCATATTAGCTAAGTTTGATCAGCTTAGTATTTATATTAGTTTATTACTGGAACAGGGTTGCAATTTTGATATGATCCGTCTCCAGGAGACATGGTTAGATGATTTATTGGAAGTTACTACTCTGAATATTGAGGGTTACGAATTGATAAGTAAGTCCAGAACATGCAGTGCCCATGGTGGTCTGGCCATTTTCTTAAAACATTGCTACCAATATAGAAAATTGCTAACAAATGTAGAAAATCATGGTTGATAGTCGAACAAATACAAAGCTTATAGTTGGAAACATATACAGACTGCCTAAGGAAACTAATCTAGATTATGATACATTCATGGAAGAGCTCATGACAGTATTACAGCAATTAAATCTAAATACAGCAAATATATCACTCTTTGGTGACTTCAACATTGATCTTTTAAGAATTAAAGAAAGACCAAAAATTAATGAATTCTTTGACCTCATGGTTTCACACAGTTTTATCCCGAATATCGCACTGCACACTAGGTTCTCCAGAAATAGCGCAACTCTGATAGATAATGTTTTCTGTAAAATCTCACGAAATTTCTCTAAAACATCCAGTGGCATTTTAACAAATAATATTTCCGACCGTCAGGCATATTTTATATGTTTTGATTACCTCGCAAAAACTAACATAACCCCAAAATTTGTTAAAAAGCCTAAGTTCAATGAAAATACCTTCAGGAGCTTTAAAGCGGAGTTGATTTCATTTGATCTAAACAGTAAACTGAATGTTGGCCCTGACAGTAACCCTGATGAAAACTATAATATCCTAGATAAAATAGTAAGAGAATTAAAAGATAAACACTTCCCAGTCAAAACTGTCAAATTTAATAGATACAGACACAAAAAGAATAAATGGATCACAAGAGGCATATTGAACTCAATAAAATTTTGTGATTATTTCTATGCCAGACTGAAAAAAACCCCTTTGCATTCCCCTCTTAAGGAAACCCTCAGAATTAACTTAATTCTGAAGACAAACACACAATTGGTAAAACTTCAATATGGAAGAGTTCATGACAATATTACAGCAATTAATCTGAGTTATAATGTATCAAGACCGGTGTGCCACAGGGCTCTATACTAGGACCCTTTTTTCTTATCCATGTGAATGACTTGAACAGATCCACAAATATGTTCAAATTCATCATGTATGCAGATGACACAACACTATTAGCAACTCTCTCTACAGTGAACCAAGAAATATTATACAACTGGTCGATTCATATGAATAATGAGCTCATGAATTTAAGTAATTGGTTAAAGGTAAATAAGCTGTCTCTGAATGTCTCAAAAACTAAATATATTATCTTTCTTTTTTATATATAGATGGTGATAGACTAGAAAGAGTGGGAAGTTTTGATTTCCTGGGTATTACAATAGATGAAAGTCTAACATGGAATGATCATATATGTAAGATCCAAAAGAAAATATCAAAAATTCTTAGGGTTACGAATTGTGTTAAATGGTTTCTTCCAACTGAAACATTACTTGTAATAGACAACACTCTTATCTTATCACATTTACTTTATGGTGTTTTACTTTGGGGATTAAATTCAAATAGGTAAATGAAACTGCAAAAAAGAGCGATAAGAATAATCACAAAAAGCAAGTATAATTTCCATACAAATCCGCTCTTAAAACAACTTAATTTATTAAAATTAGATGATATCTTTTATTTACAGGAGTGGAAATTTTAGCACATATTAACTAACCAAAATCTGTCACACTACTTTCAGCAGTTTCATTTTCCCAGACAGTTAGATATTCACCCCTATTCAACAAGAGACAGACATCTATTAGTAATCCCCTGGCTCAGGTACCAACTGTCAAAAAGCTCAATCAAAAATAGATTACCACAACTAATTAATCAAGCACCAAAAATGATCATAGATAAAATGAGCACACATGGTCTATCATTCTATCTAAAAACGGTACATATCAATGCCTATCAAACAGACTGCATTAATCCAAACTGTTATGTATGCAGTACAAGGTAGCCCATCAGCGAACATGCGTTTAAAACAATTAATGTAAATATAGGTAACAATTTGGTACTGTCCTGCTTGTAGCACTTGCAATCCTTACCATGATGTTCCTTCCATATGTAGCCAATATTCATGTTATAACACCAAATGGCTCATAGGTGGCATGTACGTCAGCGGCTTTTGGCCTTAGTGAATGTCTCCTATGACCATAATATAACCAGTTTTCTTTGATAATTTTTGTTTATGTAAATTGTGTAAGTTTATGGTCAAATAAATACTTTCTGTCTGTCTGTCTGTCTGTCTGTTTTACGTTTACCCCATTGATATTGTACAGATCTTCCTTACAAGGACAAGGAATCAGTCTTTGATTTTTTGTGCTCTGTTTATTTGTGTTTCACTGCTCTTGTCATCAAATTACAAGCCTAAAAGAATACATGTATCTTAAACTTCTACTTAAGGACGAACGGACCTAGCAAAAGAAATTCTCAAAGATCCCATCCAGGCTCTTAGTACTAACTACAAACTGTTGCCAAGTGGCACAAGGTACCATGTACCACTTGCAAGGACAGTTTGTTGTAACGAGAGTTTTGTACCGGCATCTATTGCTATTCTCAATCATGTGATGTGATTTGTACTAATACTTCTCACTTGTTACTGTCACTCGATATCAAGAAAGATTCGTACAGTAACCCACTCGCCTACTAGTCCCGGCTAATGGAAAATTTCCTTTAGTTGAGTTGGTTAAAGCGTTGATTTTTTAGTTGCGATGTAACATTATATATAATTATATGCAATAAACACCATGACAACTTTCAATAGTGGTAATAATATTCATGTGAGAGCTTCACTTGGTGTGGCAATGGGGAGAAAAAGTACCACTAGAGGTCACTGACACCGTAGCAGATAAGTATTGTTTGATGACATCATGTATAGTGTAACATCATCCATGCAACAATGGTGTAGTGACGCCATCTTGTATTTATATGTACTACGGTGGTAGCGCCCCCTGTAGACTTATTTTTTCTCCCCATTCTGCTCCAATTAGAGAGTTCTGAATTTTATGGTTTTATTCTTTCGTTTATCTATTTATTTGCTAATCAATGAATTTACCTTCAGGAGAATTTTAAAATATCAATGCCATAATTTTATTATAAAGTTCTCCATCGATTATTATGATTCCAGAGATTGGGAATCGACATTCTAAAAACTTATTTTCTATTTACAGATTTTGATTATTGCGCAGCTGAACCGTGTGAGACGGGCACTTGCATCAATTTGGCCGACGGATTCCGATGCTTTTGCGATGACCGATATACAGGAGCCAGATGTGGATACCGTGAGTGCTATTTATTTCCTTTATTTCTTTTTTTCAGTACAAGAGGAATCAACTGGCCTTTTTGTGCAATCAACGCTCTCTCACTCTCTATGGTGGCCACCAGGCTGCGGGCTCCAGCCTTTTTTAGTGGCCTCCCTCTGATTCTAAACTTAATTCGAAGGCAGTGGTGATTGACAGCAATATCGGCAATAAATAAATAACAAGCAATAGTATCTTTTGCTGAATGATGATTTTAACAACATATATATATATAAGCAACATATTATATTCAGATGGTAATAAGACCAGTTAGATAATAACAATAGTAATTAGCATCTGGACTAAATATTTTCTTTAGACACTGAATAATGGTCTGGTCTTGCAATGACAATTTTTGGTGCCCATCTAACACTATTTACATGTGTTAGCCTTTTGTTCACCTGAACTCAAAGCCCTCCAATGTTACACTTTTACCCCATGGGTGGGGTCTTTTACTTGCCTCAGCATAGACACAGAGTACAAGGGAACAAAAATGTTACGTCTCATCCGCATTATTTCCAGATTGAACTTGAGTCCTTCAGAGCAGCGGGCGAGCGTCTTACCCCTAGACTACCCAGCTGTCATTTGACTTAAGTAAATGTATGATTTGATTATTTTATGCATTCTTGTTTTCATTAATCCAGGAATCCGGGAGTGTACGAGTGATCCTTGTCGTAATGGAGCGACATGTCAGATGGTCAGCTCCAACGTCAGTTGCATTTGTCGAGTTGGGTTCACTGGAAAATATTGCGAAACTAGTGAGTCTTTTCTTCAAATTTATCGATTAAAACATGTTTTAGATTTATTGTGCATTGAGTGCTTTAGTATTTGTATGACAAAATTTTGCGCAACTGAAGTAAACCCAAGTTGCAAACACCTCAGGGCTGTTCCAGGTGTGGACCTGAACATTTTTAGACCCCCTCCCCACCCCTATTATCAGGTTTTTGATATCTGAAAAATCTTCAGGTCCCCCCCCCCCCTTTTTTCAAAATTAAACAGCCCTTCTATGTCTTTTGTGTGGAAAGATTGTCATAATATATTATATTTATGCTGCTGACTTCCTGTAATTGGTTTAATAAAGAAAATAAAGTTTTTCACCAACTACTCCCAGCGTGTCCTTTGAGTTCAACTGCGCAATATGTTTGATTGTACTGCACGGCATCTAATATACTTTGACAATGATCGTTATTATTTCCATTTTCAGATATCGATAACTGTCCAGATAATTCCTGCCAAAATAAAGCGGAGTGTATTGACCTTGTGGATGCCTATCGTTGCTCTTGCCGAGACGGTTATACAGGAAGATTCTGTGAATCAGAAATTAACAAATGCGCGAGCAATCCTTGTCAAAATGGAGCCAAATGTATGGATGATTTGAATAAAATCTTGTGTTCTTGCCTAAGTGGATTTACTGGATCATTATGCGAAATTGGTGAGTAATAAATTACTGTACTGTTGTAATAATTACATGACAAAGTCTTAAGAATTGACCGTGGAAAACAAAATGTAATTTAATGTAGCGTTGATTCTTGAATGGGTGCAGTTCTTTTATTGATTGCCAAATACTTCCTCTGGAATAGTAATATACAATTTAATACTATAATTGTTCAAATATAATCTTTAAAGACTGGAAGGAAATGTCTAAATTTGAAATGACAATGAAATTAATGTATTTGACCCAAAAGCTGACAGCTGTTTCACCCCCGCTTTATGTTTTTGACAGACCCCCTTTTTTTTGTACATTAAGCTATTAAAAAAAAAATACTGGTCAATTGCCCCATTTCCCCTATTTTTCTCTTTTGAAGAACCCCCTCCCCTCCTATCTGCTTTTTCAAAAACCATCCTGTCCACCCTCCCCCCCCCCCCCTCTTTCTTAAATCGAACAGCCCTTACTTACAATGATGGTTGATTGGTCATGGGACACCCATTTTTTGTCAGAATAAGGATGCTCTAGAACATGGGTGCCCCTTGTATGTCAAAAACATACTATGAAACTATGCATAGAATAATGTGACATTTTTGAAACTAACAAGTGAATAAGTTTGAATTTAGATGATTTATTTCTGATTATTTTCTAATATTTATTTTTTCATTTCAGATATAAATGAATGTAAAAGCAACCCATGTTTGAACGAAGGAACTTGCGACGACCGCGTCAACGGTTTTGACTGCTCTTGCGAACCGGGGTATACCGGGGATCTGTGCGAAACGGAAATAGACGAATGCTCTAGTGATCCGTGTTTGAATGGAGGACAGTGTTCTGATGACGTCAATGAGTTTAACTGTTTGTGCCTGACGGGATACACTGGGCCGTTGTGTGAAACGAGTAAGTTTTGTGTTTGAAAGCATAGATGAACATTATTGCAAAATGGCCTAATTGGCAGCTATCTGATCAGTGGACTATTTATTTTTTCTCGTAATCAGAATTCCTCCACTTCAAAGCATTCATTTAAAATTTTTGCAAACCAACTTATTGCCAAGTATAACTTCAAAATATCCAGGAGGTGGCGCTAAATGCTGTGTGGTTTTATGCTGCCCCCTGGCTACATGTATGTCATAAAATTATAACATAAATAGGCTGTAGTAGTGAAATAATTTGTTATTAAGGTTGAATATTATTAATAGGCCAAATTTTATTTTCTTGATATATGCTCTGGTGCTGTACACATCAATTTGTGCTGATTCATTTGCATCTTGCCATTAGTTTTACATTTAATTATGCTGCTTTGTTATGGATATTGATATGTGTACATCCGGACTGATTTATAAAGAGCTGTATATATATAAGGTAGCTGGGTGATCTAGTAGTAAGACGCTCGCCTGCTCCTCTGAAGGACCCCGGTTTAATCCCGGGCTCTGGCGTACTTCATGAGCAACAACAAGCTGGATGCGTTCGGATGACACTTTGAATTGGCGGTCCCTTGCACTCAGTCACTATGCTGAGGCAAGTAAAAGATCCCACCCATGGGGTAAATGTGTAACATTGGTGGACTCCTCCTTTCTCTCGCCTCATCAATCAACCCTCGATAGCGGCAAGGACTTGCCTTAGAGGGCTGCACTTTCCATATCTATCTATCTATCTATCTATCTATCTATATGGAGCAGCCTTATAACATGAACCCACTTATGTCTCTATGTCTTTTTCTTAATGCTGTTTGGTCTGAAGCTTAGTCAGCTTTTATGACCAGCTGCCAAAGGCAGACATAATGAGGAGATTATACAGCTTTGGAGTCCACACCATGATACACATTTACCCCATAGGTGGATTTGTCTATGTCTCAGTGCTACTTGATCTGAAGTTTAGTCAGCTTATATGACCAGCTGTCAGAGGCAGACGTAATGATGAGATTATACAGCTTGGGAGTCCACACCATGTTACACATTTACCCCATGGGTGGGGCCTTTTACTTGCCTCAGCGTAGACACGGAACACAAGGCACCTCAAATTTAATATCTCATGATGTAATCATTGTCCAGGAATGGATGTTTGGAGTCTATCTTGTAATGAAATCACAAGGAATACTTTTTGACAATCCAAAGCTGTTGGTTATTAGTAGATCCAAATGTATTTAATTAACTAATCAATTAATTTAATCTAATATATTCCAGATATAAATGAATGCTCAAGCAACCCTTGTCAAAATGGTGCAGACTGCCTTGATGGGTTCAACAGGTTTGACTGTATTTGCAATCTAGGATTCACCGGAAAATTTTGTGAATCAAATATCGACGAATGTGTGGGTAATCCCTGTATGAACAGCGGACAATGCTCGGATAGAATAAATGGATTCAGTTGTTTGTGTAAACGGGGCTATACAGGAGATCGTTGTGAATCAAGTAAGTGGATTATTATTCTACGTGAAATTTTATAATTTTAGATATATGTTCAGTATTAAGTGATGCTGAGTGTAATAAAAAATGTGGTTCTTCGTATCAAAAATTAGCAATATGCAGACATTGGTGTTATATAATGCCAGGAAATTATTAGGAAAATACTGGTCAACCACCTCCCCTACCCCTCTTTTTCTCTTTTGAACCCCCCCCCCCCCCCCCCCCCCACTTTTTCAAAAACCATCCTGTCCACCCCCTCCCCTCTTTTTTAAATGGAACAGCCCTTATTAATTGACGACTACATTCCTACTCCCCTGGGCTGAAGTTTCATTCTTTTGTCCCTCCATTTAATGGTCACCTGTCTTAAATGACCATAGTTACCAAACCCCTCGAGTGACCATTGACCACTTAAAAGAAGTTTGACTGTATGCTTTGGTGCCAAATGTGTTCTTGATGTATTCATCTGCAATCAACAATCAGATCTTTTGGAATAACAAGTCATTATATATCAAAAGGCATCAATTTAGGATAATATATTGGGGGGGAGGGGGGGGGGGGGGGGTTCTTCTAAGTTAATTCTGTTACATTCCCATGGGGGAACATTGACTGCAATATAAGGTAATTCATTTTGAATTCTACGGTAACATACTCATGTTGAGAGAACATAGGGGTTCATCTGAACTTGAAATAATTCTTGTTTGTCAAGGTTAACTAGTTATTCTTGAGGTCACATTCAATTAAATTAATTCTGTGTTTTACCCCATTTTTGTTGGAATGTTCCAATTTAAATGTGCATGTCAAACATCAAATAATGGACTTATACTGTTGATGGGTTGGTTGAAACATGCACCATTTCATATGTATTGTCTATGCATAAAAATCTCCATCTGTATTGTAAATTGATTAGTTTATAAAGCACAATCTTCAATATAAACAGATCTTCAGACGCGCTGTACAAAGTAAAAAATAGAAATATAATGAATGAAAATGTTAAAGCTAAAATAAGATGTTGAGTAAATTTAAAATTGTTCATATGAAAATGTCTTTAGTTTCTTCCTAAAATCATCAAAAGTATGGCACTGCATGAGATCATTTGGAAGCTGGTTCCACCATGTATTGGATGGTTATGTTTTAATAGAGTCTTGCATTATCATATATGATTATTGTACTTCAGGTTTCACCAATGTTCAATATAATGAGCAGGGGCTCAGCTCAGTGGTAGCGCACTGGGCTGCCAACCAGTGGGTCCTTGGTGGGGGCCTAGCTCAGTGGTAAGGTTCTGGGCTTCCAACCACTGGGTCCCGGGTTCAATTCCCGGTCTAACCTATGTTGGATGGCTGTTTCATCCTTCGTCTCATTGCAATGGTCCCTACCTGTTCTAATTAGCCCATCAGGTGCAGAAATACAGGACGTAAACCCGTAATCCACCACCACCACCAGCAGTGGGTCCTGGGTTCGAATTCAGCCCACATTGGAAGGTTGCTTCATCATTCCCCTCATTGCCTTGGCACCTGCCTGTCATGATCAGCTATATCTGGTGCAAAAATATGGGATGTAAAGCCACCCACCCAACCTATGTTCGATATGAATAAAATTCCTATGTCTCTAGATTTAGCATAGGCAAATAATTATATAAACTTCTTGTCTCATGATATTTTTAACCATAACATGCTCATTTGTGCACAACAATTTAAATTTAAGGTACAATAAATAATATAAAATAGTTTTTCATGCCATCAACCAATGTTTTGATCTGGATTTTCTTTCAATTAATGATTTAATTTTTGTAATTAATGCCATATAGACTGGCTAGCTGATATAAATCTAGTGTGTCTTGATTTATTGAGGCAATTTTAAATTAATTGTTAGAGTTGTAGAAACTTGCCATTTTGACAGACAGTACAGCTTTAAACTTATTGTAGAATTCAATTTTAAAATGACTACTAAATTTTGGTCTTATGTTGTGTCTTTTAATTTATTACTCATTTTCAGATATAGACGAGTGCTCCAGCATCCCATGCAACAACGGAGCGGATTGTATTGACGGAATAAACAGTTTTAGGTGCTCTTGTAAACCTGGATTTACTGGAATATTGTGTGAATCGGGAATTAACGAATGTTTGAGTAATCCGTGCCGTAACGGAGGAGGGTGTATGGACGATATCAATGGATTCCGTTGCATGTGCCTGGATGGGTTTACTGGATCGATTTGTGAAACTAGTGAGTATGAGAGGAATTTGATTGATTTGGATTGAATTTTAACAATATAATTTATTTTGTTGGGCATTTTGAATAGTAGACTACTGCACCACTATCCATCTGACTGGAAAGATGTCTGTTGTTTCTGAACTGGTAACATCACCCGTTAACAAAGTTAACAACAAAGTTGCGGCAAACAGCAAGTGACGGCATTAATAAGGATGATCCAGAACGGATCCAAAACCCTTTGAATGACCATACGATAGTTATGTCTCTTATCTGCAAACTCTCTGCCGCATGCCATCGTAATTGACGCCAACAATTAGCAGTCGGGGCATCGATCCTGATGGGTGCTGTTTGTTGCTAATTTATATGGCATCGATGATTTCAATTTCAGCCTGATTTCATGATCGTACAGTCATAGTAATCATAAGAATTTACAGTTGTAATTGGTAAATTTCAGGTATCGGTGAACACAATAATATTATTGGGATTCACATAAATTTGTACATGTTGGTTTAGTTATATATTGTCATTTTAACCTTACTATAATCATTGCTTCAGTAATCCTATACATAGGTGCTTGTAGAGATGTAATGTATGACAAATACAAGCTGTCTTTCTTCAATTTCTACACAATTAGGAGTTATATAGTTGAGTCGATATATATATTTTTTGCCCAATTTCAGACATTAACGAATGCAGTAGTAACCCATGTCAAAATGCTGGAGAATGCACGGACGGAGTAAACTCTTTCAAATGTTCGTGCAAACCTGGTTTCACGGGAGATGTTTGTGAAATAAACATCAACGAATGTGCGAGAGATCCTTGTCAAAATGGTGGAATATGCATTGATGGCATAAATGGATTTACTTGTACGTGCACAGGTGGATATGCTGGAGTACTTTGTGAAAGAAGTAAGTCTAGTTATCAATTTTATATATGATTTTTCTGTTACATTTTCACATTGACCCATGACCATGTATTATTAATTATCCCTATTCACAGTAAAACTAACTGTACGCATATAATAATAAGCATATAAATAGAATGCCATAAACAAATAAACATAATTCAGTAAGTATCTAACAATTGTGAAAGAAGTTCAGCAATTAATAAGTGTTTTGGCGGGTAGCTAAGACATCTTTTTCATCAAATGTGTTCCAATAAGCACAACTTGACTTTATTTGGATAAAAGATGATTTTACGACATTGCAATTGCAGGTGTGTAAATTTATCACATCAGTTATTTTATAATAGTCAATTTTGAGTGTCTATGGAGCAGACACACTTCACCATTTCATTGTATGGCACATCAAATTTGAAGTAGGGCTCCATATCGATATATTTCCGAAACGATACGTATCATTGATACGAGTGTTCGATACGCGATATATGTCACAATACACTTATAAGGGCAGAATCAAGCAAACAAATTTGACTACATTATAAATAGTATTATAAAACTTATTTAATTATAAATCAACTCAATTTCTATCGGCATAGTAGAGAAAAATCGTTCTATAGCATTTGTCATATACCGTAGATGGTAGTACAATTGATCCACGCAGACGCCCTCTAATGGAAAACAATCGCAATACTTCGGCTGTTTTCTTGCATTAATAGATATCATGTGATACGCTTATTAGAATACCGGTTTTGAAGCGCTAATTTGGAGGGTTCCATAAATTACTATGTTTTTAAGTTAAACATGGTAATTTTTTGTTATGATTTCATTTTTGTTACATTTCAGATGTAGATGAATGCTCAAGCGATCCTTGTCAAAATGGAGCAGATTGTACCGACGGATTAAACAGTTTTAGGTGCTCTTGCAAACCTGGATTCACTGGAATATTGTGCGATTCTGAGATCAATGAATGTGACAGCAATCCGTGTCAGAATGGCGGTCAGTGTTCTGATGAAACTAACGGGGTCAGCTGTACATGTGCGGATGGGTATACGGGATCCTTGTGTGAGACAGGTATGCTAATGATACAAGCGTGTTGGTTAAAGCAAATTATCTTTGAATCAAATTTGTTTGAAAATGTTCAGGTCCAAAGGGGCGTTCAAACTGTCACGTATGACCACGGATGGCAAAAATGGACTGTACGTGCTTAGTCGTGGGTCTGTTAATCACGTATAAATGCTTTTCACGAGTGTACCTGAGACAGTCTTAGATCGCTCTCGGACGTTCGTTGACCGCTCGCCGAATGTCCATCAAGTGCTCGCTGAACTTTCGTCGCCAAGCATACCTACATGAGGCATACGTGAGGTATATGTGAGGCACTCGTAGATCGCTCATAGATTGCTCGTAGATCGCCTGTGCAAGTGGTACAAGGATGGGCACGGAAGATGACGGGAGGGCGACGGACGTCCACCGAGCATTTTACAAGCGTTCTACCAGTGGACGCGACTGGATGGCGAGTAAATACGGATGGACAGTGGCTACTTATGACCAAGGATGGCCACGGACGTACGTAGAACACTCGGCGAGTGAATCCTGAGCGAGTTGTGTAAATAATGTCAACAATTCACGTCCGCCAAAATTTTAAATATGTTTAAAAAAATTTCACGTATGGTCACGGATGATTTAGCGCTACCAGAAGCTTTCTTCAAATTAGCGCGAGTATACGTAAAACGCTCAGCGAGTGAATCACGAGCGAATCGCGTATGGCCAAGGATGAGGAAGAGTAAAACAATATTTTCATACGTGGTCACTCGTAGGTCTTATCCGTGAATGTCACTTAAGTGTTGGAATCTTCCCGATTGTGAAGTAATTTTGACAAGAATAGACAGTAGTGTGAAAAATTTCTGTTCACTCTTTAATGAGCTAATTTAAGTTGTTGTCTATTGAAATATGTTCTATTTGCTAGTGCACTTGATCAGGTGTATTGAAACTTTACCATTCAGAGTTATTTTGTTTTATACTCAAATTTAATACAACTGTAATACAAAGTGCATATGGTGTGCGAAAACAAATTAGACCTCTGCGGTTAGATCTGAATGGTCTTAGTTTTGAAGTGTTATTAAGACAGGACATTTTGAGAAGTTAAGACTTCAGTGGCATGTCCCTTTATGGAAAAAGTGCAGTATAGCGGACCCAGATTTATGACCATATTTACCGAGCCTCTTTGCATGGCCTATGACGTAAAAGTGCTTGAAATTAATTATGACGTCACAAACTAATATAGTTATGACGGCGGTTTTCATATTCACGGTGAAGGCAGAGTTTATTTTTGCTTTTCTAGGTCGCTACCAAAATGTTATTTTAATTGTGCTAGAACTTATAACTTGTGAAATATTTGATAAAAATTTAATTTTTAATGGACGCCAAATATGGGCATAGATTTGGGTCCGCTATACTGCACTAAACACCCCCCCCCCCTTTATTTTGAATGTTTCTCGAGAATCTAATGATACTGTAAATGGTCACAATAGTCAAGTTCATTTATGATCATTATGATGAGTGTTATAAGATATTAAAAAGTTTCATTTGGTTCTTCTTTAATATTGTTTAGATATCAATGAATGTGAAAGTGGACCATGCCAAAATGGAGGGGAATGTGTCGATGCTGTTAACGGATTCATTTGCTCGTGTAAAGCTGGTTACACAGGGACTAATTGTGAATCTGGTAAGGCCAGTATGTTGTAATATGATATGGTTGGGCAATTACGACTATGAGTGGTATAGCAATTGCATGTGTGGTGTGTTGTTTATTTAATTGATTAACTTGTTCGTGTAAACCTGATTATAATGGTATACTGTTTGAATCAGGTAAGGTTAATTGCAATTAGATATGGTTTGCAATTTGCATTTAAGTCTGGTATGACAATTCCAGTTGTGTTGGTTATTTAACGGATTAATGCTTGCGTAAAAGCATAAGGTATTTTGATTTCTAAGGCAGTATTTGTCATATTGAAAGCAGATAGGGGTCTGTTTTAACCATGCTTCCATTTAAACTACTCGTCCTTAAATATTAGATTATCATTCGTCAAGGTTCAACACTTCTTCTCAAATTCACAATAATTCAATTAATTCTAGTTTTGCCCTTGATATGCCTTATTTTTTTCTTATTACAATGGAATAAATTTGTACGTGTTTCAAACACAATATAGTAGACTGGAACTGTGGTAGCAATATTTCATATTCATTGTATATGAGTTAGCCAGTAGAAATATCTTTAGATCACTAATAGATGATTGCGTATGGTACAGAATTGTGACAATAAATGTTTGTTTAAGGCTGTTCCATTTAAAAAAGAGAGGGCGGGGTTGGACCAGACAAGTTTTGAAAAAAGCGGGGATGGGTTGACCAGTATTTTCTTAATATCTTAATGTAGGAAACAGGGGGTTGGGAGGGGGGGGGGGGGTGTCTGAAAATGTTCTGGTCCACGCCCCCCTTTTTAAAATGGAACAGCCCTTACAGACAGTTTTCCAATCTACACTACATTTCTCATTATTATACCATTCAGAGTTATTTTGTTTTATACTCAAATTTAATACTACTGTAATACAAAGTGCATATGGTGTGCAAAAACAAATTAGACCTCTGCGGTTAGATCTGAATGGTCTTAGTTACGAAGTGTTATTAAAACAGGACATTTTGAGAAGTTAAGACTTCAGTGGCATGTCCCTTTATTTTAAATGTATCTTGAGAAACTATTAATACTGTAAAACTTAGTGGTCACAATAATCAAGTTGATTGATGATCATTATGATGAGTGTTATAAGACATTAAAAAGTTTCATTTGGTTCTTCTTTAATATTGTTTAGATATCAATGAATGTGAAAGTGGACCATGCCAAAATGGAGGGGAATGTGTCAATGCTGTTAACGGATTCATTTGCTCGTGTAAAGCTGGTTACACAGGGACTAATTGTGAATCTGGTAAGGCCAGTATGTTGTAATATGATATGGTTGGGAAATTACGACTATGAGTGGTATAGCAATTGCATGTGTGGTGTATTGTTTATTTAATTGATTAACTTGTTCGTGTAAACCTGATTATAATGGTATACTGTTTGAATCAAGTAAGGTTAATTGCAATTAGATATGGTTTTTTGCAATTTGCATTTAAGTCTGGTATGACAATTCCAGTTGTGTTGGTTATTTAACGGATTAATGATTGTGTAAAAGCGTAAGGTATTTTGATTTCTAAGGCAGTATTTGTCATATTGAGAATAGATAGGGGTCCGTTTTAACCATGCTTCCATTTAAACTACCCGTCCTTAAATTAGATTATCATTCGTCAAGGTTCAACAATTCTTCTCTAATTCACAATAATTCAATTAATTCTAGTTTTACCCTTGTTATGGCTTATTTTTTTCTTATCACAATTGAAAAACTTGTACATATTTCAAACACAATATAGTAGACTAGAACTGTTTATTGTTGATTGGTGGAAATTTGTGGTAGCAATATTTCATATTCATTGTATGTAAATAAGCGAGTAGAAATATCTTTAGATTTCTAATAGATGATTGCGTATGGTACAGAACTGTGACAATAAATGTTTGTTTAAGGCTGTTCCATTTAAAAAAGAGAGGGCGGGGTTGGACCAGACAAGTTTTAAAAAAAGCGGGGGGAGGGTGGGGGTTCTGCAAAAGAGAAAGAAGGGGGGGGGGATGGGTTGACCAGTATTTTCTTAATATCTTAATGTAGGAAACAGGGGGGGGGGGGTGTCTGAAAATCTTCTGGTCCACCCCCCCCCCCTTTTTTAAATGGAACAGCCCTTACAGACAGTTTTCCAATCTACACTTCATTTCTCATTATTATTTACATAATTTTATTTTCAAGATTTATTCCTGATTTTTAGATATAGACGAGTGCTCAACCAGCCCATGTAGCAATGGAGCAGATTGTATTGATGGCATAAACAGTTTTAGGTGCTCTTGTAAACCTGGATTTACTGGAATATTGTGTGAATCGGGAATTAACGAATGTTTGAGTAATCCGTGCCGTAACGGAGGAAGGTGTATGGACGGTATCAATGGATTCCGTTGCATGTGCCTGGATGGGTTTACTGGGTCGATATGCGAGACTAGTGAGTATGATAGATTAGTATCTACTTTAAAATGTTAGTAATGTGGATTGACAAAAAAATATATAAACTTTTAGAAAGGTGGATTGAAGAAAAACCAGTTTCTGATTATTTAGGTGGGAAAGTTTTTCTCTGCTGATATTTCAAATATTATTTTTGTGACTCAAGTCCAATATAAACCCATGGCAGATGCAACTGAGGACCTCACAAACAAATTACTACTTTGTATTTAATTTTTTTCATTTTCCCATTATTGAACCCCTACTAATTGTGCCGGAACTAAAAAATATGGTCAAAATCGCAATATATTTTACAATAATAAACCAAATCACTACAATGTTACTACACCATTGGCACTATTATATTAGACTTGACCCATTTTTATTGGTTCACTAGGTTGATTTGCGGGATTAGTAAATATGAGAGATAAGTAATTTAAGATTTGAAATTTGTGGAAGGCAGATTGTAAAAAAAAGACTTTCATATCATTTTGTTATTATTCATTCCTAGTGTAGAAATGGATGGAAATGTTGAAGTAAAACTTTTTACAGGATTACATCAAATAATATGAATAAGAATGATATAAATAAGAAAATTGGGGTTTGACGTATTGCTGACATTGCTGTCCATATTACAATATGAAGAAAAATATGACCGAAAAAGAAACTTTAATTTTGAATTATAAAAAATGCTGCCATAACTGTAGAGATTTGATGGATGAAGAGTAGCTATCTTTCTTCAATTTCTACACAATTAGGAGTTATATTTGAGTCAATATATATATGTCGTATTTTGAATCCAATTTCAGACATTAACGAATGCAGTAGTAACCCATGTCAGAATGCTGGAGAATGCACGGATGGAGTAAACTCTTTCAAATGTTCGTGCAAACCTGGTTTTACGGGAGATGTTTGTGAAATAAACATCAATGAATGTGTGAGCGATCCTTGTCAAAATGGTGGAATATGCATTGATGGCGTAGATGAATTTACTTGTACGTGCACAGGTGGATATGCTGGAGTACTTTGTGAAAGAAGTAAGTCTAGTTATCAATATGATCTTTCTGTTAAATTTTCACATTGATTAGTTTGATCGTGTTAACCCATGGTCAATTGGTCATGTATATTAATTGTCCTCATTCACAGTAAAAATAACTGTATATAAGGAAAAAATAAAAAGTTGGCATATCAAATGAATTCCATTACAAATAGGTAGAATTGCATCAGCAAGTAACAATTGTAGAAAAAGTCAGAAATTAATAGTGTTTTTCGGAGACTCCATGCTTAGTAGCTAAGACATCTTTTTCATCAAATGTGTTCCAATAAGCACAACTTAATTTTATTTGGATAAACGATGACTTTAAAACATCACAATTGCACATGCGTACATGCCTCAATTATTTTCGCCAATTGCGGAGTATCCCATGGAACGGAGACACCCTTCAGAATGGATGGTTCCAATACCATATTACTAAGTTTTAATTTTAGCATAGTTATAATTAATTTTCCTTACTTTTTCAGATATAGATGAATGCTCAAGCAATCCTTGTCAAAATGGAGCAGATTGTATCGACGACATAAACAGTTTTACCTGTTCATGCAATGCTGGATTCACTGGAACTTTGTGCGATTCTGAGATCAATGAATGTGACAGCAATCCGTGTAAGAATGGGGGTCAGTGCTCGGATGAAACCAACGGGTTCAGCTGTACATGTGCGGATGGGTACACTGGATCCTTGTGTGAGACAGGTATGCCAATGATACAAGCGTGCTAGTAGAAGCAAATTATCTTTAAATTAAATTTGTTGAGGTGGTGGTGGTGGAAGATTAGGGCTTTACGTCCTGTATTTCTGCACCTGATGGGCTAATTAGGACAGGTAGGAACCATGGCAATGAGATAAAGGATGAAACAGCCATCTAACTTAGAAATCATATTATGGGCTTTATTTCCTGTGTTTCTGCACCTGATGGGCTAATTAGGACAGGCAGGGACCATGGCAATGAGATGAAGGATGAAACAGCCATCCAACGTTATTTTAAATTTATCTTGAGAAACCAATGATACTATAAAACTTAGTGGTCATGATAGTCAAGTCAAGTTCATTGACGCTCATTACGCTGATAGATGGGAGTGTTATAAGACGTATTAAAAATGCTTCATATTGTAAGTTTTTTAATTCCAGATATTAATGAATGCGAAAGTGGACCGTGTCAAAATGGAGGGGAGTGTGTCGATGAAGTAAATGGATTTACTTGCTCATGTAAACCTGGTTATACTGGTAATCTGTGTGAATCTGGTAAGGTCAATTGCAATATATGGTTGTGCAATTGCAATTATGTGTGGTATATTTAAAGCTGGATTGTCACTCAATGGACAGTGGCCAAAATCCTTGGTGTTCTTTCCATTGATATGTAATTATGCCAATTTAGGCATGAATAAACATAATATATTATATATATATATTGCGCTTCTAAAAAAACCGGATTAAATCCCATCAGGACATTGCTAGGTTCATTACATCTCTATAAAACTAATAAACTGCCCTTAGCATCATTAAAAATTGCCGATTTGCTCACATTGCACTGTACTTTTATGGCAAATGAGATGAAAACGAGACTTAAATGAATTTTATATTATTTAGTGCCTTCAATTTTCATCCGATATTCAAAGTTTAGTATTTACAAAAATGTGAAGGTTTTTCGCGTGTAGCATGAACTGAAACAATTCCAAACTTAATTTTTCATAAAATGACTGAAATCACGCAGCGGCGATGCTCTTCATTACATTGCAATGAATAATTAGCTAAAATGTAGACAAAGTCGATGAAGTAAATTCTTCCAATATTTTATTTATAATTTAGCTCATCTAGACAATGTGGGTTCTTGAATTTGACAGTTAGAAGCATTTTCTTTCATTTGGATAGCTTTTTTGTGGTACGAAAACCATTTGACAATCCAGCTTTAACAGATTAACTTGCTTGTGTAAATGCTGGTTAAACAGGGACTGTCTGAACTGCAATTAGATATGGTTGTGATTTTGCAATTAAGTCTTATATGACAATTGCAATTGTGTTGTAGTGTTTATTTCAAATATATTTCATAGCTCCAGCAAAAGCTGCTCCTAATCTAGCTGGGGCCAATTTAGCATTTTGTAGTTGAATACAAGTTTAATTTGGTTAACTAATTGCAATGGATCAGTCAAATTCTAAAAATGTTTCGGAGAGATTTATAGACTTGCAGAAATGAACGTGTTAACGGTGATTAGATATGAAGTATGAAACACTCTTCTTAACATTTGCCAGTAATGCTGGTTCCATGTAATTGTATATAAATAATTTTTTTATTACACTGAAATTTTATGTTTATTTTCTTGGGTTATTTATCACAGATGTCAACGAATGTGCAAGCAACCCTTGTGAACACGACGGCACCTGCATTGATTTGGTCAACATGTTTTCTTGTCGGTGTCCAGCTGGATACACTGGTGCACTTTGCGAAACTAGTAAGTATCAAATGAAAATATAACATAATTTACCGCGTTACAATTCAGTTAATTTTTATTAAATAAACCATCCCTCAAATGTCATTGTAATTTACAAGAGCTTCTGATTATATACTATATTATTTTGGCCATGTTCACAAGTCAGCTATTTTGACAACTCTCTTCAATGTCAAATTGCTATGACCATTTCATACAAGAGTCCATGACAAATGCATTTCATCCTTGGCAAATGCATTTTGACGATTACATTATAGTAATATAGGTAAACCATTACCCATCCATTTCATTTTTGTTCACTACGTTATTTTCTTTAATTTATTTTTCTTATAGATATCAATGAATGCCTCAGTGACCCATGTGTGAATGGATCCTGTATGGATCTCATCAATGGCTACACCTGTCTATGTGATGCTGGATTCACCGGTTATAACTGCCAAAATGGTATGATATACGTACTACCTGATTACTCGTTTGTCTTCTTAAACATATAATAGGGCCCTTTTACATACGTATATATATTTTTTCAATTTTGCCAAAAGTCGTGTTTGAGACATGACTATTTATGGACTTCAAATCAGTTCATTTCACAATACTTCATTGTCAATAAATAATGGGAATTTTTTTTAACAAAAGTCAGTTTATGATGCAATAAAAGTCTGTCTCAATGCTAATGAGTCTGAAGTTTAGTTAGCTTAAATGACCATCTGCCAGAGGCAGTCATAATGATGAGATGATAAGGCTGCTTGGAGTCCACACCAGCTGATGATACATGATATATTATTTGATACAAAATGACATATTACACCGAGTCACGCGTTTTTTGGTGTGCATTTTGTACTTCGATATACAAATTTATGTATCTAATTCTGTGAATTTATAATGTCCTAATGTGTTAAATTAAACTATACTTTTAGATATCGATGATTGCCAGAGTTCACCATGCGATGCGGTTGGTACTGTGTTTTGCGTAGATGTGGTTGACGGTTATCAATGCGACTGCAGACCTAATTTCACTGGGATGCATTGCGAAACAGGTGAAAAAGATTTTTATCTTGTAAAGAATTTTTTTGTAAGACATTTGTCTATGTGAATTGGAGGAGCTTAATTAATACTGTTTAAGTATGAAGTATAAAAATATTTAAAAAAATCTCCAAGACATGAAAAATCTTCCTATGTCTAGCCCTTTATTAATAAGTGCCTTGTTGTGGACAAATCTATCTATCTATTTATCTATCTATCTACCTATATAGCTGTCTATCTATCTATCTATTTATGTATGTATGTATGTATGTATCTATCTATCTATTTGTCTATCTATCTACCTATATAGCTGTCTATCTATCTATCTATTTATGTATGTATGTATGTATCTATCTATCTATCTATCTATCTGTCTATATCTATCTGTCTATATATCTATCTATCTGTCTATCTATCTATCTATCTATCTAGCTATCTATCTATCTATATCTATCTATCTATCTATCTATATCTATCTATCTATATCTATCTATCTATATATCTATCTGTCTATATATCTATCTATCTGTCTATATATCTGTCTCTAGCTATCTTTCTCAGCAGTGTAGTACTTTTTGGTCATCATACGTAATGTCGCTGAAAACGTGTGTGCTTAATTCATTAAATTAATTACATATCTGCCGATTAACTTTTTTTTTGCAGAGTTTGACCCTTGTCTCAGCAACCCATGTAAAAAAGGAGAGTGCACCGCTTGGTTTAACGGATTCTTGTGTTTTGAAATTCCTTGATTTCACATTGAAAAAAAAGGGAAAAAATCAATAAATACATGTATATTCTGTTTGCGAATTATCATCAACAAAAACAACTTTTTTAATGAATTTGACAGTTGTTTCTCTTTTTCTGAAATAAGTGGTTTATTTCATGTAATCATATAATGACACAAACATTTTAATAAAGTGTGGTTTAAAAAATATTTAGTACTTGGTTTTTTTGTAAGTTTCAAGGGAAAATAACACAGAAACTGCATTTTTCTCAATGCATGTGCTTTTCAACCTAAACATAAAACCTATTTCAGAATATGATTTTCAATTTAGGCATTGAACTATTTCTTTGAGGTGGAAAACCATCTTCATTAATCAAAATCGAGGAATCTCTATTATGAACCTGCTGTCTTCACATTTATATATATACATTTGGCAGGTCAATCAAAGTCTTTCTCAACTTCTTGGGAATGGCCTTTAACACAGGGTTACTGCAGGGACCTAAGATCGAGGTCGTACAAGTGCCATCACTGTGGGTCAATTCATATGAATTCACCGAATGCTCCCCAGGTCACCATCTCAAAAAATATAACCATTTGTAGGTCTATATAATTAATGGAAAAATCCAAGATTTCAGGTCTCCAGTGTCAATGGTTTAGAAGATACAGCAATTTGAAATTTTATTAATTTTTTGTTGAAAAGCACAACAGCATGAATTTCCAAGTTAAGACGTCCATATCTCTCTTATTTTTCATAATGTAGGCATGAAATGTTGTACCTAGAGTAAAGAGGTTATATTGAAACCATGTATGCTGTTACATCAGGGCTATTGGGTATATTTTTTAAACTTTAATGATCTAAAAAAGGGTGAAAATGGGAAATGTTGCAAAACGAGACTTTATATTTTGCAGGGCTGTGTGGAATCTATGCAAGAATAAGAGCTTATTTTTTTTTCTTACTTCTTATGGTCCACTTGCACATATGAACGGCCAAAACCACCTTATTTGCAAAAAGATGGAAGCCAGAGTAGTTTTAAAAAGACAAATAATATACGATTGTGAAAAAAACCCTTTATTCTAATGTAAATTTGACCAACAGGAGAGTTCACCATCACTTCCATATTTTTTTCCCAATATCCCACACATCTAGTGGACCTCTGGATAAAATATAATTTCGGTGGTCAGATCCCCTCATTTTTTTCTGAATTTTTAAAAAATGGATCTTTATACATTAAAGAAAATAATAGTTTTCTGCTATTTCTTGATATTTGCATAAAGATTTGAACATTTAAATTTATCTATTCATTTGGTAAACATACTTTAACATTTATGATGCCATATTGATTACATAATCATCAAATGTTACAAACTAAAGGTATTGGGGAAAAAGGAAATGCATGGTTTATGATGACCTAATCTTGCAAAGCTTGTCTAATCTTACATGTACCTTCTTGTAAGTTTTACAGTTGAGCAACTGCTTTTGTGATATAAACTTGTATAAGTGATTTTTCTCCTTACCCAATTGGCTAAAATGAAGAAAACCAACTTTTCCTGTGTATGTTGTCTTATGACATTCACTATTCAGTTTTTGACCAACAGCACACTTTCTGAGATGAACCAATTTTAGCAATTACCCAATTCAAAAGTTTTGTTGCTTAAACTTTATGATCACTGACCAATCTGTGATTCTCAAAAGATTTATTGTGGTATCGCATTAATTGTGTCAGCTACATGTAGGATTAGAAAGCTTTGCAAGATTAGGTCATCATTAACCATGCATTTCCTTTTTCCCCATTACCATTATTTTATAACATTTGATGATTATGTAATCAATATAGCATCATAAATGTCAAAGCATGTTTATAGATAAATTAACTGTTCAAAACTTCATGCAATTATTAAGAAATCAAAAAGACTATTATTTGCTTAATATATAAAGATCGATTTTTTTTTAACTCATAAAAAAAATGAAGGAATCTGACCACCACAATGATATTTTTACCAGAAGACCACTAGATGTGTGTGATATTGGGAAAAAATATGGAAGTGATGGTGAACTCTCTTGTTGGTCAAATTTACATTAGAATAAAGGGTTTTTTTCACAATCGTATATTATTTGTCTTTTTAAAACTACTCTGGCTTCCATCTTTTTGCAAATAAGGTGGTTTTGGCCATTCATATATGTGCAAGTGGACCATAAGAAGCAAGAAAATAAATATGAGCTCTTATTATTGCATAGATTCCACACAGCCCTGCAAAAAATAAAGTCTCGTTTTGCAACATTTCCCATTTTCACCCTTTTTTCAGAGCATTAAAGTTTGAAAAATATCACCAATAGCCCTGATGTAACAGAATACATGGTTTCAATACAACTTCTTTACTCTAGGTACAAAATTTCATGCCTACATTATGAAAAATAAGAGAGATATGGACGTCTGAACTGGAAGATTCATGCTGTTGTGCTTTTCCACAAAAAATTTGAACTATTGACACTGGAGACCTGAAATTTTGGATTTTTCCATTAATTATATAGTCCTACAAATAGTATTTTTTGCAGAATTTTTTGAGATGGTGACCTGGGTTTGTCTGAATTTCGGTGAATTCATATGGACTGACCCCTGTGGTTGCCTAGTGCCAAGTACCTGTTAAACCTGGGTGGGGTGAGGCAGTGGTTGCAGGAGGATCTGCCCAACTCCCCAATGCCATGATGGGGGTTCGAACCTGCTACCTCATGATTAACAGGTGAACAGCTTGCCCACAAGACAATGGCATTCTAATTTATGAAGCACGTGATTTTCATCCAAAAACACACAACTTGTTATTTTCATGCGATTATCCAAAATATGAAATTGCAATTCTTGAACATGTTGCATGTGAATTTCATCAAAGGCTAATTAGGTGTTAATTTCATGAATATCTGTTTTTTTTGTCATAAAATAATGGCATTTGTAAGGAACTGCTGCACGTAGGTCTTCATATTTTAAATTTGATTTACAGATTTGTGTTACCGTAACGGAGGGTATTATCAACCGGGCGGATATTTTCGACACATTAAAATATTTAATTTTTTTTGTTTACCAAACTAATTTAAGTGTCAAAAAAACCCGCCCTGTCGATAATACCCTCCGTTACGGTACTTGTTTAAAAGTTTTCCAAGCAGCACAATACATGCTTGTTAAATTGGACTTATTTGATATAAAGCTATAAAGGAATACATATATTAATATATATAAACCTATTAAGTTCTGTAAAAAAATAGATATATATACAATGGTTTTTAATAAATTTTTCCTTGGTGTTTCCTTGGTCACGTTTCTGTAATATTGCATTACATTCCTTACTAATGATTACTTGGTTGGACCTATTTATAGGTACACACTGTCGGTGTATACAAAACTCCTTTGAATTCTAGTCGTGCATAACTGGCAGTCCTAACTGTTTCTTACAATCAAATGTAACACAATTGATGGACAGGTCTTGTGAAGCTGTTTTGCAACATCACGCTTAATTTTGCTTTCAGTGAATGTAATAACACTGCCCCTGTCAGTTTGGTTCACTTCGTTGGACCAGAACTACACCTTTCTATGGTTTGACGTTGACCTTCACTTTCAAGGTCATTGCCATATGCGCATACAATGAGAAGGTCCAAAACATGAGGGACAATTGTCATGCCATCTCAAGGTTAGGTTATGGGACAGTTGTCAAGGGGTGCAAGGATGTCGGAAGTTGTCTCAAGGCTAAATGTCTATATTCCATCGCATGGTACATGGCCAAATGTGCCACGTGCGTTTTCCATGAGAAGGATAAACGCATGGCAAATGCATGGTTTTTGCCTAATTAAAATGAGGTGAAAACCATGCGTTTATCCAAACGCATGGAAAACGCACGTAGCACATTTGGCCGTGTATGAATTTTATGTCTTATATGATGGCTGCCAGATTCAGATGAGATGATAAGGCTGCTTAAAGTCTACTCCTTTTAAAACAATGTACACATTTACCCCATAGCTGGGGTCTTTTACTCGCTCCAGCATAAACACCAATGCTGCATAAATTAAACGTCTCGTGCAATCAACGCCCAGCTGCGATGTAGCTCATGAAGAGTGCCTGTGTCAGGGATCGAGTCTGGGACCTTCAGCAGAGCTGGCCAATGTACATGATTTCATTGATATATAGGACATTTTTGACTGAACCTGTATTATTTATCAGACATATTTTAAAATTGGTCAATGAAAATTGTTATCACGACATTTTTTGGCAGTTTCAGTTAATTGGCTATAAAGCCAACTGATAAGTTTATTTTCATATTCAAGTTAATTGACACTGATTTAGTTGGTACATGGCCAATTGTGCCACGTGCGTTTTCCATGCGTTTGGATAAACGCATGAAAAACGCATAGATAGATAGATACTTTATTTTGATGGAATGGTACAAAAATTATTATACATTAGTATTATACATGATGTTAACTATGAATTTTAATCTGTTATAAATATAGGTCCATCAGGAAACCACCTGAGCATTAGCTGTAATGGTGGCACCTTCAATAAAAAGAAAGAAAATTAAATTAAGATTAAACAAAAATAATTATGCTATTATTATAAGTTATATAACATGGATATAATTTTTTTTTTTTACAAAAATGTAATTAAATGATAATGTTATGACATGAAATGGATGGGATGAGTTTAGTTTTATAACTGACAAATATAGCAGTTACTGTGTACACAATTAGTTGGATATTGTTTATTATATAACTAGATGATCATGGTATCTATTGCAAAAAGTGTGTATTGAATTTACAGAGTAAATGATTCCAAACTTTAGCTACTTTGACGCTGATGAGTTGATTTTGTAGATTGCGAAATATAGTTGGCGGTCTTAAGTTGTCTTGCTGCCTGGTTTTTGCCTCATTATAATTAGCTAAAAACCATGCGTTTTCCATGCGTTTATCCTTCTCATGGAAAATGCACATGGCACATTTGGCCAAGTAACTTAATTAGTCGTGAAACAATCTCACCAGACAGGTTGTCTTTAAGTCTTTTTTTTTTTTTGATGTGTAGGTAAAATGTACATGTTCTAGACTTTTAAGTCGTAACTATATAAACTAATCATTATATATGTCTGGCTGATAAAACTAGCGGAGTTTTATGTAACTGCTATCAGGATAGTATACAAAGTCCATGACTTGACCGTTTGACCCTTGTGGGTGGTATGTGCTTGCAGTCTAGGCCCAGACCGTCAGGCCAGGTCGTAGACAATTAAGGGTCTAGTGGATATTAAAGCGAGATAAGCAATGAAAGTAGGTCAATCATTGCATCCATAAATTTTAACTAAGCGGCGAACAAAATAGTTCTTTAAAATTCATCCGGTATGACGTTGCTTCATTCATTATGCACAGGAATTTCGTCTTTGTATTTTGATATAATATACACCTTTCTAGGTAGTAAAATTGCTCCCCCACTGGGATCCTTGCTCCCCCGAATTCCCCAAGACATGAAAGTTGGTCAATCACTGTGCCTGTCAATTTTAACGAAGCGGTTAAACAAATAGTTCTTTAAAATTTGTTCAAGGTTGCGTCATCTCATAATGCACAGAAACGTGTGTCTTTGTATTTTAATAATTAATACACACTTTTCTAGTCAAATTCCTTGCTCCCTTGCTGGGATCCTTAATTGCTCCCCCGAATTCCCCAAGACATGAAAGTTGGTCAGCGCCTGTTAATTTTAACGAAGCCGTTAAAAAATAGTTCTTTAAAATTTGTCTGGTACAAAGTTGCGTCATTTCATTATGCACAGTAACTTGCGTCTTTGTATTCTAATAATGTAAACTTTCTTGTGTAGTCTTGCTCCCCAGAATTCCCCAAGACCCTCTCCTGTGGAAAGGTGAGATCAAAGGTTTTGTGTCAAGACTGATGTGCATGTACTATGTGCCTAGCAGAAAAGTGGTTACAGTGGCAAACAATAAAAAAAATTTAGTCTTTTAAAGTGTCTCTGCCACGTCATATTAATTGTTATTGGTGAGAGACCACATAAAACAGAGCAATCAACATTTCAATCTCTCTGTTGGTCAAACCGCAGGGCTGGCTGAGTAAATTCAAAAGCTTTAATACAGTTGTTTTACTTTTTTCACACGAGGACTTTGGCAGAAGTTATTTTCAGATCTGCCCCAACTCATTTTGTCACCACTTATATACTAGGCACTCTAAGAGTCTATCCTGCATGCTTCAACACTTCCACATTTATGGCATACTTTTATTTGTGCATTTAAGCGTCTGAAGAAGTCTAAAATGACCTTTTTATTGCTTTTTGTCTGGTTATATTGACTGTGATGTATTCATTTTTATTGTTTGGGGACCCCATGATTGTGTGGACGTATTATCTGATGAAAATCTTAAGAACAGTCGTAAGGCGTAAAAAATTTAACTTCCAATACCTCTGAAGCATCTTTACTTACTGACGAATAGGACAATAGTTTTTCAGTTTATTTGAATGAGATCTCAAAGATAAACACAAGTGCTATCAAGTGATCTCGTATTTTTTGTATCCCTCAACATGTGATAAAGACTTTGATGTGATTTATAATAGTCTTTGAGACTTAACCAAGCGAAAGCAATTCAGAATATTTGCGATTTGCTGTAATAAATAATTCTACCCAGTAAGCATGCCATGTGAATACCACGTGTGAAATGCATGTAGACTTGGTAACCAGTGGTAAAATGTCAACATTAGGAAATCAATCACATCTTTTTAACCAATGGAATATGGATGTTTGGTAGTAAAATTCATGCGAAAATCATTTCATCCATCATCTCATCTCAGCATGTGATGCCCTCAATAATTTTTTTTGCCGCTAGGTGGCCTAATGGTTAAGACTTCCGCCAATTCCACATTGGCCTGCTCCGCTGAGGGTCCCGGGTTCGATCCCAGGCCCGAGAACTCTTCATGAGCTACATCCCAGCTCGCTGGGATGTATATCGCGTGAGATGTTGAATTGGTGGTGCCTGTCTGTGTCTATGCTGAGGCAAGTAACGACCCCCTGGTGTGAATGTGTAACATGGTGTGGGCACCAAGCCTTATCATCTCATCATTACATCTGCCTCTGGCAGCTGGTCATATAAGCTGCCTAAGTTTCATATCCAATAACACTGGGACATTGGAAATTGAACATGACTTATATGTCAAGCTGTAATTTATTAGTTACCCCTACTGGCATATTCCTTGGTAATGCTGTTCTAGAGTGTTCCTGGAAGTAGTTTTTTAGTCTGTTCAAACTCAGTAGTCTCAGAGCGGGATCCACATAGTCAATTTCATAATATGGTTGACTCTAGACAGCTGTAGCAGCCTATTCCTGGCTGTAGCTAAAGCCAGCTGCTTCTGTCGACTCCTAGTTTTTAGTCAGCTTAAAGCTACCAGCGCTGAAAAATAAAAACCTTGATAAATTTAAGAAAATTATCTACTATATCATAAATATGTATGTACAATAGACATGTATATTTTCAACTAAAAATGACAAATACGCCTAACTCTCAACACGCTCAATCTGTGCACCAAATGGTGCTGTGCATACTTTTAGATTCGGCTTCGAGTAGCCAGCTATATATAGCCAGACAGTTCCATTTAGTGGCAGGTAGCATTGTATAGCACAAGTTGTCTGACTTTGTCTAGGTTCAATTTCACAGGCCGTTTTTATAATGAAACCAACTGTATGCGCCCTATTTAGAATATATATTAACCTCACCAAAATTCTGTCAGTTCATGCCTTCCACTTTCAAAATTTCTCATGAAGCGTCAATATTTAATTTCCATTAGCCTGAAACGGAGTAGAAGACCAAATAATTTCAGAATAAACCCCCAATAAATAATCATCAGGTCATACACTGGAATATGACCTTACCAAGGTAATGTGCAGGGCCATTATAATCCTGTATGGGTCATGTGTAGTTTATTGTGTGTTCATGTGGATTGAGATATAGTCATAACAAACTCGTGAAAAGTTAATATTTTGCTAGCATGATGTCAATTCATAAGTGGATCGACGATATGATGTATATTAAAGATGGAAATAATGGTAATATACTATTATATAATTAAGGTTTTTGTTGCTTTACAACCAATGAAGTAAAATTTTTACAAATAATGATAAAGCAATTAAACAATAAAACAATATATATTTAAGAGATAATTTTTATTTGAGAAAGTACAAATTTTAATGTCATAAAAGGAATTTTTATTTGAGAAACTACAGATTTAAATAGCATAATAGGAAATAAATTGCTTAGATAGGGGAAAGTGGGGAACAGTGAGACAAGCCCCTAGTTTCAACACATTATAACTGCCCTTTAGGCATTTATGCCAACATCTACATAACCACTAGAATGTTTCATTATATGCAAGAAATAATAGCATGAAGTGCTGGAAATTTCACTTTTTAGGTTTTACTCCAGGTAAAGTTTGGTTTTTTACTCGTGAGTTTTCAATCTTATTCTCCAGTATTTGGAGATAATGGAGTCATCTAATAGTATACAAAACCATGGAAAGTGGTCTTTAATTCCAGATATTAATAAACAGTGCTGTAGCACATGGCAAGTACAACATGTCAGTTACATGATAGTACTCTGATTTTGTGCTGATTATAACAATATGTTTGTTTCTAAGCTAACCTTTAACAACTTTGGTCAATGAACCATTGTATACATAGTGGAAATTTTACTCACTGACACTAAAAACAAAAATTTCACTTTATCAGAAAAATTAATATTTCAAATGGTTTCTTGCTTTCAGACAAGCACATATGATCACTCAGGAGTAATATGACCCAATTTCAGGGTAATATCAATATTACGTTTAGCTGTAGGGAGGGTGGCTCAGTTCTCCCGCCAGCATAGTAAAAACTTATGAAATGGCTGGTGTTTTTTTTAAATAATAATACAATTTGTGAAGTTTAAATAGATAATTGTCATGCATATTTAAAGATATAGCAAAATAGAAAATATAATGCTTCATTTTTTACAGGTGCTTTATGAAATCAATCCAGGTAGCATATTGCAGAACTGATATCTTGAAAAAGTAATTTATTTATTGTTAATCTGTACATTGGAATAATTTACTAAGTGAAATGCAAGAATCCTTGAATCTTGATCAGTTTAAACATTAGGCAAAATTGTTATTTAGATAATTGAGTAAAAAATTGTAAAATGTATTTAATGTGCAATCTGTTACATCTGTTTTTCTTCGTTTTTGTACACTTGTTTTTATTGTAATTTTTATTCTCGGCCACATGAAAAACCTCTTGTGTGTTACCAAGCCTAAATATTTTTAAATAAAATGTAAATAAAATCCAGAAGAGGGTTCCAAGTTTAGTGTCATTAAAACAAGTTATCAAATGTGATGCAGACAATATTAAAGAGATGTTGAAATTTTAATGGTGGTTTGATTATAATATTGTGTTAACATTGTGCAAGATAATGTGCCATTACATTTTGCTCTTCACAGTACAATAGAGTCTTTTCACTGAGCAGCCCTGAATTCAACAGGACATAAAGCTGTCATGTCTTCTTTTTACTCGTTTTGCTTTTCAGACATAGTCGATTATAACTATGTGTTTCCATAAATATTATTTTCTCAGGGAAAAATCGGAAATCAATTAAATGATAAGATGTCAAATATACATTAAAATGCACTAAAAATACTGCTGCTAGGATGCACTTTGCTTCAGCCAATCACAGTCAAGGGCGGGAACTTTTTCAGCCAAAACAATTGCAGTATTCTGTTTAGCCACCTGGTGGAACCACAGAGAACCTTCCGTGAAAATCCACTATTTTAACTGTCTGGTATATTTGTTGCCAAAGTAGAACATTATGCAATTTACTATTGTATGTTCAAGTACAAATATGGTCATTTACTTATTGCGTTCTTTTAGCTATTACAGCATTAACTGTTTAACATTCATTCTCAAATTAATCAAATTAGTCTAATTAATCTAATTAATCTAAATTAGTCTAATTAATATAATTAATCTGATTAATCTGATTAATCCAATTGATCTAATTAGTCTATTAATCTATTAATCTAATTAATCCAATTAGTCGAATTAATCTAATTTATCTAATTAATACATTTGGTGTTCAAACTATTGACACTTCCGCGAATTATATGGCACACTGATGCCACTCCACTTATTAGTGTTTTTATCTCTGGTGCTTTTACCACGATTTAACTGTATATTTTGGTTGAAATAAATAAATAATAGTTGCTAGGCAAGTATTTCTATGACCGCCGAAACAAACAATGCAGTGCTATGTGTGCTGACTGCACCCATCTGACATAACCAACATACACGGCAGCCATCCAACATATACCCATGCTGGATGACATTGAATCATTCTGATTGGCTCACATCAGCTGGGTGGAGAATATACACTAGTGTCAATCTATATAGTTTATTATAATGTAATATAACAATAAATATAATAGGACAGCTAGGGTGGCCACTTTGGTTAGACAATGTATACATAATTATATTAGATGTCTGAACTCAGTTCCTAGGTTCCAGCTCCTAGATAGTTCCTAGCTAGTAAATTTTAATTTATTTTGGACACATGTCTTGAACCTAGTGGGGTGGGGGCCTAGCTCAGTGGTAGCTCGCTGGGCTTCCAACCACTGGGTTGCGGGTTCAATTCCTGGTCGAGCCTGTGTTGGATGGCTGTTTCAATGTTTCATCCTTCGTCTCATTGCCATGGTCCCTACCTGTCCTAATTAGCCCATCAGGTGCAGAAATACAGGATATAAAGCCCTAATTCATCCCACCTCTTGAACCAAGTTCCTAGATAGTTCCTACATATGCATACATATGGCTGCAGCTATTGCAGTTTCACACTGACATGGCATTCATGATCATGTAGCCTGTGTGCAAAAAACAGAAAACAAACACGGCTTTCAATTCTGAAACACGAAGCAACACAGGTCTAATGATGGCCATTTTCTTACGGTCCTCACATATTATGTATCACAGTACAATTCCCATTAGGTCATTGATGATTGCCATTTACATTTGGTCAAATGTAAATTACAAAAAGTGAAATTTTTGGTTTTATTGAACAGTGCAGGATTGAAATAATGAATACATATATAATCATTTTACAAATGTCTGTGTATTTTGTGAAAATATAGCCTGTCACATACTAAAAGGTAACCTATCATTGTAGGCAAAAAAATGAAATACAGGTTTTTCAAAGAAAAATTGTTACACCAAATAATGACTGACTGAAAGGCCTGACTATGACGTCACCATTGTGATGTCATTACATTATTATATATAAAGGGGAGGAAAAAATAAAGAAAGAGGAAAAAATATTAAAAATAAAATTAATTAAAAAAACTCATTAGGAACGACACATAAGGCCTGTGCTAACGGGAGCAAATTCATCCAGCAAGAACCAGGTTAAAATAACCAATTTAATGTTTACAGGTAAGTGGTTGAGTTGGGGGCAAAACCTTCAAGTCTATTTAAAAGATGTGACAATAAGACTTAAAATTTCCGACTTTTCCAAGATTTATAAAAACGTTAAAGGTAAATGTTGTGTGAAGTGGGTTCGAATCTTCCAAACATAAGTGACAGTGCAATTATAGTTCTTGGCAAATTCTGACAGACGTTGACAACTCAAAAACCACAGGTGTCAAGGTCACACAATATTATGATCCTCGGGCTTCTTCTCCGTTGATGAAAATGATAAATTTATTCCCGATCAATCCCAGCTGAAGTATTTTGCCAGTCCACTACTCAATTTTAACCTAGAAAGGAAATAAGAAAATTGACCTCTCCCAAATTCTCCAATGGATACGGCTGGATTTCTCCAGGTGAGTAAATGGGACAATGAACTGGCCTAATGTGGGAAAAATTGTGGACATTTCTGCTGTGCATAATCAGTATGCTGGGTGACAATATTAATGTATCAATTGTCTCCATCTCCTTGGAACCCAATGAGATGATACCATGTTAGGGGAGAGTGAAAACAACTCACAATTTCACATAACTTAAAACAACAGAAACCAGCGTAATATAGACATAAGTGTAAAATCCCTTCAGAAACAACTTAAATGGCCCACTCTTCAGAGCAGAAGAGAGGACCAAAGATTATGTACAAAATCGTATAGCGGCCCAACCCACAAACCTCACGCCTGCTACCACAAAAACTAGACGGAAGCATAATTACAAATAAGAACAATTCCCTGCTGGACACAGTTGGAAGCCAAATGGTAGAGCAATTTAAAAACAGGACTATATGTGCACATGACTTAGGTAGGAAATACTGGTTTAGCCATGGTGCTGTAGAAGCCCATATTCAGAAAGCCCATAAGAAAACATTATCCATGGGCTGTTACCTTCTTAATTTATGCGTTCAAATTCAAGATACTAGCTCGCTCATAGCAAATGAAAACGGCACCTGTAATATTAAATGTATCATTGTATGATATTGGGGGTATAATATCCTCAATCCTTAATTGTTTCTGGATGCGTTCCACACTCTCTTGGTGGTATTTTACCATGCTGAATATGGATCTCAGAGGCGGATCCAGATTTTTTATTTTTACAAGGGAGGGCACAAATAAAAATGTATTCTGGGGACCGCTGACTTTTTAAATATTTAAAATTATATCAGGCCAAGGAGGGTTGCTACCCCCAAACCCCCCCCCCCCCCTAAATCTAGTTTTGACTTCAGTGGGCTACCGCCATGTCTTAGGTATACAGGAATGCAACATTTAGGCTATCTGGACTTAATAGCATAAATAGTCATCTGCCTATTTTGTTCATTCACCAATAATTTTGGCAGTCGTGACATTTGATATGCTCCGTTAACCATATAATGACAGGGCAGATTTTTTTTTTTTGTTCGATTACTGCATGCGTCTGCTGCTCTCTACAAATCACTGGAACTAGCAAAATCCACAAATTTCACGGTCCTGACATAGTCCCCTGCAGGGGCGGATCCAGGGAAATGTGTGAGGGGCTAAACATAATTCACATACCAATATAAGAAAATTATTTAAAAAAGAAAAATAATATATATCTGGTAATGTGTGAACAGCAGAGAAATGGTAGCGTTTACTTGTCCAGTGTGAAATGGGATGAATGCAAATACATGATCAATCATAAGAAAACTTTAATATAAAGAAACTGATAATAATTAAGGCTCTCTTTAAAAAGAGACCTGTACCAGACTTGTGTGATAATAGTCGATAGTAGGTATTCAATGACATGTATACATATTATTAATTATAAAATAATAATTCCCTGGACTGGACTTGAATCGCTGCTCTTTTCAAGCAGACCAACACCTTGGACAATTCAGCCACAGTTGCTTGCTGAAAGAATATAGGCCATGTGGTCAATCGCCTGAAAAAAAAAAACTCTGTTTGGCTTGTTGTACTGCAGTAAAATTCCATGGTTACAAGTTCAATTCTGACTTGAACTTTAATTTATTAACTTTGGAAGTTGTAACCAAGGACTTTATCCAAAATTAGCTAAAACTGTGGTCACTGTAGAGTTTTCTTGTGTGAATTATCAGAACTCAGAACATATTTATTTCATATTACACAAATAAATCATTTGATGCACTTTAACATATAAGAAACATAATGAAATAAAAGATAATACATGTAATATGAGGGGACATCTCTAAGATATTTGATATATCGCTGCTGAGATGCCCCCCATGGTTTCCAGAGGACTCCCACCAATTCCATCACATCTTGATCCTACTATTTAATATCCTATGCTTGTATCATGATTTTCTAATCGTCAGGATAGTAGACATTTGGACAAAATACTGTTTTTGACCTGACATTATTTACAAAATAATTACATAATACATGCAGTCTTAAGTATTGTGTTTCATATCTTTCAAAAGAGATTCATTTATTTTTCCTAATTTTCACCAGCAAACTGCTATAACATTTATGTACGTTACAGATCCCAATCTCCTATCAGTCATTGACCTAATTTTTTCACAGAATTCGAGTATGTGCTTACTGTATATATCTGGCATTGATAAAGCTAATATCAGTCATAGTTATATCGTGTGATAGGTCTAGACGCCAGATACAAATACAAGAGAAATGAATTCATATTTTTTTAGTTTAGGTAATTTTTCTGAATTGCCTGCTTGTCAGAACAAGAATTACACTCAGCACATGAACATCTAATTATTCTGTAATTTCATCGTTAGACCTTTAATACCATAAGCCAGCATATAGGCTATAAGAGAAATAGATTAATTTACCTTGGATGAGTAAACGAGCAAACCATGTATTTCATTAGGTCGCTGGGCTGTGAAGTGATGACAAACAGTGTAGATGAAAATAACAGAGGCATGCTTTCCATGCAGATGAACCAGGTGGAGTCCCTGACCTAAGTGCACCAGTGAACAATATCCTTTCTTTCTGCCGATGCTGCATGCCAGGTTGTCCACTGCTGATGAAACAAATCACTGCATACGTAATCTATGCATATTTTTTCCCAATAATTCACACACTACCACAGGCGGCATGATATGTAATTGATGCTAGTATACATTATGCCCGTAGTGGGATAAACCTGGGTTAAATCAAACCCCTTATTTAAGTCATTATCAGAAGTAAAGGTGCAATGGTTACCCCCCAAAGTGACGTTTCTCCAGAGCACATAGTAACTTACCTCCAGTTTGCCGTTTTTTGTTGCATTAAAATAAACTGGAAAATTGATATTAACGTGATAGAATGACAGCAGCAGTTCAAACACATTTAGTTTCATAAAATATGGTCGACTCTAGACCGCTGTAGCAACCTATTCCTGGCTGTAGCTACAGTTGGAATCAGAATTATTCAACCCCCGTGGAATTTGCATGAAAATGTGCCTTGCACAGGACATAAATGACAAATGCAATCATCGCAATTTTTGAGGATGTGATAATGTGTCATGTTTTGCTAATTTTACTGTGGTTTTGCAACATGTATGTAATGTTACATAACCTGTGCACATATGAACTCCCACAACTGCCATTTTTGGGGGACTGGGTTGTTATGGTCTGTGCGGCCATTGCTATTGTTGAATACAGCTTTCTATTCACCCAGACAAACTTTTCTAGTCATCACCTGGTTATTTATGATGAAAATATTGCAATATCATTGGCGCTTTTACAATTCAAGCGACTGTGACACAGAATGCGATTTCATGAAAATGGGCCATTTTTTCGCCTTCTCTGAATAGATAGTAATATTTAAGTAGATGTTTGGAAACTTTCACTTTTTATTTTTTTATTGACAAAGTACAAGAACCAAAGTTTGACCGTTTCAAGAATAATATGTAATTTTGATGTATTTTCACCGAATGTTATCACTACTGAAGTCCCTGGACTTTTTCACCAGCCAGAAGCTATTTCATGATTTTTGGCTAAAATGTTTTTCAGGATGAATTTCAGGAAATTCAGAGAAAATATGCTGAAAAAGTGCACTTTAAACAAGAAGGTTGTCGAAAACAATTAATTTATAATCATTTTTGAATGGTTAATCTATGTGTTGATCGATAGCAGCTTTGCAAAATTTGTCAATCAATTGGTTATAAAAGAAATGCAAACCTGAAGCATACCATATTTACTAGAATAAACGTCCCCCCCCCATCCCCTCAAATACATACTCACCTACTATTTCAGCTATTTTCATAAGATCTTCAGTCATTCTTCTTGGGTGTCCTTCATTGCCCCTAATGCTAGAAACACCAGCCCTGAACAGGCTTATATTGGTTCAATTGCACTGTCCACTCTGGGTATTATTACTCTGTGCCCGCTTCACATAAAAGCCTTGTTGACATGTTATCTTAAAAAAAAGGAGGGCTTTTATTCGAATATGTTATGTGTATTTCTTTAGAAGAGGTCATAATGATTATTGAATCACCAATGTTGGTTTGTAAACGCTTACATAGAAACAAAATGAAAACATTCAGCTTGGTGAATTAATTTTGAATTCTAAAGCTGCAGTAATTATATTAAGTAGGGGAGACGAGGGTAAGATATAACTGAGGGCGAGATGACCCATCGCAGTTAAATTGCATAATATACAAATTTACGCATTTGTTCCGGATGTATGTAATCATGTTCCGAAGTGACACCATTTACGAGACTTATGAAACAGAAAGATGGGGGCTTGTCTGTAAGGAAAAACGGGAAGTTTGTCTCAGAAGTAAAACCAACGACGAATTAATGAAAATTTCAGAAAATACTTTCATCAAGCGGTAACACGTTACAGTTGCATCTCCAATGGCCAGTTTCCACCCTTTTTGCATGTCACAATACTGTTTAAATATCACTGAGCCACATTCTCCAAAAAAAAAAAAATAATAATAAAAACCTCTCAGGGCAAGATGAAATGCCCTAGTGATAAATTTGTTTCTACATTTTTGTCTTGTCGCAATGACTCCTGTTGTTGGCTTTTCAACTGTTATTCGAAATGTCCAAAGTGATAGATTTGCTAAATTGTTGTCACATTTGTATATTTCTGTTATTGACATGTAAATCATTATCCCAGGCACTCAATATCAGATGTGATTTGTGAAAGTTGGGTCATTTGGGCCAAAATAACTCATACAATCTGCTTAATTTTTTGTGTATGGAAAAAAGAAGAAAACAAAGAGAGAAAACAAAGGGTGTTATCTTGCCCAAATTGGTGTATCATCTTGCCTGTGCTGTTTCTAAGATAAAACTTAAATACTTTTATTGTTTCAGATATCACACACTATGTTTTTACTGGCACACACAGTACAGAGTGCGGCAAAAAAAATTGCACCAACACTACTGCTACATGGCCAAATGTGCTACGTGCATTTAAAAATGAGGTGAAAACCATGCGTTTTCCATGCGTTTGGATAAACACATGGAAAAGGCATGGTTTTCACCTCATTTTAATTTGGCAAAAACCATGCGTTTTCCGTGCATTTATCCTTCTCTTGGAAAACGCACGTGGCACATTTGGCCATGTACTTCTTTTGTTATTACCTCAATTGACAGCGATCGCATGCAGCTGCAATCATACACACAAAAGTAACAATAGTCCTTAATTTTCTTTATGAATATATTTTCTTGTTTCCTCAAGAATGGTAGATAATATGGACCTAAATATAGCACATGCACACTTATCACACCTTGGGGTCAATTTCACCTTGGCCTTTGCAATACAAGCATTAGATTATGACACCTTTCTTGACCAAATATAAGGCAAAAAGATTAATTTTTGATAAGAAAGTAGAGCATTCACACATTTGAGGTGGACAGTGCAAATTTGCGTTCAGGTCAATTTTCTGTCTTTTCTGTAGAATTTACTGGCCCATCATCCTGAAAAACATGTGATTATTTCCAGATTAGTTGTATATTCAAATTGTTCCTCTGGAATGCCATTATATTTCTCTGTTTCAATTTTATGACTTTGCTGAATCAAAACTGGAACCAACCTTCTTATCATCTAATACCATAATATATATTTATATGCATGTATAAAAAAACACTGAAGGAAGAGTTTGTGCAAATAATATATTTTCTGTGGCTTCAGAGGTGTAGTAACTAGGAAATCTCTAATTTGTTATTTTTTTCTGAACTCAATAATTCAGACACTGATATTGTCTGACATTATAAAATCAAAAATATCACAATGACCAATTGCTTATACCCCTGACTAAATGTGGCAAAACTTTAAAAGATCTCATAAGCATTTGAGTAACCTAGGGCTATCCTGAAAGAGGAGATGCCTGGTGCAAGTTTTTAGGCCGCACCCTGTACATAACTTTTAAACATATCATCTTGCCCTCGTAGATACAAAAATGTTAGCTGTTCCTATATATGAGACTTTTGTCTTTGGGTACAACTCTCTCAGAATAAGTGCTATGTTATGTTGGAACAGGTTCCCTACAAACGCAAAACATTTTCATCATATTGCATAGGGCATGTTGGGAAAATATGTATTAAAAATGTACCTAAAATGATTGTAGGAAACTTGCTGCAATATTTGATAATCAATTTCATGTGAGAAATTATTTTGACAAGTTTATTTCGTAATATAATTTATAATATTTCTGCAGGCTTTTCTAGGGTCCACACTTTTATTATGTGACAATGTTTTCTCCATATATTGACATAATATTAGTTAACTCGATTGACAATTTGTTCTGCAATATTGAATGTTGTCAAGATGTAATGGCAACCATTTTTGGGAATTTTGCTTGAAAACATGCCTGGCAGGTGTTTTAGGGTCCAAGCTTTGATATTATGACAAGATTAGTCAAATATTGTGGCATGAATGTTACAACCTATTCGTGCAAAACTGCAATTATAAGAGTCCATGCAGTTGTGGATCATGTGTCAAATATTTTTTTTATGCCTCTCGGTGATATATTAAAATTTTTTGATGTTATTTTAATGTAACTCTATGTTTTACCAAATACTTTAAGTTTTAATGCGTTTTTATATGCTATATGTTTATTAAGCCTGTTTATATTGTACAGAGCTCTAGTCGTTTAAAAGCAGTTTTCTGCTTGTATTTTTGTTTTAATGTGACCCGACTTTAAATAAAGTTTATCTTATCTTAGCTTTGTATCCTCTACTGTCAATCGAGTTAATGGTTTTACCAATATTCCCGTGTTATTGTGGCGTATGACAAACTAGTGTAGGTTAACACTATGTTAACATCTGCCTACATGGCCAAATGTGCCACGTGCGTTTTCCATGCATTTGGATAAACGCATGGTTTTTGCCTCATTATAATTAGCTAAAAACCATGCGTTTTCTATGCGTTTATCCTTCTCATGGAAAACGCACATGGCACATTTGGCCATGTACCTATCAGATAAAGTGTAACTTGTCAGATCTTTGCATTTGCAGTCAATTTTAATTTTTGTACTTTGTGTTTAATTTCAGTGTCCTTTTCGCCTTCCAAGCAAGTGGCCTGGTTCGATATAGCTTGCCGAATCCTCAGTCTCCCAGGGCCAGGATGACGACTGCTTATTGGAATGCTTCCTATAAAAAATAAGATGAAACGACAAAAAAAAAAAGACATTTCAAAATGGCTTAAATAGTTTGACATAATCATAATTACTGATCTACTTTCTGAATGATGGGAATATTACTGATGCAATTAGATTATTGAGCTGCTGTGATATATTTATATTTACGCATTGTTGTTTTGAGTATATGGCCTTGCAAAGGGCTAGATCCGCATCGAAATTACTAAAATGTTTTTACTATACTATAAAACTTATTTAATAGTTTTTCATTGTCTTTGTGCTTGCATTCTTATATTTGTATACAAAATCATTTGTCATTGTCGCTTTTGTTTACTTTAAGATATAGATGTCAATTTTACATTTGAGTCAATTAAAACTGGTATTTTGAACCATTTACTAATATATTTGATTGCACTTGTTTTCTTTTATTTTCAATGAAACACTCTCAACTTTATCACTAAAGGAATATAAAGAGTGCACTCCAAAGTCACATCTCCCATGCATGGACAGTTGAATTTTCATTTAAAAAATATAATTTAGGTGTCACTCAATATCGCAATATTTTGTGTCTAAAACTGGTCACGAAAATGGCAAGTTTTTATCATATGTGAACTGGGCAACTATATATAGTAAAAACATCATGATGTGATCTCATGTCATGGTCACTGTGACCTCACCAGACATCCTGTGAAATCATGATGAAGTCATGTGGTGATCTCACTGCTGTGAGTTCAGTGTGAACTAACTGTGAGGTCAGCTGTATGACCCACCACAGATGGCGTTGTGAGCCCATTGATTACAGGCCAGCTAATAACAGAAACTATAAATAGAACTGCTGCTTTATTGTGATCCTTGAATCTGCAACAGGAGCAATGACATCTGTGGTGTAATGGTTAGCATGCCTGTTTTCTGTGCGGGTAACCAGAGTTCGATTCGCACTCCTTTTTACTCCTAGGTGAAAAATATTGTACCTATGTTATTCTATCTGATAACATAATAACTCATGCCATGTTTTTAATGTATTACCACTTATATAAGTAACTGTCATAATTTAATGATTGATACAGCACACAGCGAGACATCAAGAGAGTTCCATTGCACCAATCCACCAATATATATGAATTACATTGTAATGTTGTCTGACTTACTTGATAAAAGTGGCTTTACTATTCCAGCTTTTTCATTTTGTTTAATTATACTAAAAACAATGCTACCTATGTGACTGGCTGGTGTAGTGGTTAGGGTGATTTTATTTGGTTCATCGTTACTTGTAACCAAGTTACACAGCTTAATGCTCAGAGCTTCCATGAGATGGGAATGCTGCAGAAATTTAGAATCACATCAGCTCACAGTTAGTTCACAGAAGATTCACATTGTGACCTCACATTGTACCTCACAGTGTGAGTTCACTGTTAGGTCCCTGTGGGGCAGCAGTGTTAACTCACAGTGACCTCACCAGGTGAACACTCTGTGAGGGTTCTGTGACCTCAGAGTGAGCTCAAAATCTTGACTGGGCTGCAAATCATTGTAGATATTGAACTTTTTAATAAGTCAGCAGGTGTCCTAAGTGATCGATAAAAAACAATGGCCAATTCCGTTTGTTTAGTATGAAATTATTTTACTATGTGTGCTCGCTGAACAGATAGGTGGGCTCGATGAGCTGTTCATTACAATTTTATATCTTAAAACAACACAGAACCTTTGTGTTCTGACGCACGTTTCAGAAATATGTGCACTTTTTGCATGGTATTTCCCGAGAGTTCGTATCTATAAGAAGGGATTATTTTATGTTTTTGTGACTCGCGGTCAAACCATCATTGCGCGTGAATAGTCGTGGACTTTAGGACCTTCATTATGATGGGTAAGTATGCCTTATGAAATCACCATAGTTATTGAATATAGGAACAATGCACATAATTCCCATTTTGATAGAGCAGCAAATCGGTTATGAGAAAGGCTGGTGCTTTGCACTGGATCGTGTCGCCGCCTTTCAGGAGAAACTGGGATGGAGGTCTATCTTGGTGCTTACCAACTTTCTTTCACTTGTTTTCTGTCCCCACCTTTGGGAAGAAACATGAATTTCTATTGATAGGGTATATTATGCTTCAAGGATCAGAGTTACTATTATGATGGGAACTGCTGGATGTTCGGCGTTGGTATATGGAGGGTAGGGTGCTCCAAAAAACGGAAGCTCTAAAAACCTTTCTTCCTAGTTTTTCAAATTCCACTTGCATTTTATTAAATTTTTGAAAAGGAAATAGGTCTATATCTTCATTTTAAGCCTTGCCACCAGGCAGTTGAAATATGCGATATGATAACCACTGAAATTGTATGAGCACCATGATATAGTGGTTTTTGTTTCAGTTGAGTTAAACCTTTATTATTGCTTCATTGTACACCAGTGCAGAGCTAGAACTAGGTATAATGTGAAAAAATGTCAAAATTAGTACAAAGTTTAATATCATCACACATTGACTAATTAGTTCTTAGTGTAGACTCAAAATGGGCGTTTGCAGATTTCTGGAATAGCGTGTTAACAATTTGTGCAGAATGACCTGACAGTTTATTCTTACCATGAAAAGCAGCAATACACTGAGATTAACTTGAATATACATTTGTATATTTCTGCACACCACTGGCTTGGTTTTCGTTCTTGGTCAAAACAGGATGCAAATTATGTCAGAGGTTCATTGCATTGGACAGTGTTTGTGATCGCATGATGCCTTTGCCAAGTTCATGGACCAAAGAGAGTTGTGATGACATCTTGCTCTATAACCTCTTGTGTTGTGAGTCCCACAAGCTCTTGACCACTAACAAAATGGCATTTCCTAGCTTTTCAACAATCTCAACAAATGGCAAGACATCCATCTTGTACTTGAATTGCGTTCTCATACAAACCAACTGCTCCACCAAGTGCCTGAAGATCCTTGTTGGACTTTTGTTACTGACAGTTACTTTTGAACATTGAGCAATGCAGCATTAAGTAGTTAGGAACAAACTGAGCACGACGAGATCACAGAACCTGTGTCTGAGAAAGAACTGTATAACCACCTGAATCATGTAACATCTTTCCAAAAATTTGATGAACTTTGTCTTCAATATGCAATGCTGCCCTCGAAGGTCCTGGGCCTCCACGCGACGAGGGTGGAAACACTTGGGGTGAAGTCCTCTATCCCCAGTGGCTAAAACAGGACAGTGTGCATTGCACAAGCTGCTCCAGCTATCCAACGCAGACAATTATTGATTTTTTCCATGCTTCTGGTTTCTACTACCAACTATAGATAATCAATCTTACCCTAGAGAGCCTCTACATAGCCCACTATTTATTCACAGTAGCATTTTAAGGTGTATAAACGTATACTTTGAATTGGTCTAGGGTCATTGCTTTTTTAAAAAAGCTTCAAGTGGCTCAAGAGAAGTTTTATTTACATGCCTATGGTTGGATAGGCTACTTTTGGGTCCTTGGGTTGTCACAGTAACTGGGACAATTAAAAGATCCCACCCATGGGGTTTACGTGTTGTATGGTGCGAATGGGCAAGACAATTACTGAACACATTGTAAAAGTTCCTCCTCTTGGACTCTGACAAGAGGCATATGACAAAGTCCTCTGAATTGCTGTGGCACATTCAGTATCCAGGAAGACAAGTTGAAGTCAGTTAGACTTTCATGCAACTTTCACCGAGTTTTCCTCTCAGGCATAAGGGATAGCTTCCAGTAAAATGTGCAAGTACAAAATGGCAAGGAGATGGCTTGCTTCCTCAGCTCCAGTTCGTGGTAAAGAAGAAACTAATTTTTATTGTTACATCAAGTTAAGTAATTTAAATACATTTCCTGAAGCTTCCCCCCCCCCCCCCCAGATTATCTGGGAGGGGGGCAATCAACCAATGGTTATGCAACAATGCTGCTGCTGCTGACCATTTTCCCCATGCTCACTGGAGCATGCAGGGCATTAGGCTTTACTGATGAATTCGATAACCCAAACTGTCTAAATTGTACTAAATTATAAATTATTGCCGGAATTTATTAGATCGACTTTGTTTACATTTTAGTTAATTATGCATTGCAACGTAATGTAGAGCGTCGCCGATTGGCGATTTCACAGTCATTTTATGAAAGATTTAGGTCAGAATTGTTTCAATTTATGCAAAAAGCGAAGCACCTACACATTGTTTCACATAATAAACTTGGAATTTTGAAAATCGGATGAAAAATGAAGGCACACAATAATAAAATACATTACGAACCGACGACGCTAATGACGTTCGTTTTTGCCTCGTTTTCATCTCATTGGCCACAAAAGCACTAGTCTTGCGATGTGAACAAATCGGCAATTGTTCATGGCATGAACAATTAAATGATAGGGTATGTTTATTAATTTTATAGAGATGTAATCTGTTTTTTTAGAAGCAATGAAATGAATGCAACCGATTTTGGTCACTTTCATATTGAGTGACAATGCAGCTTTAAGTTTGCTGCCAGAATGCCACCCTTAAATACTTGGTATTAATGCATCCTATACAATTGGATGGCTAGACCAGATAGAGAATAATTAATATATATATATATATATTAATCTTTTAGGAGAGGCTAGTAATAAAGGGCAGTCCACTTTACAACATGAAGAGACACACGTACCAAATTATACAGTACAATTTGTGATAAGGAATCTTTTTCACTTTATATAGTAACATGCTCATTTCAATAGTAATAATATTTTGTAATGTCTTAGGCTTCATTTTCAATAATTTTAATCTCAAGTGAGGTACATTTATTTATTTATTTCTACTGCGCATTTATTTCATTTTAGTAGTAACTTATGATGTGTTTTATTAAATATAAAATTATAAGTTGCCCAATTAATTGTATTTATGGAAACTGTCCATGCTAAACGAAGTTTCATGGTAACAATTTAATGATTTCTAAATAAATGACATTCATTTTCTCCTTATTCCTGCGCTTAAGGTCGATGGCCTATTACACAAAGGATATCAACATTATATAAACTATTGGTTGCATAACAATGGTTGCATTGTTCTTGCCTTACTGATCATGGAAATATTCGAAATAGTTTCGTCAGTAAATATCAAATATTTGTCAAAATCTTGACATATCAGTGAATAATCATCTTGAGCTCTTCCTTCAAACACGAATTGGTGAAAGATTATCCAAATTCATGTACCTGTCCTTCAAAGTTTCACCTAATCTTTATGTGCTAACATTTTAGTCAACATATGACAATGGGGGCATTATATTAATTTTATCTGGTCAAAAAAATCAGCAATAACCTGGACTTATACCCAACCACTTCACCTTTTCTATGTTTCTTTTGCGGGATATAACTAACGAAAATGTTTGTTAACTCCCTTCTTATAAACTGAACTGTTATGCATTATAAAGGCATAACAAACAATCAAAAAATTGAGTAAATATAATATATATTTTGTATAGGTAAGAATGTCCTTTTTATCAAGAGAATCTCCTTAAATGATTTTTTTTTTATTCGTGACGTAGGTCCTGATTTTGTAATCTCTCTTGAAGAAAGTGTTTGTTTGTTTTTGTCTGTCACTTTGTTTAATACAATAACATTAATGAATGGAGAACAGTGTTATTTTGTTTTGTTTTATCAGTATATCATAAATCTCACTTGGAGTCCTTGTGTTGAAGGTGTCTCAAGTTCTCTCCCCGAAATGAAAGTCTACACAGTTATCAGAAGTGGGATTGAATGAATTTATGGATGGGACACTGACTTTAATTTTCGCAAGGAAGTTCCATGGAACAGTGGACTGCATAGATTTAAGGTAAGTCTATAATAGCGACCTGTGCTTATTAAATATTCATCCATAATGGTTGATATACATGTATGTCACATGTTGTAACATGAACATCTTTGTATATTACATGAAAATGCTTATCTCTTGTCTCAATAGGAAAAATACAATTTTAAGTTTGAAGATGATGCTAAAAAACTACTTTTACCAGCTTTTACCAGAACTGCCATTAAATATTGTATGCATGTATGCTAGTTATTTCTCATATAAATCTTGGGTGTTGCAAACTTCCAACATATACATATATATATATATATATGCTCACCAAATTGATCTTACTGCCGAATGTACGGAAGTGAAGCCAAATCTGGTTCTGACATTTTCTTGTGATATCACAGTTGACTTTTCTTGAGTTATTTTTAAATATTTTACAAAGATGCTAACTTTATTGTTGGCAAACAGTCCTTACAGGCAAATAATTGCCTATTTTTTAATTTTTTTTTTATTTAACATATTTCATAAGGGTGAATCACTCAGTAAAATGTACTGCTTTCCAGTAATGCCCTTAGTTAAAAAAAGATACAACATGTATACAAAACAAGATAGTCTATGTACAGAACAGATACAAAATACACAAGTAAAATATTGTTCATTATCTCACAGTTCCTTGTCACTGTTCTGGCTACTCACTGTGTATACTCCTGTTTAACTCACATTTGAAACTGTGAATATCTGTAATTTCTTTGGCAGAATTTGGCAATATGTCCCAATTATCTGCACCCGAATAATATAAACTTCTCTTGGCAATGTCATTTTTAGGAAAAGGAGTGTACACAATAATGTCATGGCTTCTGGTATTAACATTTCTATAACATTATTTATGTCTCTTTGCATAAATAGAAATATCCATGTGATAAGTATTGTAATAAAAAATATTGAAGAAATCGTGTAATTTCATTATTTTTCAGCCATGACGAATTCCCAGTCCCTTCAGCAGTCCTTTTTGCAACTTTGTGAAAATTTGACAGTTTTTTGTGGACTTCTGAGAAGCACAGCTAAGGATAAAGCTAAGTTTGCGATCGTTTGTTTGGTAAACATAGCAACTAGACTAAAGACAGCTTTTGTTACCATAGCAACCAAATTAAAGGAGACTTTCGAAGAATGCAAAGAAGCTTGGAACGACACTGAGGAGGAATATGTAAGTCCTTTAATATTTTGTTTCATAATTTTTTTTAACAGAAGTTCATATTATATATCTATCTAATCTATCTTATCTAAATATTTAATATTTCTAATCTAAATATATAATCTATCTATCTATCTATCTATCTATCTATCTATCTGTCTATCTATCTGTCTATCTATCTATCTGTCTATCTGTATATCTATTAACTATCTATCTATCTATCTATCTGTCTATCTATCTATCTATCTGTATATCTATCTATCTGTATATCTGTCTATCTATCTATCTATCTGTATATCTATCTATCTATCTGTCTATATATCTATCTATCTATCTGGGTTTATTAATTTGATAATAACATGTTTTGGCCTCCTTCAGGTCAGTGAACTCAAATGTAACCATTCAACCATATAATTCAGATATTATTTACAACATTTACTTAATGGGATTATGCTTTGCATGAATGGTTGCATTGTCTGTCACAATTGCTACAATTGAGACATCAATGTTTTCGTTATGAAACGATTTATTATGAGTTATTATGGATACGACATGTACACAAAAATAAGCACTGAATGGAGATAATAAACATGTTGGTAATATCAATATTATAGAACATTAAAAGATAAAATTAACTATATATGTTGTTGGTGTCTGTCAAGGCTACGTATTTGTATATCCTTCAATGAAAATTTTTGTATCAGAATCTCAATCCATAACATATTCTATAATTAGCAGATCTCATAAGGATATAGATACTTACTAAGATTGATTTTACAAATAATTTTCTGAGCCTTGTGAAGATTGCCAGTGACATCACTGATGTTTGTGCACAGTTAAGCTGTGGCCAGATCACTGATCTTCACATCCTTGAAAATGGCTTAAATAACCTAACTATGGCACATTTGTCTTCCTTGAATAAAATGAAGCAACTTTTAATGAGGACCATATGTCAAAAGTGCCTGGTTTTATTGTACCAAAGTATTTATTTGCATGTCTAGACTACGTTAACCAATTCTGATACAGGTCTCTTTTTTAAAGAGAGCTTTTTTTGTTTAAGTGTATTTCATAAATCAAAATTTTACTTGCTTTAAGGAAAAGTAAATTCTTTTTTTTTACTTCATTCATTCATTCATTTAGTCAGTCAGTCAATCAGTCAGGCAGTCAGGCAAGTCAGTAATCAGTCAGTCAGCCAAATCAGTCAGTATGTCAATCAGTCAGTCATTCAATCAATTAGTCAGTCAGCCAAGTCAGTTACTCAATCAATCAGTCAGTCATTCAGTCAATTAGTCAGTCAGCCAAGCCAGTTAATCAGCCCGTCAGCCAAGTCAGTCAATCAATCAGGCAGCCAAGTCAGTCAGTCAGTCAGTCATTCAACTATCCCTATATTATGACAGAGCATTCTAAAAAAACATGGCCTCTTTCAATGTATAACGCATGTAAGATTATGATCCCATTCCTCACACATTTATAATATTATATTTGCATTGTAATATGCAATGTGTTATTGACATTTTTGATGTGATGATAAGGGTCACAAAAGTCTTGGAGAAGTTCTCAGATAACAGTTACATAAATTCCGCACATTCGGTAACTAGTTCAGTTGCATTGGTGCAGTCGGAAGTTTAAAATCTTTGGCATCCATTTTTTTTTATTTATAACTGCTAGTATTATTTGAGGTGTTGTTTACTGAAGCGTGACTCTTAAATCCAAATAGGGCGAGGTTTGTGACCAACGCCTTAAAATTGACAATAACATATGAACAGGTAAGTTATGATTATATTTCTTATTCAGGTAGGCCTATATTAAAACAATTATTATAAACCTGTCAATGGCTGTGAATATTATATGGAATTTGTTTAGAATATATATGTTAACAATACCATGAAGGGAAAAAATATAGATAATTACTTTCAAGAAAATAAACATGTATTAAATAGACTAACATAACATGCAGATTGGGGTTAATAAGTGCACGATGGCATTCAATCAATCAATCAACCAATCAATCAATCAATCAGGCAATCAATCAATCAACGACTAGGCAAATAATATTTGTAATTTTTAATTACAAGAAATTTATAATTTATGATATATGGTCATGCGTTGACAGTTCACCTAGATTCTAACCCTGCAAAAGGTAATAAAATATGTATTAATGTTTCTTATCAGTAATGTAATATTTATTATGCCACAATATCATACAGGAGTGGTTAAAATCATTCGGTATATCTGATCACATGTTTTTCTGTGCTTGAACAAAGAATGTTGAAGCAGAACCTTGTAACGTCTAACGGCATGCCTGCCATACCTAGCTGGTCACTTTCTGGAAAAGGTGCTTGTGTATAGAATAATATTTAATTACAACAAAAAGTGAAGTTTTTTCATGAAAGTGGTTGTTCCTGTAACGCAAAATGCCGCGAATGTTATCCTCATAGCATAATTGTCCTCTAATTTATTCAATTAAGCACGAAGGTAAAATGATTTGTTAAATACTTAATGAAAGATCTATCCCACCACCACATCTACCGTGCAATATAGCTGTGCAATATAGGAAAATATTGCACGGCTCTCAGCCAATCACAGGCCAGGATTTCTGCTAGCCATATAATATATGATATTATTAGTTGAATTCTGAGGCGCAACACCATGGATGCATAATATACTAAACTAAGAATTCTGGAACAAAGCAGTAGATAGATCTCTACATATATCCAGGCAAATTCTATACAAATCACTGCCTCTTGCCTGATGTTTACATAGTCAAAATTATGCAAGTTTGGTTTTCGTTCAATTCTCCAGTTAATATGAGCCGTGTGGAACCTTAAATATTGAAAATCGGATGAAAATTGACTGAGTTATAGAATGACGTCCACGAAAACGACTATATTTGGAATCTGAATGCAGCGTCACCAGCGTCATGAACGTCCTCGATTCGTGATATATTTTCGAGAATAACTCGGTCAATTCTAATCCGATTTTCAAAATTAAAACTATGTTGTGCAGCTAAATTTATAACTAACAGAATGTTTTTCGGCTGTTTTTCGGCGGTAGAAGTTTCGTCCTTATTTGGAAATAGCAACGTCTTCAGTTTCCTTATTTGGGCAATACATGAACGTCTTACCGTGTGATATGAAATGCAGATCACCCAGCCAGTATCACCTGGTATTTCAAGTGATAAATCTGCAATTGGGGAATAAATTGCACTTACCATGGTTCAATAGTTGAATATAGTTTTCTATCATTACCATTCCTTTTTAATATAATGTTTAAAGAATCCGCGAAATCCACATTAGCTAGCTCTGCTGAAGGACCTAGGTTCGATTCGCAAGTAACACCTTAGCTGCATGAGATGTTAAATTGGAGGTGCCTTGAACTCGGTGTTTAGATTTATTCCAAGGCAAGTAAAAGACCCCACCCTTGGGGTAGATGTGCAACGTGGTGTGGACTCCATTACTTATCATCTCATCATTACGGCTGCCTCTGGCAGCTGGTCATATAAGCTGACTGAGCTTTAGGCCCAGTTTGTTTGTAAGTTTATTTACCAGAAGAAGCATATATGCTGTTCAAAATTAAAGATAGAGAATTTACAACAATACATTGTGATATTGAGATAATAATTACATGTGTATTACAATGATATTAAAATGATATTGAAACAGAGTTGAATAATTTTTATGCTATAGAATGGTAGTTAAAAGAAACATTTTGATAATTTGGAGTATTATTTGTAAATATTTTAAAAACTACGATTGTTGATAATTCTTTATCGTTCTACTACATGCCTTTAATGAAACTTTCCCACTTCAAAATGTGATGGCAGTTGTGAAATAATTTTATTTGTTCTTACTCTGAAGCAGTAGCATTGAGACTTTGGAAAATAAATAACAATTTGACTGATTTTGACGTGTCCTGAGCAGTTCATTTCTGAGCTGTTCTATACTTTGGTCCAGTTCACGAAATGTTGCCTCAAAATATTGCCAGGGAAACAAGCAATTTATATTGATGGTATAGATAGATTGTACGAAAGTGTTGCAAATATCGATAACTTACCAAATTTACATTAAGTTGTTAAATTTTCCATTTCAAAACATTTGTTTACCCTCAGAGACGATCTTACAGAATCAAATGGAGTCTTTGTTTTTGGACTTAAGAAGTATTTAGTTTATGAAATTTGGGCAAGATACCTCAAAGAGAATTGTAAGTTTTCTAAATATGATATCAATATTATGAGTATTTTTCGTAAAATTTCCATAGCTACTCTAAAGCAATGTATACAGTACATCAGAATATGCTAGAAAATCCGGAGTTAGATGGGACAAATATTTAGCTGCTAGGATAAACTGAAAATGACAGGTATAGCTTGATAAATATTGGTAAAAATGCTATAAAATTGAATGCAGTCATACAGTGCCCGACGTCGAAGTTGTGGCTGACACCGGAGTTGTGGACTTCAATAGTGATGTCCAGGGGCGGATTCAGAACATTTTGACAGAGAAAGATTTAGAATAATAGCGATATCTATCACCCTTTTCAATCAGAATGTTTGGCTCGGCCCCAGGACGTCACTATTGAAGTCCACAACTCCGGTGTCGGCCACAACTTCGACGTCGGGCACTGTACAATAGATAATACCAATGATAACATATATAAAAAAAAAGATCTTGGAATTCATTGAAATTCTATTACATTATTGCATTACATCATTGCTAGATAGATCTGAAATTTAGTCAGCTTAGTGAGCAACTGGCTGAGGCAGACGTAATGATGAGATGATAAGGCTGCTTAGAGTCCACCCCACTGATGAGATGATAAGGCTGCTTAGAGTCCACACCACTTTCACCCCGTGTCATTTGTTTTATACCGCAGACCACCCAGTTGCTCAAGCTCTCCTTCCTGCTTATAATAAATCATAACTGGATGACCTTGGAATGCAGTCAAGGTCACACACTGGGTAATATAACCTTGCCAGTGCCATATCCATAACAGAGGTACCATCCATGAAAATCGCAGCACCGCAGAGTGTTTAATTGCCCCTTAAGTTGTGACATTGCTACATGTAAATCACGTGTGCCATTCACCGGGGACACTTGCCATATGAAAGTCATTAGACAGGGTGATACATTGTGAAATATATTTAGAAATATGCAATAAATATAATGACATATAATAGACACATTTAGAGACGGATTGAAATGATAGTGTTTTGTTCAATAACTTACAAAAATACCCAATAAACTATGGTAGACAATATGTTTTGTATATTATTATTATTCTGCAAAAGATTTGTTATCTAATATTAAAAAATAATTCAAAGATATCTTGCCATATCCATTATTTTGCTGTTGTTGTTATTTAAAGTTTTTTCGTTCATGGACTTTTTCACTTGTTGAATTGTGCCATAACCTATACAGTTGGATCCAAAGTTATGTCCTCACTTTGAAAGTGTTCTAGAAGCCATGGACGTCCGTAGAAAATTTGCCAGAGGGGGGCAATAGTTTGGAAAATTATTTAGGGGGCGATAAAAAAATGAATCCACAGTACCAGGTATTTCATCACTCTGGGGGCTAGTCCCTTGAACTTTTCTCCTCACAATTTTATAGCAAATTCTGATGTACTGTATACATTGCTTAGAGTTGCTTTGGAAGTTTTACGAAAAATACTCATAATATTGATATAATATTTAGAAAACTTACAATTCTCCTTGAGGTATCTTGCCCAAATTTCATTAACTAAATAGTTCTTATTATAATAAATCCAAAAACAAAGACTCCATTTGATACTGTAAGATCGTCTTTTTTTCCTGCAATCTGTTGGGGTGAAAAAAAAAAGTCAAAATCCAGGGAGAGGCAACTGCCTCCACCCCCTCTTGTGGACGCCCATGCGAAAGGCCAATCCTCCAAATAGGTCTGTTTAAAAGGCCAAATATCAGATGAAAGTTTTATAAATGTTGGGCATTATATTCGCAGTTAAAAACCTCCCCTCAAATGGCATAAGCATAAAACATGTAAACTTTATCAGTTCATCTTCACTTCTGCCTTTTGTAGCTTTTCGTGTAAATTACATTATACCATACCTCAGCATGGTCCAGGTTCCCTTTTTTTTTTTTTTTTTTGGAAGATTTATTATACATTGCGATGTTAACTGAAAGTTTAGTTCAAATAATTATCTAAATATGGAATCAGATATTCTTGGATCAAGTATGAATTAATCTAAATAGCTGAATGTAGCTATTGGGTATACTTTTACAGTAATTGCAGACACTTCATATCTACCAATTATCAAATTATCAAACCTGAAAAATATGTATTTCTGGAGATATAACCATGCTTGTCTTAAGAGTTCAGTGCACTGGTAAGAACCCCTGAACCCTTCCCTTACATCCAATATTTACCCCTTTGGGTGTCATGCACGGGGGGTAGTGCATGATCACATTTCTATATTTGTATTTCTTCTTACATTGCAAAAAAGTTGGCGATATATATCTTTGCTTGAAAAATGGCATTGTGAGAAACCATGAATGGGTGCCCCACCCAATAGCCACACCCTGAGACATTGTGGCGCTAGAAAAGCAATGAAGACTTATGTTAGTTTTATTTAATAAGTAGTATTGTGTGTGATTATAATGCAGCCTAGTTTGTCTTGAGGATTACCGTGCCAGGGTTCTGCATGGTATAGCTTAAGTCTGGTTTAAATAAATTCATGTGGAATGATAAACATATTTATAAGTATTTATTAATATTATTTGTTATTATGTTATCAAAAGTTGATTATATTGTATTTCATACATGTGCCACGTGCGTTTTCCATGAGAAGGATAAACGCATGGAAAAGGCATGGTTTTTAGCTAATCATAATGAGGCAAAAACCATGTGTTTATCCAAATGCATGGAAAACGCATGCGGCACAATTGGCCATGTAACATTGAAATATAGGATTGCGTTGTAATTATAATTATTATATTTTTTTTGTATAACCTCATGTATGGAAAATCATGACAGAAAAACGGGTGGGCATTGATCTTGAATGTAACTGTATTGATATTATACCATTGATATTATACCATTTTGAATCCTACTTTGTATTGATATTATACCATCTACTCTTTTAAACATTACCTTTGTTTACAGTCTGGCAAAGATCCAGTAAAAAAAAGGAAGACATGAAATCTACGAAAGATATGTAGGCTGTTGACAAATATTCGTAATGGCTCCTTGAGTACATTTAAGAGGGCCGATAACTTGAGGAGATGAAAAAAGAAGAAGATGGTATTATCACTAGAGATAGGCTGGTACATAAGTGAATGATGTGGTATAGTTGGGTATGGTGGTGGTGGGTGGGTGGATTAGGGCTTTATATCCTGTATTTCTGCACCTGATGGGCTAATTAGGACAGGTAGGGACCATGGCAATGAGACGAAGGATGAAGCAGCCATCCAACATAGGCTCGACCGGGAATTGAACCCGGGACCCAGTGGTTGGCAGCTCGATGCACTACCACGGAGCTAGGCGATGGATAAATATCTTAAAGGGGGTATCCTTGATTGTTTATGTATGATCTAAATAAAAGTGTCTGTCTGTCTGTCTAGGCCCCCACCCCTCAGTTGGGTATGGTGTTCGCCTGCTAATCATGAGGTAGCAGATTCGAACCCCCACCATGACATGGTGGAGTTGGGCAGATCCTCCTGCAACCACTGCCTCATCCCACCCAGGTGTAATCAGTACTTGGCAACAGGCACCCACAGTGATGGCATTGGTGTAAGCTCTTGTTAATACTCCTAGGCTAACCTTCCTAGAGAGTTGAGAAAGACTCTGGATTGGCCTGTCAATGGTGCAATTGTCAATTTGGCGGATTGAGTGTAGACATATATTGGCAGACTGTAAGCCCAAAAATATGGAAATTTACATATAAATATCATAATATAAAATTGCCTGGTTTAGTAGTTATGACACTTGACATATATTGCAACTTGCCTATATTATTTGACAAAAATCTTGGTCAAAGTAAACGTATAATTCATTAAAAATATTTATAATTATATATATTTTTTTAGATTAATAATAATTCATGGGACTTTATTAATCATAATTGTATAAATTCATATACCTGATAAACTCCCTGACACGTTTATAGAGAGTATTTATTTTATTCAATAATACACTTATTGTTAGCCATATTCGCACATATTTCTTATCAATATTTGATTGACATGTATGACTTGAGTGTCAGCATAATATACCTACTTTTCCTCAGTGGTATTTTATTTTATCTTTAGTTTACTTAAGAACCAAGATATCATCTTTTTCCCACTGCCTTTTTATTTAACAAGTACAACCACACGAGTCCCTGATCTACTTTGACAGATCAGACTCGCAGGGTGCTAGCACTCAGGGACGAGTGTGATCCCCCAATTAATTTCAGCCATTTGGCACTTTAAATTTTTTAAATCGGATGAAAATTGATGGAGTTATTGAATAAAATGTACACAAAGCCAGGCTATATTTTGAATGGGGATAATAATTAATGCAGCGTCAACAGCGTCACGAACGTCTTCGATTCGCGATTATTTGAAGCAATAACTCAGTCCATTATTGTCCGATTTTCACACTTTAAGTTTTATTATTTAGCTAAATTCATCTACTTTTTGTACATTGGGTTATTATCAATCTGCCTCATCAGCTGTAGTCGCGGCGGCATATTTACGGCCGTACGCGTTTCGTCCTTATTTGGAAATAGCAACGTCATGAGTTCCTTATTTGGGCTTTTTTTAATTTTTTTAATTTTTTATTCACACACCACATTAAAATACATTGGTGTAATTTGTAAAAACAGTAATAGACAGGCCTGAGCCTAGGTCTACTTAACATCAATTACAGCAAATAAAATTGTACATGTCTAAAAGCTCTTGCTGATTAAAACCATCAATATTAAAATTAATGAAGCGAATGATGAAGGGAGTTGAGGGGTTGAATTTATAGTGAGTGATAAGGAGATTAAGAGAAGGGCTCCTATTGGCCCAGGCGAAGTCAGCTGTGCGCGGAAGCGGAAGTAGCATTATTATTAATTAACTAAATTTAATAATTAAATTACATTTAATTCCATGATTTGATAAGCCACTGGTTCACTATCTTCATTATTGACTTTTGGCAATATAATACACTTTTAAATTGTCAAATTTCAACATGGTTTGTACTAATTTGACAGATCTACAATGGCTCTATGGCACTACACGTATTATTAAGTAAGGGCAACAACTTTCTATGAGTTGTGACTGAACGTCATTCCGTGTGGTAATGCAGATCACCCAGCCCGTATCACCCGGTAGTTCAAGTGATAAAGCTACATTGGGGTATATCGATAAGACCTACTAATTTGGTATAATATACAAATATACATGTATGCATTTGTATCCAGTTTTATAAGGAAAAGTAATTTATTATTTAATTGTTCCTACAGAAATAAGTTACGCATATTTAGCCACTTGCGAGTTGGACTGACAAAAAATAAAATACTTTTTGGATTAGGTCTATTTTTGATGAGACTACTACTGATGAGAGTAATTTCAATATTGTGTTTGATTTAATGTTCACTATGTAATATTAATAGATCTCTCCAGGTGGCCTCACGCTAGCGATAAAATATATTTATCTTTGTGAGGTCTCCTTGCGAAACAAATGTTTATAATGAAAATATGAAAATAAATTGTAAATATTTTTTTGTTTGGCAAAAGAATCTGAATCTGAATCTGAATCTATATATATATATTTTTTTATAAAAGGAATAATGAGTTTGTCACTGTTATTAATAATAAAGACTGGTAGAATAGTGGCTCTTTTTTTAAAGAATAATGCATAATCGTGACGTCATAACTGTTCGTGTTGATATTCTCGGAAGGTATACTAAATTCTATTGTCATCTTTATCTTTACTGTATCTTGATTGAAATTGCTGATAAAGTATATAACTCCCTCCCACAAAAAACAAAATCACTCAAAAAAAGGAAGAAGAAAAAGTGTATATATATTACACGGATGTCATTTGCATATCCTGTTTTCATTAGTGTTGACGCAAGACCCTCGATCACAGTTTTTTCATAGTTGTGAGCTAATGTATGTTGTTCCAAACTTATTCCGATACCGATTTTTTTTACTACTACTACTACTACTGCTACTACTACTGCTACTACTACTACTACTACTGCTACTACTACTGCTACTACTACTACTACTACTACTACTACTACTACTACTACTACTACTACTAATACTACTTCTACTTCTACTACTACTACTACTACTACTAATACTACTACTGCTACTACTACTACTACTGCCGCTACTACTACTACTACTACTACTACTACTACTTCTACTACTACTACTACTACTACTAATAATACTACTTCTACTTCTACTACTACTACTACTACTACTACTACTACTACTGCTACTACTACTACTACTGCCGCTACTACTACTACTACTACTACTACTACTGCTACTACTACTACTACTGCTACTACTACTACTACTACTTCTACTTCTACTACTACTACTACTCCTACTCCTACTACTACTACTACTACTACTACTACTACTACTATTACTACTACTACTATTACTACTACTACTACTACCAGTACTACTACTACCACCACCACTGGAATACATTTAAGAATATTTAAAATCAAGTTTATTTCAACATAAACATCTTACAAGATATGAAAATTAAACAAAGGAAATAATCTTGTAGCAATTACATTTAAGCATAAAATAGATTGGTCTTATTAATGAGGCTGCCTGAATAATGTATTGTCATTTCAATAATCTTAAGTATTTAAGGCGTTGTCCAATTAATATTGTTTTCTTGTATTATCATTTCAATAATCTTCAATCATAATATATATCCATTATAAGAAAACAAGTATTTACTATTTACATTCCATTATTGCCTCCTACTTTCCAGGGAATAGGTTATTTAATATACACCACTAAAATCCGCAAGCAGGTTTAAACAAATATTTGAAGTCCGCATTTTATCTGCACCAAAGAGCTTCTCAAAGCAAGTCTTGACGTAATAAAATTCTACGTCATATAAATGTATATAGGCTCATATAAGAAGTGTGATCTTCAGAAATCAGACAAACTGTTGTCCCATCTCCGCAGAAAAAGGTTTCCCAGGTAAGCTCAATTTTAGCATTTTTGATGCAGATTATTTTATTGAATAATCTCTTGATTATAACGTTATCAATTTATCGTGTACTAATTTGTGGACACTTGTTTCTGATATATATGGGTATATATTTATTAGCCTTTGTTTCTCAGAAAGGAAATTTAAATTTTCATGATTTCAAGCAAAACATCCGACTATTTTGCAAATTGTATACTTTTTTTTTTTTTTTTTACTATTATGTTATTTAATATATTTTTATTTGGATATTTTTTTTAATTTTCAAAGTTGAATAAAATAAACTGAGAAAGAAGACGTAAGAATCCATATAGCTTTATTACATTTTTATGCATAAAAACACTATAGTAAAATAATTGAGTATTTTTTCAGGCCTAGTAGTTCGATTTAAGTACCCCTCCCCCCACCCTCCCATAGGAAATTAGTCAATTTAGTCATTCTATTTCTACGACCATTAAATATTTAGATGTAGTAGGTTGGACGGACGCCTCTAAAAGATCTTTGGACAACTAGAATTGAATTTTAAAAGTATGCAAATTATCTTGACAATTCTCCCTTAAGAAATGTTAATATATGTTTATATTCCCACTTGTGCATGGTTGATTTCTAAAATTGGTGTCAAAACCAGTTTTTTGTATTGAGCTGATTCACGTAGTCTGAAATCAACTACCACTACTGCTACTACTACTGCTACTACTACTACTACTACCATGGCCACATGATATTTCCTTTTTTGTCACGTCATCATTATTTCTGCCTCTGAAAGCAGATCATTTAAGCTGTCCAACCTTTAAGATAATCATTTCTCAACATTTCTTAAATTGAAGGGAACTCAAAAGCACTGGTCAAGCATGACCTTTTCGCACTTGAGGTCAGGGGCAAGTGACCTCACTTGGGGGTCCTAATTGACCTTAAGAATGTATTAAGGTTATTTCGAATGTTTAACGTCATTGATGACGTAGGTGCATGAACTATATGTAGAGCAAGGTCAAAACAACTTTTTACAAATAATTTACATAATAATGCAAAAATCGTGGGTAGATATTTTCCCTGTTACTGTAAATTGCTGATATATACACATATTGATTTTTTGATACTAAAAAAGTTGTCAAATTTCTTTTTTAGATATAAGCATAAAATTGTTAAAAAAATATATATATATTTAAAGTTTTGTTGGAAAACATTTAATTACAAGGAAGTTTTGATTGGGAATTTTAGATAATATTTTGAAATAAAAAAAGGAGAAAATATTACTTCTTTTCCTTTGTATTACATGCATCAGAAATTGCATAAAATAACTGGTTTATTATTATTTTTCTTTAAAAATAGTTTCGTACATTTTATCTAAAGTGTCTCTTTCTTATCTGTTAAATGCATTTTAGATCTTATGTGGAGGATACGGAATAACTACATATATGTGGGGCCAGTTTGAATAGAATGATTTTATTGTGTTTATTTTGTGGGAACACAATTTAGCATTGGCTTCTTATCAGATCAAATATAAATAAGATCACTGCCTCACCTGTTGAATAGAAAAAATATTTCTATGCAACTATTCAGAAATTCTTGAATGGGAAAAAATACATACCTGTGAAATAACTATAAAACACTCCGACAGAATATCGTATTTCAAATCAGGATAGATAGCGTTTCAATTGATGTATGATCAAATTCATTCTTTACATAAGTTTATTGCATTAAAAAAAACACTTTTGCAATGCGTCATTTGAGAAATTACCAAAAATTGCCATTTTCTGTATTTTTATTTCCGTTTGAACAATTCAAGAAAGGTCCTTAAAACAACACTTTTAAAAGTCTTATTTCATTTCCTACCACAGTTCTATAAATAGATTGGGCAGGGCATTGAAATCTCCTGTGGGTAGGAGGCCTCTGCCCATGCCACACCCTAGTTTAGTCTAGTGTCAATATTCCCTCAGTATATATACACAGAGTTCAAATCAATATTGACAAATTTCAATGGCCGACAAGGGTGTCATTCTAATGGACTTAGGTATTGTTAAATTTCCAGACGTTGCTGTGGGGTTTCGAGACCAAACTTGGGAAACATCAAATAATTAAAAAAAAAGTTTTTGATGCAAATTTAGGCAGTAATTTAAATAAATATAGACTCTTCAGTTTCATGTTTAACCTAATGTTTGTGATTATTTATACCACGATTTTTGATTTAATTATGTTATTTTATTTTAAGGGTGTATATATATATATAGTCAAAACAAATAATTAATCAAAAAGCTAAATATTACTAAACCATAACACTTCTGTATAACACTACTACAGATAGCATTCCAAATCGTTTCAACATCGGCACGATGTCACTGGCCTGATTTGTAGTGCTATCTGAGGAGTCCATTAAAATCAATTAAAGATTAAAATATCTGTGTATTGATCAATTCTTGAGTCCATTGATCTATCTATTCTAATGCCCACACAGCATGTTAAAACTTGGCTATTCAGACATTTATCATTTATGCCATTGAAGATCGGGCAGCATAGCCAGCCAACCAATGAAGAACTTGTCATTTTCCCCATAGAAGATCAATGCATTTTGCCTCTTAGCAAAATCAATCTATCTTTATTCTTTAATTGCAATAATTTTGTGTTGACACTTGCCCCAGGAGGGTCATTTTACCCCCAGTTATATGTAAACAGATACTTCAGTCAGGTGGGTATGCATGAATATTTACTGGGTGTCAATGAAGAGGCAAGTAAAAGACCCCGCCAGTGAGCAATAAGGTAGCATGAAGTGGAATCCAAGCAGGCTTATCATCTCATCATTACATCTGCCTAAAGTGATATAACCTAAGCTTGAGCTAATTAGCATTGAGACAGTTCACTCAATTGATTATATTAGTTTTTGATTATGATAATAGCATAAATATTACAGATATTAATTAGATAATGAATGGTGACAGGCAATTTTTAAATTACTTTTGTCGCAAAATTAGGACTTACTGATCTGCTAAGACACATTCTGAATTGACCGTATACTAAAGATAGACTGCTGTATTGATCATTTGCGTGAGGCAGACTTCATGATGAGCTGACATGGTTATGCGACAAGGCAGCTAGCTGGGTTGGTCTAGTGGTAAAACGCTTGCCTGCCCCACTGAAGGACCCGGGTTCAATCCCAGGCCCGAGCACCCTTCGTGAGCATCATCCCAGCTGCTGGGATGTCACTCGGATGAGACGTTAAATTGGCAGTCCCTTGTACTCAGTGTCTATGCTGAGGCAAGTAAAAGATCCCACCCATGGGGTAAATGTGTATCATGGGTGGACTCCTACTCTCCCTCACCTCATCAATCAACACTCAATAGTGCCATTTAGTTTTTTCGCTGCCATTAAAACTTTGTCATTGAGTTAATTCCTTATTAAAAATGGTTGACATAAAAGAGGTAAATTTCAATGCATGATAAATATATTGTAAGAATGATCTAGTAAACTTCATAATTTTAAAACAATATTTTAAGTAGTCTTAATAATTGGGTCAAATTTGTCAGAATTTCTTGAGAGATATGTCTTAAGTTAAGGATGCACTGTGGTGGACATAAAAGTCATGAGAGTCACCCCACCCTACCTTGCCCTACCTTAACAACCAAAATATTTTCCTTGAATCGACACACCCTCCTCAAGTGTAGGTGTCGCTTCAGTAGTTCCACGCCAGTCTCCACGCTCGGGTGATTTTCTGAGCATCCTGACTGAAATATGTTCCGTGTGACTGAAATTAGTTCCTTCTAAGTTCCAATCATGAATGGTCGATTTTGGAGGTATTTTGCTGGTACAAAATGCAGGAGAGTAAGTCATGTCATTATTTTATCGTTATGATATATTAATATTTGTTCTATCTACGTATGTATATTGCTGACATGTTTACATGTCATTTACATGTTGTTGACGTTCACTTTAGGCATGGCACGTGCGAAACATGTACATATATATACCCATGTTGCTATTTACATGGAACTTACATGCAATGCCATGCTAATTTGTTTACATATTTTGTTAGGATTGAGTCGGAGAGCCTTATATATATACTCCGTTTTGGAAAATATATACAGAGAACTTCGGTCTCACTAGAATTATATATTTTGTATATTTTTTAAAAATGACTAACTTATATAAAGTAAGTTAAACATGATAATAACATAGAAGATAAACATTACTAGTGTTGGTTTTTGGAGCTGGCATGTATGTACTATGGCAAAATAATTTGATAATTTAGTCTTGTTAATAATTCTGTTTAATAAAAAAAGTTCAAGTTAGAGAATCTTTAAGTTAATTAGAAATACCACAAAGTCGTGCTTATATTATGGAGTATTCTATTTTCAATTTGAATTTCACAAGCGTCTTCACTATGGTAATACCCTCATGTGCTCTGTCATCAGGACGGGTCAAAGGTCAAGGCTTTATTTGGTCAGAAGACATTTGAACCCCTTGGAACTTACGTAATGTGATTAATTGGATTCAATTACCATTATGTTAACAGCTACTTAAGGAGTTTATTTTACAGTTGGGTGAAGAGTGTGAGACAGAGATAGATAGATAGATAGATAGATAGATAGATAGATAGACATATAGATAGATAGATAGATAGATAGATAGATAGATAGATAGATAGATTCATTTGTAACAGGACTATTTTTTAAAATAGTTTTTTTGCTCGAAATGTTTTTTCCTGTAAAGATATGTTTTAATAAATAAATAACTTTTAAGATAGATCGATAGATATATTTGGCATTAATATATGTCTTATTCATAATTTATGTATAACGGAATGCATACTTATTTGCGTTAATCATGCTATATTTATTGTTTGTGCAAGTATGTTATAAATAAATACCTTTTTATGCATTATTAAATGCTTGTGCGACGGGATCGGTTCCTCTGATTGAAGACTCGACAATCATTGTTAAATTAAAATGTTTTATTATCATTAAATAATTATATCTTAATATTGTCAAATAATATAGTCACGAAACGCAACATAGCAGTGCACAACAGTTCTCAGTATTAATGAATCTTATGAAATAACAATTGAGTAAACATACCTTTTATCTCTTTTGACATTTGAGAGATATTCTAAGTCACATCTTATACCAGTCTGCACAACACTTCTGCTTACAAGTCTGCTGGTGGCCACTGTCTGGCCTGCCTATTCTATTTACACACTATTAAGGCCTCATGACACACTGGCCTGCATCAAGTCACATGCTTAGCTGTAATTTCTATTCATAACCATTACATCAGAAAGCAGTAACTATAGCCATCACTAAACATAGTATCATAACACAAATGCTAAAGATAGACATTATGACATCACCGTTGGAACATGTGACGTTTGATACAAACGGCATAAGCATTTGTGCGTAGCGAAAATAGGTTAAATAATAATATACAAATGTAGTAAACACAAATAAAAAATAATTAATGATTAACAATTAATATTAAAGTAATCAGAGCCTGGCAAGAAGGACCACAGGGCCACCAAGCTTCCCCACACAACCCAATGACACACAAACATTCATATTGAAACGATGAAACAACTGTCAATAAAAGTCAAATGGTCAATTAAAGTCATAAAGTTTGAGCGAACTATAACTACAGTTCCATGAATAACCACTTATTATAACGAGTCAAATATCGCTCGATTTACAACCTCAGAGTTTTGCAAATAAAGAGTACGAACATGGATTGCAAAAGAGGTGTGGTTGAAAGTCACTCGGCAAAGTGATATAATCTAGAAGACGAAGAAGAATATGAAGATAATGACAAATCTTGTTCCATCTGGAAGATGAAGAAGATGAAGTAGAAGAAATGATCCGAGAACATTCCACGAACGAAGGCAACATAACAAGACGAGATGAAGTGGAAAGGATCAAGAACTCAGGAACAGTGTCACTAATTCACAACCGAGATTTGTAGATGTCGTAGTAGTTAGCGCTCGAAGTACGACCATAATGACAGTTGTATGGTGCGTCTTGCAGACAGTAGAATCGCACCTGTAGTCTTGTAGATTAATGTGTGCCAAAAGGTGCATGAGTAGGCGAGGTAGCAAGCCTGCAGCGAAGATAGACCAAGCGTCTGAAACTCAGGCAATAAAACAAACAAGAATTAGTTACTACAATAAAATAATGTAATACATCACATCTTAGTATAATAATCACAATAATAATAGGTAATAAATTCATCAATATCAGCTCTGCGAATTATACAGAGTAATTAAGTATTCGTTCTATGTCTGAACTAAATTGATTATACAAATAAGTATTAAAGTATTATAAGTACAAGTCATTAAATCATTACTCATTAAGTAAATGAGCGTTAATTGATTCAATTAAATATAATGTAAATAAGTAATTAAGGAACTATTTCCTTGTAGTGCATTCAAAATAATCAATAATTATACTTTAGCAAATTTAACCAAGCTGAGCACTCATGCCACTTTGTGCTCAAGCAAGGTTAAATCAACTATACTTAATATAACAACTAACTACAAAACTAACTAAGTATCCAGGTAAGTCAATTCAATTGTAAATATCGGGTTGTACCCATCGTTAACCTGAGTTAACGATGAGCGTCAAATCCATAAAATAAGTTCGAGACCAAGCAAGCTCTCCTCAGCGGACATCCCCGCACTGTGGTCGCTTTTGACAAGGAAAGCTTGCTTGAAAGCAATAACATGGTAATTAAGTTTTACAATTACATTCTTGGTAACTATTTACATTCAAATAATAGCAACAATAATGACTTAACAGTCACATAAAATGAATTTGGAAGATGAAATAGTTTTTCGAATTTTGACAATTAACCATAAAGATGGTTGACATTAGTAATTGTTAGTGAGTCAGAGTAAAGAATTAACTGTAAGTAGTGCAAGGCATAAATTAACTCCGTTGTCTCCGGACGGAAATCCATTAACAACTGTTTTTAATTTACATCCTTCTGTCCCATTCTGGATCCTAATTTGCATACCATAATTAGTCATAGCACGACTTTGCGCATGATTGATATTATAATTAAATATGACGCCATTCATGAATATTCTAATTCAAAACGCTCTGTGCACTCGCTTGCAGTTCACTACAAGTATTTGCTGAACAATTGAAACAAGTACTCAAATGTCTTAATCAATAGATTTTCTTGATTATTTATAAACATCACGCTAGAAAATGGAGTATTTTCGCAAGTGATCAATCTCGCTTTATAAATCCATTATAACCTTCTATATTGCGCGTTTAACTAGTACCTGTCTTATAAATAACAATAATACTTCTTTTAGTCTTATAGCACTCTATATTAATTCACAATACTTGCGTCCAAGTATGTATCCATGGTGCTATATATATATATATATTCTTCTCTTGTAATTGTACCTTCTTAATAATACATTTTCTTCATGAATTTCTTAAATGAACCTATTTGTCTGATAGGCAATGGTAAGAGCCTGTCAATGTTACCACACAGCATTGGATGCTGTTCAATTGTAACCCAAAATGCAAAAGGAACTCTTGTATGCTTATTTGGTAAATGACACAGAATTTGTGGCATTCCATTCATCCATCTGATACGATTTATCTTTGCATAATAAGACTTCATAATTTGTCCCTTTTCTTCAGGATTTGTTTGTTCTACAAATGCATAGGACCATTCAGCATGTCCTTGTTCAATTCTTGGCGCGTCAATTTCTCTGTCAATTTCTCTGTAAGAATGTTTATCTTCTGAGATAACGTAAGCAAGAGGCAATGACTTTTCATTCTGCAAATTTACATCTGAAGGAATTTTCTCATTTTCAGTTTTATCTAGTGCTTTTCTAAGTTCTTCAATGGTATGCGCATATTCACCGTTTGGTAATGCAATGGATCCCTTCTTCAGTCTGTTCAAATGATATGAACCTGTAAGTATTTCATTTCTGACTGTGGACAGTATGAATTCATTCTGATTCACTATGTCATAAATGTACAAAATTCCAACATAATTGAATTTAATTTTGTCACTTTTGTACAATGCAGTAGACGTTGGACACAACAAATAGATCAAATCACCCTTTTTCAGGTTTTTAAACCTATGACCATGTTTGGCTTCGTGCGCAATGCATTGATGCTGTTGTCCAGCATTATGTCGTTCCAAAACTATATCTGACACTATCTTAAATCTGTCCTTCATCAAGGCAACATAATCATCTTTTGTAGCGCAATACTGCTCAAATGGCCTTTCGGCAGCATCTAAAAGCGATCTATCTTCATTTAAAAACACAAGGTACTGTGGGGAGTAATCCAATCCCATTACCTTACTTGTGTTATATGCTTTGCAAGCATAAGACAAAAGTTTGGGCCAAACTTCGTAATTGTGTCCCAATTTGGAAACTAAAAGGTTTGAAATGACTTGAACAAATCTTTCAGCTTTTGAGCTTTCGTGTCCACAGACTTGGACAAAATGCAAATTCACATGCAACAATTTTGCCATAGTTTCCATCAAATTGTTCTTGAAACTAGTATCTTGATCACAAATAATAACCTTTGGGGTACGATAAGGCAAACACAAATGATTCACAATAGCTTCTGCAGTCTCTTGTGCAGTTCTAGTTTTCAGTGGAACAGCCACACAAAAGCGGGTGACTTCACACACCATGACTAATGCATACCTGTAATCATCAACTGTCTTTGGCAAGACTTTGAAATCCATAAAAACACAATGAAAAGGTTTAAAACCATCCAAGGACCTTGGAGTCCATTCTCTATGTAAGTGAGCATTTCGCTCCAAAGCTATCTGATTACATGTCAAGCAAGTTCTAACGAAATTCAATACATGGGAATACAAATTCGGTGCATGAAACAAAGATTTCAAACTAAGATATAACTTTGAGGTCTTCATGTGAAAACCACGATGTGACACATGATAGTGATTCAACACAGGAAGGATAAAATCCTTTGGAAGAGCTAAGGAAGCCTCAACTTCCTGTCCCTTCTTATCACAACTTCTCAAGTAAAACAAAATGTCATCTGCTAGTACATAATGTTCAGAAAGAGCTAATATAGACCGTGACTTTGAATGATCACGTGGTAATGTGCCATGTTGCAAATACCTGTACAATGAACCAAAATAAGAGTCACTCTTTTGTGCTTTTGCTATTTCATCTTTTGTATAAGGTAAAGTAACTTCCTTAAATTTTCCAAACACTGTATCTCTAAGTCCTATATCTATTTCTTTCTGTGAAGGCATTTTGGACAGTAAGGTCGGTTTAGGACCTGTTTCTGAAAACAAAGGCTCATTTGTCACTAGTGTTTTATCAGGATCATTAATTGTAGGCTTATCAGCTTCATTCGTTCCTTTTCCTTCACTAAAGTCATGAACGACATTTCTAATTGTTGGTTTTGGCACTGCAAGGTGGGAGGGAGGATTATGATCCTCGTGTCTAGAACTTTTTGCAACTGTCTCGTTCAGTCTTGAGCCAAGAACTGAGCCTTTTGGCACTAAAGGCTCATTACTGACTACTTTTTCTGTCTGGTCTGTAATTTCAGTCTGTTGGTCTGTTTTCGTAGCTGAGAGATTTGACTTTTTAGCAGCAATATCGGTCTGGGACTCATGCGTAGTTGGCAATCTAGAGTCATTATGCACAATTGTTTTCGAGGCACTTTGTTTGTCAAGTGTCTGAGGTCTTGTCTGTGACCTTGTTACAACTAAAGAGTGGTCCAATGTCACCGAGTCAAAAGGAAACGACTCTAGCAATTCTTTATCATTAATTCCTATAGGTACTATAGAATTGTGATCTTCTGTATCCTCACTAGGATGTCTGCTCAGAAAATCTGCCATAGTGACGTCACAAGGTTTCACATATTTGATGCTAAACTGAAATGATGACAATTTCCAAAGTAACCTTTGCACTCTAGGAGTAGGTGGAGCATTCAGATTTTTCATGACATGCTCAAGGGCCTTGTGATCAGTCCTTACTAAAAAATATCTCCCTACAAGTAGTGTCTGAAATGCTACTAAACAACCATAAAGAGCAGTCATCTCTAATTCTAAAACTGAGTAAGTTAAAGTACTCAATCTTGACAGATTTTTGCTAAAATAAGCAATCAAATGTTCTGATCTTTCACCATTTTCATCTGTTTGCACTTGTCTCAGAACTGCACCCATAGCTGTCCTAGAACAGTCAGTTTCTACTATAAAGTAGTCTTCTTCCTTCATTGAAGGAAAAGACAACGCTGGTGCTTCCCTTAACCTTTTCTTAATTTCATTCCATGCTATATCATGTTCCCTTGTCCAATTAAATTCAGATCTTTTTCTAAGCAATCCAGTAAGTGGCACTGCAATTTGCTGATAACCTGCTATGAACTGTGATACATATTGGAGCATGCCTAAAACACGCTTCACATCCTTTTTATTGCGAGGGGGTCGCAGTTTATCAATATCATGTACTCTTGATTTCAACACAGTCAACTTTGGGCCCTTTGGTGATTGTAAATCAATGAAATAACCTAAAAACTTGACACCAGTAACTGGAGCTATCTGAGCTTTCGACAACGATATTGTGAGGCCGTGTTTAGCTAAAATACCCAAAACAAGATCTATGGTCTCCAAATGATCTGACTCATTGGTATCAAATAACAGCAAGTCATCAAAATATGACAGCACTCGGTTTTTGTAAACCTCACTTGGTAACTCTTGCAAGATGTAATGCACAATTTGATTGAAATAACTTCCTGATTGGCGATGCCCCTGTGGTAGACTTGAGAAGGTTACTGCAGGATAATTCTGACATACTGTCACTCCTACATACTGTTTCGAATCTTCAGTCAACTTAAGCGAAAAATAAGCTGATTTCAAATCTAATACAGTCACATATGTGTTCCTATTCCTTCCAAATGCCTCACAAAATGACTTGATAGTGTGAGTAGACTTATTAACATTTCTAAACATTTGATTTGCCCTTCTCAAATCTGCAACTATACGTGGAGCATGCTGTGGTGACCTACGAACTAAAAATAGACTTGATGTATGAGTAGCAAGACCCTTTTGAAAAACTCCCATTTGGATCAATTTGTTCACTTCTGATGTAACAAATTCCTTATCTTTAGGAGAATGAATGTAAGGCTTTGAACTAAAACCTTCTTGTGGGTCAGGAAAATCGGGTTGTAATCGGACTTTGTAGCGATGAACCTTTCCTATGTTGTCATGTATAGCTAATGCACTTTTATTCCTTTCAAGGATTCGATATAACTCTTCTCTTCCTTCGACTGATAATTTTGACTCATCTAGTTTAATTTGCTGCTTTATTATATCACTATCTGGAGTAATCAGTCTTGGATCATCATTGTTCAAATAAGGATACAGAGATTTCTTGTATCGAAATAACTCATCTGAGGTCATACTCAATTGATCTACAGTATCTTTTTGAACTTTTGGAATAGCTTCTGGCCCCAAGTCTACTATAGGAAATGCTTGTTCTGTCCCAGTCTCATAATTTTCCAGTTTTCTCAGGCAATCTTTAGGAGTTATTTGTCCAATAACTGTCCTAGAATTCAATACTATAGATTCACGAAATGGATTTCTCAATAACAATGCTGTCCTACCATGCTTAAAACAGTACAGACTATTCACAGCTGATAATTTCTGATATTTGTGTCTCAATGTAACTATATAATTCTGATCTCTGCATTTCCAAGGCAAAGGAGATACCACCTTAATCATTTTTGTTTCATCAGGCTTCAGACAAACAGTTCTCAGTATGCTTACTGGCAAGACATTTCTGCTAATTTTCAATATATTTCTTTCTAGATCCATAGTACACTTGTACTTTGGGTGTCAATACCCACAATGATTGCGAAGTTTGACAGATTAGGCACAATATACAATCTAACTGTCAACATAATATCGCCCAGATAAACATCAGGCTCAATGTAAGATACTGAAGCACAATGTGAACCATTACCTACCACAAATTTCACAGGTTCTGTAAGACCTAATACCGGTAGTGACCTTAAATAAACACTCTGCTGTACCAGTGACTCTGCTATAAGAGTTTTAGTACTTCCAGTATCTATCAAAGCTGGTAATTTCTCTCTGGTTGGAAAGACAAAAGTACACATATTTCTATGATCTAGCTGTATTTCGGATGTCATAGATGAGAACGCAAACTCAGAAGGCACGACCTTTGCATGGTCAAGGCCGCGCCAATCTAAAAAGGCTGTGGGGAGTTTCTTGAGGCTGTATAGTTATTCTGATTACCACGAGTGGTATTCGAATAGCCTCCCCTGTTGTTATTTCCTCTATACTGAGGAAATCTCTGTCTCTGAGAGTTAAAACCTCTATTTCCATAATAACCTCTGTTTGACTGCTGATTGTAGCTACCTCTGGAAGAAAAACCAGAATTATAGTCATTACGGTACCTTGTATTGTTGTTGTTGTACTGGTTGTACTGACGAGGTCCCTGCCATGTTCTTCTGTAGTTCTGATTACCTCTGTGGTAATATTCATTTCGTCTAGGAGGGATGATATAGCGATCTCTCGACCTGGAGTCATCTCGATATCGCCTCGGACTTCTGTCTTCACCATTTCCGTATGATCTGCTTCTTTCGGATGAAGATGGCCTGGATCTTCTAGTCTCTTCAGATTCTGTTTTCTTGGTTTCCACCGTAGTCGATGTCGGAAGAGCCGGCTGGCTCATTGTCTGGACTTTATTCTGCAAATCTTGAACAACAAGTGCTAAAGAAGTCATATCTTCAAGGCAATCATGCGCCATAAAGGTAACTTGTTTTGCAATGACATTCGGATTCAATTCAAGAAATTTCTGAGCTTTATCTACAAGGTCATCTAAACCTGTAAAATTGTGTAATAATAAGCCTGACCGCATAGCGTCAGGAAGACCATTCACAAAATAATCACGAATTTGTTCGTCATTCTGCTCTACTCTATCTGCAAGTTCACGAATGTTTGCCAAATATTTATCCATTGAAATACCTGGAGTGTACTTCATTTGTGACAAAGCACGAATTACTGCTTCACGGCTTTTGTACAATGAATATTGACTCAGAAATGCCTTTTCTAGAGCATTTAAATCTACGAACACTCTATTTTTGATCCATTCTCTTGGCAAATCAGTCAAAGTCAAGGTAAATCTTTCTAGAGCTTCAGCGTCATTTAGACCATGTACTCGTACGTAATCTCTATATTTCTGAAAATGATGTCTAGCATTTTCAGTAGGCAAACCTGCAAATACGGATGGCAAAAGTTCAGAGAACTTAAGCCTTCTGGCTCCATCCGCTGCAGCCATTGGAAGCCCTTGTCCGTCTCCTGGAAGTCCTGGAGGTCCTGGAGGTGCTGGAGGTGGCTGATCTGGTGCTACAGGAGGTGGTGGGTGTAAATTTCCTACGTCTTCATTGTCATTTCCGCCATCGCCATCTTCTTCAGGAGCACCCAAGTCAGGAATGTTCACATATGCTACATTAGTATCTATGTCATGAGTTGGCAATTGAGCCTCTAATAAGTCAAGTAAGGCTTGCAAATCTTGATGATCATGAGCTAAAGGATCAGGGATTAATTGCAAAACCCTGGTAACTGGTAAATTTGCATTGTTATCTAAAGGTCTGAGATTTCGATAGCGATTGTAATATTGTCGCAATTCAGCTTCAGTAGCATTTTGTAATTGGTCTACTAATTCATCAGAAACTCTCTGAGCATCTCTTAAGATAGTAATTTCGGTTGCTAATGTTTACAAGAATGTACCAAAAGCTCTGAGCGGCATAGTCTACTCTAAATGAACATTCCACTTATGACCTGGCACTCCCAACGTTTGATGACAAAAGAACAGAAAGAAAAGGTATTAGATTAGTGCAACTGCCTATGTACATTTCGTGACACATCCGGACGAATGTACCCGGATGCCCCGGTTCTCCACCATGCGACGGGATCGGTTCCTCTGATTGAAGACTCGACAATCATTGTTAAATTAAAATGTTTTATTATCATTAAATAATTATATCTTAATATTGTCAAATAATATAGTCACGAAACGCAACATAGCAGTGCACAACAGTTCTCAGTATTAATGAATCTTATGAAATAACAATTGAGTAAACATACCTTTTATCTCTTTTGACATTTGAGAGATATTCTAAGTCACATCTTATACCAGTCTGCACAACACTTCTGCTTACAAGTCTGCTGGTGGCCACTGTCTGGCCTGCCTATTCTATTTACACACTATTAAGGCCTCATGACACACTGGCCTGCATCAAGTCACATGCTTAGCTGTAATTTCTATTCATAACCATTACATCAGAAAGCAGTAACTATAGCCATCACTAAACATAGTATCATAACACAAATGCTAAAGATAGACATTATGACACTTGGTTGGTTCAGGTTAAGAAGACCTTTTAGGATATATTTTCTTGTCTGCATTGAAATCACTTGTGACTGCAATACAATCCTTAAGTTTGTAATGACGCCCTTAAATGTAGAATTTATGTCAAGACCTTGGACTGTTTTTAACAATGGAGCATTGGACATCACATTTTCGAGTTGATTTTTGGTTTATTTAGTAGACTTGACTTTATATTTATATTTAAAATCAACAAATGGTACCTAATTTCGTAAAGCAAAAATTAACCCTCAAATATTTAGAATGCTGGATTTGAAAATCCCATTAAATTAAAAGCATGTGAATTAAGGTACTTAAAGTCTATGCTTCATTTGAGATTTTGGAATTGATCCTTAAATATAGTTTGATAGCAAAACAACTTTGATCCTCTAAAATAAATGATATGCAATGTATATAATAAATAAATAAATATTCTTTATTAAATTGTAACTATACAGTTAAATTGCTACCAAGTACACAAATGGAAAATCGATGATCAAATACATATGAAATACATGTGATATAATGCAATGCACTGATCATTACGTCTGCCTCTGGCTGCTAACCATATAAGCTGATTGAGCTTCAGACCCAACTAAGCATTGGGACAATAAAAAATATCATATTTATTATTTTATATAAGTCACTTGAATCTATCTTTAACAAAAGTTTTTGTGTGAGATTTTGCAGAAATGTTGCCCACACTTAAAGCTCAATAATAACATTTTAAACCCTGCCTATGTTTCTTTTATGTTCAATAACTGGCATCATATGAACAATTTCTGTCACCTAAGACCTGTCAAACAATCCTGTAATATATTGCCAATAGTTCACATGTGTGTCACGTGGTATTGTGCATGGGTGACCAGAAATTCCATGGCATTGCATTGAGCTGTAATTATGATATAATTTATGTATTTTTAGTGGTGATGTGAAACATAATTTAAAGCCGTTTGATATCTTCATGGCAAGATGACATAGCCTATTTTAGTCTGTTGTAAATAAGCATGTGTGCCATGAATGTAGTTATATATTTTTGCCTGGTTGTTAAGGCATTGGCCAGTTAATTTAAGGTAATGGGTTCGAGTCCCAGTCATTTCACGAAGGAACTGAAGCGTGACATGATATTCTTTCGATTTGAAAAATATATCAGAAGATATAATTAGATTAAAAAAAACTTCTTTTATAGGCATGCACTGTTATAGCATTAACAATGTTCAAGAGACTTCTTATATTACGGTCCCTTGCAATTTGAGTTTCTAAGTGTGATATTTTTTTGTTCTTTAGTGTATATAAGCTTATTGAACACTTTATTAACACATGAATTGTAGGTTACTTGGCATATCTGTGCAGTTTTTACCTGGTCTAATATACCACTGCTTCTAATATAAATATAATTATCAATTGTATCATATTATACCAAGACTCTAACTTCTGAGGTTGAATAGGTCATGTGCATTTTAATCCATATCAAAAGTTCAGTTACAAAGATGCCACTTATTTATTTATTTATAAAACACGTTTGTACATGTAAAAACAGGGTGAAAAGTTCAGACAATAAAATTCCTTTTGCAACATAGCCCTGTTATACCATTAAATGCACAATAGTGTTAAAAACAAAAACAATAAATTACAAGCTAATTTACAGCACCCATGTACAAACATTTGGCTTTACTCTTAAAATAATCATTGTCATAATTTTTCAAAAATGGATGTGTTGCATGTCTTTAAAACTGGACGAAAACTGTATCCACAAATAACTCTAGCCTAAGAGAGTAATTAAATGTGAACGAAGGTTTGCATTTCATGGCAAAAAAAAAAAAAAATCTTGACAGTTATCACAGTGAAGTCTATTTCGAATATTTAACACATTTTGGACGTAACAGGTCATTAATTATATGAAGTCATATGTCAATCTAGCAGAGATGATACATTTAAATTGTTATGGCAAGGTGGACAGTTCTATACAGTCAATATAACTATTAATTTAATATAAATCAGTTGTTAAGGTTAAGTTTTAGAACATTTTTTCCAGTATAGCATGGTTTTCAGAAACTGTCACAAGAGTTTCATTCATTTGATGAATAATGTATCTTGTCATAATACATGACTCTGGAGCACTATTCATGTCATTTAAGCATTTAAGCATAACTTATATCTCCAAAGGGATGACCTTGGATGCAGTCGTGTGAATTCTCTCATTGTCTGGCATTTATCAAGTGTACAGTTGCACAATATGGTCTGAACAATAAGGTCTGAACCACCTATAACATTATTACCACTCTAACATAAAGTGAAGTATCAATTTTAACATATTTGGGTGTGGTAGGCTAAAAATCCATTGACTTTGTTATGTCCCTGAATCTTTCAGTGATCAGAATGTGTATTTCTGTGTACGACAAATCATGAAGGAGTGTGAGCAGCAGTGTAAAATGTTGGATGATTGCAGGACTTCCCATACTATATGAGAATTGGCAGATTTGAGGGATGGACTGTTTGATTCAATTCTGACTAGAAATGAGACTATTGAACTATTAAATACTCTTTGCTTACAATGATTCAATTAATTTATTCGATTTGTAAATTTTTAAATGTAATATGATTATATGACTCAAACTTTGTACCAATGGTGTATGAATAAAGATTATATATATATCAGTAGGCTCATTACCATCAGGTTCGAGTGTGGAACATCTTGTATATTGTATTTGGTAAAACGCTTAGTAGATTGGAGTGTTCTTTTTTTTGTATTTTTATTGTAGTTGATGATATTGTGTTATCATTTCATTCACATATTAATCGACTTTTGAAAATTCAAATATTAATCGACTCTTGGAGAATGGTGTACTTCGCTTAAACCAGAAATTTTTTATAAGCATGCTTGTTTCAATCAGGCTCAACTGAGTAGGTGTCGTATATTGTGTTTCCTATACAGGGCTTTCAATAGATTGGTATACCCGGTGTGTCTTCTTGCAGTTCAATCATAAGCATAAAGTATATTATACTATAATGCGTCATTAGAAAGATCCAGTGGATGCAGACCTCTCGCAAGGGGCGGGGGCCTAGCTCAGAGGTAGCGCTCTGGGCTTCCAACCGCTGGGTCCAGGGTTCGATTCCCGGTCGAGCCTAAGTTGGATGGCTGTTCCATCCTTCGTCTCATTGCCATGGTCTCTGCCTGTCCTAATTAGCCCAACTGGTGTAGAAATACAGGACGTAAAGCTCTAATCACTCATCCACCCAGACCTCACCGCAAAGCTCACCTTAGAAAGAGCTAGACGCGACAGTGTGACTGTATATGGATCAAATATCTTCACTGTCTTTCTATTTGCCACAGGATTAGCCAACAAAAATCTCACAATCATATTCAAATGCACAAAAGGAACAGCTCCAAAATGCTCGCAAGATCTCATTCAGGCAAAAACTGTGCAAAGAGAAGGTCTAAGATCTCAAGCCTCCAACAGCACTGATCTCTAAGTCCCTCATGTTAAACACTTGATATTTCAGCAGGGTCACTTTAAGTCAGAGGACCTGAATTGCACAATATACCTGAAGAAATGAGAACATCTAAAACTAATTGCACAATATACCTGAAGAAATGAGAACATCTAAAACTGAATTGCACAATATACCTGAAGAAATTAGAACATCTAAAACTGAACAGTCTTTTAAAACTGCAGTAAAATCATATCAATTTAAAAAACTTTTGGTTGGGATTCAGACAAGATAAAATTTTCATTAGCTTGTGCTAAATTTTCACATTTACGTTGAAAGTTTCATCATTTCATTCTATAGTGCAATAAAATTAGATTCTGTTGCGCTAAGAAAACTGAGCAGTCAAAAAAATTTAGTTGCAAAGCCTTCGCGCTGTTCAGCAGGTGAGTCTTTCGATGAATCGCCACGTCTGATTGGCTGAACGGCCATTAAATTAAATTGTTTTTTGATTCGGTGCTTCGACCATTTTCATAGTTGTTTACATGGTCAAGGAACGGATGCAATTACAGGTAAAGTTTTCTTAGTGTGTTGACTGCTTCTCTAACTCTGTGTCTCTCTATTTCAGGTTCTCATGACGAATTTCAATGAGATGTCCAACTTGAATGGCAACGTCATAAAACTCCATCAAGATCTTCAGAACCACAATGTGTCCTACAAACCATATCACAAGAAAGAAATCAACAATAATATCAAGAAAAAGAAGACATTTAGACAGACTATCCTCACTTATTTCACTATCATTCTGTGCACTACATTCTTCACAACATTTTTACTGCATGGGAGTGTCTATAATCCGCATGAAGTTTCAGAGTTTGGGATGCACGTTAATTCAATTCATAAACGATCAATCGAAGTCGAACCAAACGCAGAGACTCAATTCATAGCACCGAATGATTTACTAAGGATGACAGCCTTAGGAGTAAAGACTTACAATAGACCGCACTGTTTAAAGGAGTTAATCGCAAGTGTTCGCTTATACGCACCTTACCTGCCTATATTTGTCATCGATGATAGTGATGATGATGTTCGTGCCATTATGCACGGTGAAGATGAAGGAGATGTTTATGTTCAACTACCGACCGATTCCGGGACTGGGTACGGTCGGAATAAGATTGTGGAAGCCATAGATAAAGCGGGTTACATGTACCTCATAATGGCTGATGATGACTTCAAATTAGTCAGTGCAGAGACATTTCCAACAATGGCAAAATATATGCTAGAGACTAACGCTGATGTTGTCGCGGCAACCCGTTGTGACCACAACATGAACAACTGCCAAAGAAGTAAAGGTCTGATGATCCTAGACCAACAAAATCAAACATTGACAGTCTTACCTAACATTACATCTTACCCATCGTATCCTAATGCTCCTACTTGTTATCGCAGCGATCTTGTGCAGCAGTTCTTCATGGCTAAGACAGAGAAACTCCTTAAAGTTCGTTGGGATGACAATCTGAAAAACAATGATCATTACGACTTCTTGCTCTCTGCTAAACTCAACAATCTCAAGCTGATAACTTGCTCAGATATCCAGATATTCCACGAAAAAAGCTGCGAGGCACTGTCTCCCCATGGGGAGTCATATAAAGAGGTTCGCGAACGTCGTTGGTACAAACTACTCGGCTATATCATGTATAAATGGAATTTAAAGAAGATTCATGACGAAGTGGGCAAAGCATTAACACTTGATGACAAAGGAGTTGGTACCTCTGTGATGTCTACTGTGGATAAATACTCAAGGACAGCAAATGAAACTGTGTAAGTTACAACTCCATATTTTATTCGATGACCGTTGCACATTATGGTATACTTGCCTTTCCAAAATCTAAGGTATACTCGCCTTTCCAAAATCTAAGGTATCCTCCCCTTTCCAAAATCAAAGGTATACTGGCCTTTCCAAAATCTAAGGTAAACTGGCCTTTCCAAAATTAAAGGTATACTGGCCTTTCCAAAATCTAAGGTATACTGGCCTTTCCAAAATTTTAGGTATACGCGCCTTTCCAAAATCTAAGGTATACTGGCCTTTCTAAATTTAAGGTATACTGGCCTTTCCAAAATCTAAGGTATACTGTCCTTTCCAAAATCTAAGGTATATAAATTGTAAATTGTTTTATTTCATATAGCGCTGTCTAGAATTTAAAATCAATAAATTTTCAGAAGCTGTACAATATGAGATCAAAATAAAATTAAGATTGAGAAAAGAAATTTAAAATATGTAAATCGATAAAATCTGGCCTTTCCATAATCTAAGGTATAGTGCCTTTCCAAAATCTAAGGTATCCAGCTGGTGTGAAACTTGGGGCTTGCTTAAAATGCAAGGTGAACTATCATTATGTTTAAAAGTTATGTACATTGCAATTCAAAGGGTAATATCGACTTGCAAGAAAGAGATAATCAACTAGTAACTTCAAGTAAATTAACTGCACACCTGGGAGCTTTCAAGTTTCAATCACATGTATAAATATTTTGAATATTTGCACAACCATCCTCAATGAAACTGTGCATAGTTATAACATTACGGATGACACCAAAATTGAATAAATGTCCTCTGCTCTAGAACTGCTGTGATATAATAAAAACAGACATTTGCAAATGATACACCCCATGGCCAGTTTTGATAGGAATAGTTGATATTGGTCCTTTACCTGGTGTGGTTTTCTGATTTCATTGCTTGATTTTAGAAGCAACACAATACTAAGTAAATAGGGACCTTCATTCCCCCTCCACTCCTACCCCCCCCCAAAAAAAAAAACAAAAAAAAAACAAATACAGATATTATCATCACTGTTTCCAGTTCAGGAACTACATCTTGTTACATAAATGTTACACATAAACCTGAGCAAGATGTCATAAATTCCATTGAGAATAACAGTGTATCCAAGACATGACGGCAAGTTGTATTTATAGTATCGCGACACATTTTAAATTCAAAACACCTGAAAGTTTATAAATTAAATCTAGTGAGGTATGAGAGAAGATGTAACCAAATGATAGATAGATGTTATTTTTCTTGTAATCTTTGTCCCTTAACGGAATAGTTGTATACATTGTAATCAATGTATGTAATAATATTAATTTCACCTGTATTGCTATATCGTTTGTCATATATTATTACTCTCTCCTTTCAATTTTTTTTACCAACTTATACTATTATTATTGCTATTATTTTGTATCTAGTATTATAATATTGATCTTGTATCACTTTAAGGTGGCCCCTAACGCAACCCACTGAGGTTCTTTGGCGTCTCCTGGCAAGTTTAACACTAATAGAATATATGTAATAATTTTGAATTTATCATGCCAAAAATAACAAAATATCATGGTGTATTCTTGTTTAATTGCCAAATAAATTATTTTCAATTCAATATGGGAAGTGCAGCCCTCTAAGGCAAGTTCTTGCTGCTATTGAGGGTTGATTGATTAGGCGAGAGAGAGGAGTGGAGTCGACCCATGTTCCACATTTACCCCCATGGGTGGGATCTTTTACTTGTCTCAGCATAGACACGGAGTACAAGGGACCGCCAATTTAACGCCTCATCCGAACGACGTCCAGCTGGGATGACGCTTAGATGTTGCCATCAGTTAGCGATTGTTTCCCAGACAAAGATCTAATTTAGATAGGCCCTGATGGAGCATCATGTTAAATCTTATGAAATAATTATTGTATCCGCTGTATTTCAGGTTTTTTGCCCACAAAGTCATAGATGCCCTAAACAGCGATGTCGCGGCCTGGACTTGGATGAGACCGGTCTTTGACAAACATACCTGGGTGGTGAAGAAAACTGTCAATCCTTGCACTCATTTAGTGTCTGGATCCCTTCATTGCGAGTAAGTGGAGTAATACTTATAGAAAAAGTGTCATTCTATAGTCTTGATAGATGTAATTATGTCAAAATTGGTCAGTAATTTACACTCGGCGTCAAAGTTGGATAGTCCCTGATTCAGATAAATCATCCCATCAGTGGTTTCCTTTTGTAAAAGCAGAGGTATGTCGTAAAAATATAACTTTACTATTTAAAGCATTCCCCAAATAATTTAAATGGACTCCACTGACCTTTCCTAGTATCTAAGACCCAATTAGGAATGTCTTTGAGTTGAAATTGAGGTTGAAAGTATTTATAGAATATACAGTTCAAAAAGCCAAGATATTCTTTTACCGTAACGGAGGGTTTTATCGACAGGGCGGGTATTTTCGACACTCACATTTAAATGTTAACAATTTTTTTTCTTAACATTTTAATGTGAGTGTCGAAAATACCCGCCCTGTCAATAATACCCTCCTTTACAGTATATATATTTATTTATTTATTCACACATTTTGAAAGGTGTAGTTATATATTTATATATTTGTGTAACTACTAGTTACGAAAATATATAAATATATATATATACATCTGGTAATTGCCCACTTTTAATGAAAGAAGATTTTTTTATGATTATCCTATTACCACTTATGCTGTAAAGTAATTTCTTCTCAATTTTTAAAGCAATCCAGTTTATTTATCAACACTGAGTTATTGGTCATCTAAATATGGTATGCCACAATAAGATAAATAGCTGGAATACGTAACATGGGATATATTATTACTGTAACAGTGTTGTTAGGACCAAGGTCATTGCAATATAACACAAGTAAATATGTGTAATTTGATATCCTTAAGAAGTTTGGATTCAAACTTAATACATAGGTGATAACCTTAAGATGCACACTTAATACATAGGGGCATGTCTTAGGGCAGAAAGTTATGCCAATTATCCTTAAATAAGAATATAATGTAGAAATGTGAAGGTTCCAATAGAATAAATTTAATTTTATATCAAGGTTGATAGAGTGTGATGAAGCAAAAGTATTGAATTATGGTTTCTATTCATCTGAATTGCACATTGAATATAACTGATACAGACAGATAGATAGATAGATAGAAGTTTTATTTAAGGCTCACCTTGTGCAATAATAAAAGCATAGAATACAAATATATGTCATAACATTCTGAATTCTTTGCTCTATATATCACTAATGTAGAGCCCAAGTTTTAAACATCTCAATGTTAGGAACACCTTTTAAAATTAAGGCTAGGTCGTACTTTGCTGTGTTAGAGTAATTGACTTCACTATTAAGAGCAGCCCATTTAAAGGACTTAACTAAACAAAACTGAGAAAATTATCAAATAATTGAGAAATCACATGTCAATGTATATTTCATGCTATTGACTAAATATTGTTAAATTCTATTGATCACCAAAACAGTAACCCGGACCTTGTCCAAGTTTAGACTTGTCATTTTCAGACTTGCATTGAAGTCACCACTGACAATGACACACTGACCTTTTAATGGGGTTGACCATAGGGTTGAAAAGTTCATATATTGTAAATATTTGACTAAATGTCGATTTTTAAATATTCCAAGTTTTATGATCAAGATCATTTAAGTTGACAAAGTTAAGATCAGTATTATTTGCTGTGACATTCCATAACAAATTCCATAACTAACTGTATTATACGAGCTACATATTGCTAGATTCAGTTACCTTTAAAAAATACTGTTACTATGCAATAAAATGTACAGCGGTGATATATTTCATTCATCTGAATTGCGTGCACAAAAACGAGTCCTAAGTACTATGTTACTCCACCCATGAGTTCTTTCTTGAAGTTCGTTTTGTACCCACCCTGTACAATGTGTTAAGTGTTATATTATCTCTCTCCACCCAGCCATGTACTTTGAGTTGAGCCTCTATTTTGTCCTTAAATTGGACAGTTTGTGGTCCTTACTGTGAAGTGGTTTTAAATTTGTGTACATGCTGCAGAAACCAAAGTCAATGATTCTGCAAGGTGATTTTAATAGCTAGGTGGTTTTAAGATGGGGTTATACTCTAATGGATTTTGTTCACCCTTAAGTAGATCTATTTATACTGCAACACTTCACACATGTATCAACACAATACTGTGCTATTATATATTAAAAAAAACAACAACAAAAAAGCATGTAGCTTTCGAGAGCAAGAATAACCAAGCAATTTGTAATAATCTCATAGAGAAAACCATCTACCAATATAATCTAATTAAAAGCAGTCTAAAATGTGATGTAATGTAATTGTGCAAAATGAATGAATGCATTTTATGGACATTTGGAATTAACAAAAGAAACAATCAAATGAATGTATGTAAAACAAATAATTGATTGTTATATTGAAAACTAATTACATTTAATTTCAATTTCAGATATGACAGATACAGTACCTTCAAGAATGTACAATCGATTCTCAAGTTCAGCATGTATCTCTACAACGAAACTTGTCACTTCGCCGAGTCACTTTGGAGGTTACAAGCTTACGGGAAAGTCAATCCGAAGGCTCACGTGTATTACGTAACAGTCATAGCGGATGATAACGCTTATCTGAAAAGACTCTTCCAAATATTGAACAGCGATAGAGATCGACAATTTACTTCGCTGGTGGTAGTATTGATGGATTCCGATTCGAAGAAAATTGTCGAAGATAATGCCCGTACCGTGTCGTTTGAGATCATAGTCGTCAATCAAGGTCCGCCATTTTCAAGAAGTATCGGCTTGAAGGTAGGATTCCAAGTAGCACAGAATTTAGCCCTAAAGAGGAACCAACAAGACGCCATCGGATTTTCCATCGATACGTCGATCATGATTCCGGATGATTTTAGCAGTCGTATCAGGACCAACACAATCTGTGGCATATCAGCCTTCGTGCCGGTCGTCTTCAAATGTATGTCGTGCTTAGACGGGGATTTGAATAACCACACAGACGGCTACTGGGTCACCACTGGCTTCGGAATGGCGGGCTTGTGTTTTGCCGACTACATTTCCATCGGCGGATGGTCGACTGTTTGGGGTTACAAGTGGGGAGGCGAAGATGTCGATATCATGGAACGAATCAATAAGTACATGCCGTATGTTGTCAGAACTAAGGAACCGGGATATATTTACGTCAGAAACCCATCTGTTAAGAAGAAAAACCCAGCGTACTACACAAATAAAAATCTCTATCCGAGGCCTTTGCCGCCTTCTTCATTGACAACCTTCTCAGATGATTCGTCGATTAAGCGACGCGTCATGAACTATATCAAATCAAGCGTTCCTGTGTTACAATCAGAAGACTTAGTAGTAAAAACATTGACTAAAACGTATAACCAAAACGCAGCTGGATTGACTTACCAAGCCATCGTACAGCAACGGAATGATCCTGAAACTGTTCTATGGTTTTTTATTCATAGCCATTTAAGCCCAGTTTTATGAGCATTCTTCTGTCATCAGAACTCAAAAACATTTCATCCAGTATTTCTTCTTGTTTCATTCGATTGACTCTTGCTTATCCTCATTTCCTGTGAATAATCATAAAAGTTATTTCTGAATGACTGAATGAATGGTTTGATTGTTGTGTATACTGCATAGGATTAGTGTCAAGTACATGGCCAAATGTGCCACACGCGTTTGCCATGCGTTTGGAAAAAACGCATGGAAAACGCATGGTTTTTACCTCATTATAATTAGCTAAAAACCATGCGTTTCTATATCCTTCGCATGGAAAAAGCACGTGGCACATTTGGCCATGTAGCCCTCAAAGGCAAGTCCATGCCACTATCGAGGGTTTCTGAAAAGAATGAAAGAAATTTGTGAAAATGCTGTTTTATTTGTGATTTCTCCTGCGCTCCTGATATATGCTCTCTTTACTCAACATTTCTTAAACTTTCATTTTCATATTGTATAATGTTTGGGAAACTATATGCTATTTTTGTATTTAGCTATATGTATTTTTTACCCGGTTATTTATATATTTGACTGACTTTAGTAACAATTATTTGTTGCTCATTAGTGGCTGTTATCAATCCTTTCTAAATTGTATGCATTCAACAATGCTTTGCCAAAAAGAACTTATCTAAATATAAACATATTTATTCCAATGCTAGCTTTAGTACATACAGCCACAACAAAAAGTTTCAATATGCTTTTAAATTAATTGAAACTAAAGTGTAATCAAAGTTACTATGCTGGAGGTATCATAAAATTCTCCAGATTTGTTTGATAATACTATTTGATATCTAACTTACAAGTTATTGTAAAGTATAGCATTGTATATGTGACTGAAAAGCAAATAAATGTCCTAATAATAATATAATAAGTTCTGCAGAGACAAAAAAATTTATATACGAAATAATAACACTGAAGCATCCATTTTATGTTTCTAATTCTGTCACAATTTTTTGTCTGTCTCCTACTTTTTAAGTTTGATCTAAAAGTTAAAATTTATTTTAATGCTGAATAATGCTAATTATTTTATTTATTTTTATTATAAAGTATACTATTTTGTAGGGAGCTATTGTATAGGGACTTCCAAAATAAAAATGGATTATATTTAAGCTCGTGTCTTGAATTTTGTAGATGACTTTAATCCGCCAGTATTGTGTCAAATATTTACCAAAAAGCTGTAATAATAATAATTATTATTATTATTACCAAAAAGCTCTAGTATTGCAGTTTTTAAATGTCAATTACGATAAATACACAATTTGCTATATTGATTTTATATCATAGATCATAGATATGTCATAGGTAATGATCATTATCTTACTAATAAACTCATGCTGCCATTATCATCATAATTTACGAAACCATATGCTATATCATAACAACATTTTATGTAAAAGAAAATATAAAGTTCTGCTTCCACTTATAACAGGGTATTCCATGTATTGTTGTATTTTATCTCTTGGGCTAGCAATACTCTTTATACTGTGATTTTTTGTTCAGTTAATGAACATTTGTAAGTCAGATTGATATGGCGACTGTATATTTATAGATGAATGTGCTGTCTATGCATGCCTGAAAATGGGACATGAATTTATGCATTTTTGTTCGTGTTAGTTGCATGTGCCTTTGTGTTAGTAATGATTATGTAATATGCAAATTAGGAACGGTGCTTTCGTGTACAAAATAAAAGGTGAAGAAATAAAATTTGTTGTTTGTTTGTCAATGAAACAGATATAATGCTATGGAAACTGTCCAATTAGAATATGTTTTTGCCTCACTCAACTGATTAGAATTTTTTTGAGGTGTCATGCAGGGGCGTCGATTTCTCTTGACGATTGGGGGGGGGGGATCCAGACCTACTTGTCCGTCCCACTGTTACTTTCCCTCGCTCTTACAAGTAGTAAAATTTAATCTGGGACACTGGCCAAGTGGTAAATTAATGGTGGATCACTTATATTATGCCAAACTTATAAACTTGTACTGATATGTAATATCAAGTGTAAAGCTGTTTAACAAAGCACAAATGTTCCTAAACAAAAGTGTGTGAAAAAGGGTAATTTTCATTATATATCCCCCACATTCCCCCCTGAATCGACGCCCCTGTGTCATGTCATATGACCAATTGCATGAATAAGTTTATAACTGCAAATATACAAAACTATTGCATCAGGGAAAGCATTGTCCCAGATAGCATTCCAAAGTCCCAGATAGCATTCCAAGGGGGTGGGGGCCTAGCTCAATGGTAGCGCACTGGGCTTTCAACCACTAGGTTCAATTCCCGGTCGAGCCTAAGTTGGATGGCTGTTTCATCCTTCGTCTCATTGCCATGGTCCCTGCCTGTCATAATTAGCCCATCAGGTGCAGAAATACAGGACGTAATCCTCTCATCCACCCACCCACCCAACACCCACATAGCATTCCAAATTGTATCAACGTTGGCGCGATGTTGGCGATGTTGAAACGATGTTGTACCGACGGTGATCGACATAGGAATGACACTGGTCTGGTTTGGAATGCCATCTGTGGTGTTCATTATAGAATGTAATATTATTTTTAAACTGCACTATCAAGATAAAAACATTTTTAGACACTACCACCGGAGGTCAGGCAAGGTAAAGAACGATGATGCACTAGCTCCCTCTGGTGTGTATAGTAATTCATACCACACAGGAAAATTCTCATGTAATTTGTATAGCTGTTGCAAGTCCTGGGCCTCCTCGTGGCAAGGTGGCATAACTGTAAAAGAATGAAATAAGTGTTGATCTAAATATTTACTGGCCTTTACCAAGCACAGACATTAATTACTTGAAATGTCATGCCAAAAAGCCACCATCATAGCATAGAGGAATGCTTCCATAATTTCCCTTTGTTAGTTATTCAGTAAGAACGAGTATGTATCAATTATCATGTTTTCGTCTTATATGACTGCATTATTTATTTACACTTTCATCTCTGACTACTGTGCATATATATTTACAATGAGTTCCATTTTACAGGGAACTCACCCTCATCCTGATAATTGAATAAAGAGCATTGGTGTACATGCACTGTCGTTTGTTCAGCTCGATACCAATACAATGAGATCTTCATAGCCTGGAACGAATGGATTCCAAAAGCCGAAGAAGCCCTTCACCGAGCTAATAAAACTGTGCATATGAGCAGTTATAACATTACGGATGACACCAGCTCCAGAACTGCTGTGATAATAATATTTGACAGTAACCTAACTAATCTATTATTACATCATTCTCAATCTAATGTATGACATTTTATTTAAGCTAAATGTCAGCGAAATACCTATGCAAACCTGACACAAGAGACACCACCAATTGTTGAAGCCAGTAGAAGTGAACTGTGGTGCACAAGCCTCTCTCTGAGAGACAAAAACTTAACAGATAAGAAAAAATGGACCGGAGACAATGTTTGGTTACATTTTAATGAACATTTTTAGACATTTTATTATTTCCCAACACTCCAGATCATTGGTTTACAAGTATATAATAATATGAACAAATTCAATGCGATATAATAAAGGCATAATGTGTTGGAAGGGGATATATCTGAGTATATACAAAATAGATTTGAGACCACATGGAAAGGCAAAGTTAATCCAACTTAACTGAGACACTCTTTATTATCCTACTTGTCTCATAGACTTTTAATTTATTTATTGAAATTCCATGTTAATTTTGCATAATAGCCTGCTTGGCAATCAGAGCATTTTGCTGTTTTAGTCAGAGAAAATTTACAAAATGTACTATTATAGTTTGTTGTACATATGTATTGCATTAATTGTACATACTATATTGTTCAGCAACTGGGACCGTGGATGTGTAGATAATCTATTGATAATGTATACCTTTAACTTTTATACCATGTATATATATATTGAATATAGGAATAGTGAGTAGAAGTAGACTAAGTATATGTTTTTATCTGTTATTTTTGACAAATGTATCATGTATGATATTACTGTGTCAATAAAAGCATATATATAAACTATTATGTTAAGGGCCTTTTTGATTATTTCTCCAAGTAATATGACAATATTCATCTCAATGTTTCATAATCATAAACAGTTCTATTTTCACTGTTTGACAATGTGATATATGAAGGCAAACAATTATGTTTCAAGGACTGATGATGCCTAAATTCAGATGTTTTTAATGATTATTCAATTGTTATGTCCAAATGAGTATATTTCTTTTGCCTACTACATGGCCAAATGTGCCACGTGTGTTTGGATGAACGCATGGAAAACGCCTGGTTTTTGCCTAATTATAATGAGGTGAAAACCATGCGTTTTCCATGCGTTTATCCAAATGCATGGAAAATGCATGTGGCACATTTGGCCATGTACGTTTAATTTAATTTTCCCCTCTTGATTAGGATTGGACTTGTTGTCTGTATAGGTACATGATTATGTGTAACTATATGTAACACCATATATTTTTGTGATTCCTGCATTTATATTTTCTATGACGCCAACACTCTGATGCACGTGTGAATTGATTTCTCGGTAATTTCTAATTGATATGTGTACATAAGTGTGCTTATAAATAGCTATTAACTCATGTACAACAGTTAGCCATCCACGCTACGTTTGGATTGGTAGACAGAACAATGATACACTAGCTCCCTCTGGTGTGTATAGTAATTCATTTGTATAGCTGTTGCAAGTCCTGGGCCTCCTCGTGGCAAAGGTTGTATAACTGTGAAAGAATGAAATAAGTGTCGATCTAAACATAATTTGCTCTCAGGAAGTTACTGTCAACCCAAATCAAGTACTTTTGCAAAGCTATTGTTTTTATCTTTGTTTATCCATTGATTTCAATGATCTTGCATACCATTTTTCAGCTTGTGACTGCTTCATTAGAGGCAAATATATTTTGGGTGTTAATTGAATTTTGTGTCTGGATTGAAATTTCAATTAATGAGTTCTGTAGAAGGGAGTAACTTAGCTGAGACGCTAACCAGTACTTTTTAGCAATTCGCCATATTATAATAATGACGATTTCAAGAATATACTTTCCACTGAATGTTTTTTTTTTACTGTAACTAGTTTAAATTATCAGTCATTAAATTCTAAATTTGATCAACTGAAATATTGTATTTATATGTATAATAATGGCCTTAGTAATAATGTGTGCTATTTGCTTGGAAATGTCTATACTTTTTTTTTTCACCATGTATGAGTAGTTTTTTTTACTGAACAAATGCGCCAAAGCCAAAAATACACGATAAAATGATCCAACAGCTATACTGTATAAAGTGAGGGTGTGAAATACAAGGTTTCTCAATTGTATCAAAACTGGAACGCGACAGCTTTTCCTCATATAGTCTTTATTGTAATTCATGCTTCATTATTTTACAGGTGTGTGATATTATGCATTTTAATGTTTATCAGTTAAATCTTCATGGCAGTATAGATTTCTTTGTATAATACGACATGGAATTACTTTGGAAGACAAGCACAGGCTTTGCCATCTCTGCATCCACACTTGCAACCGTCATCTGCAAAGACAAATAAAAGGATGAATTAATAATATGATTGAAGAATGCCATTTAAAACTGTATCATTCAATCAGAGAGCTTTTAATTTACTTGTTAATCAATCAATCTATCCAGTATATTATGTTAAAATTAATTAATTCAAAAGTTTCCTTAATTTCTTTGCATTTCGCTGTATTCGCACTTAATATAATATTTGAGACTTGTGAATTATATTATCTATCAACTAACTAGTATATGAATCATAATCTATCTGTCAATCTGTCTATATATTCATTTTTATCCATCTATCCATCCATCTATCTATCTCACCAGAACATGCTGATCTGGTCGAGGCGCAGTTACAGGCATTACCAGCCTGGCAACCACATCCGCAGTTTGTGTCTGAAATATACAAATACATTTTAATAATAATTAACATATACACATATCAAATTGAATATAGCTAAAGCATGCTTTAGGCAGCAAACTTATCATAGTTTCCAATTCTTAGGATGCTTGGTAAACATTTGCTTTTTAACGATATTTAGTTAAATTTCTTGTAAACTTACTGGAGCATCTGGTAACGGCAGATTTGGCGACTGGACAGGAAGAACCCTTGGTGCAGCCGGCTCCCTTTGAAGATGCGCACTGGCAAGCTGCAATAGATAGGCTGAGTGAGTAATTGAGTAAGTGAGTAGGTATGTGAGTGAGTGAGAAATGAGTAGGTTAGTCAGTAGGCATGTGGGTAAGTTAGGAAGCCAGGAGGAAGGTAAGTAAAATTTAAAAAAAAATGAAAAGAAAAATTATGTTTATTTGAAAAAAGTATTTTACCCTTTTCTATAGAAAACAATACGGAGCCCCTGAAAGGACATGGCAGAAAAATATCTAATTATCCCGTGCGCACAAGTTAATTTACGAAAAATACATTTTTTTCCCATGCACACGAGTTAATTAACTCATGCGCACAAGAAACATTTGGTGCGCACGAGAAACATTTGCTGTGCACCAGAAAAATTTTGTGTGGACAAATTCTATCTGGGTAGTTCTGCATTTGTGCACAAGTTAAAAATGCTGTTCCTAGCAATGAAAAATAGTCCCTGCAGTAAACTGCAATGATCAAATCAATCAATCATTCACACATATCAATTGGTCAATAATCAATCAATCAATGATGTTATATCAATTGATCAATCAATACCAATCAATCTATCAATCTATCTATCTATCTATCTAGCTGTCGCGCTGTCTGTCTGTCTGTCTGTCTGTCTATCAAGACTCAAGAATACTTTATTTTGACCATATATTTACATACATCAATCTATCTGATGTTACAACTATATAAACTGTCTGTCTATTCATCTATCTATCTATCTATTCATCTATGTGTGTATGCTTGTTTATCGAAGATGTTTGTATATGTGACTATATGTATGTAAATGATTAGTGAATTTACAAAGCAAAAGTACAAATACATGTACATATCCAAGATTGCCATCTTTTGGTAGAACATGTAATTTCATGTACTTAATTGAAAACCCCACCTTTCTTGCCTTTTTAGTTGCTGAAATACAACACAATACATTTTTGCAATCAAGATATATCTAATGAACTTTCTGATAAATGTCCTAATTGGCTGGGGTCGCTGAGTGCACTTCACTACAGAGGGCTTGGCCATTGAATGGAACAGCATATTAAACTCCTAATAAAATAAAAACTATTAGGTCTAGATAAAAGATAGTGATAGAACTGTGCACCCATTTTTCTCAACTTAATTATCTTGTGCGCATGACTTAATTAACTCGTGCGCAAAAGTTCATTAAACTGGAAAAAAAAATGTTTGTGCGCACCAAATGTCTCTTGTGCACTAAATTAACTTATGTGCACGAAAAAAAAAATTGTTTCTTAAATTAACTCGTGCGCACGGGAAAAAAATATTTTTTTCTTAAATTAACTCGTGCGCACGGGAAAATTATATTTTTTTCTGCCATGTCCTCTTAGGGGCTCCGAAACAGGCTTATATAAGTTTAGGTTTTTTTTTTCAAAGAAATTATTTATATATATTTCAGTTCATAATATTTTGAATCCAAAAGAGAAAACGGTTAATTTTAAAGGCGTCGCTTATTTGTGTGGGAAATCTTTTTTATTTTATGATTTTGACTTTTATCACATGAGATAATAATATATGTATGCGTACAATATTTTTCTACTTTACTGAATAATTTACAAGTATAATTCTTTTTATTAATCAAGATCAGATATGGTAATCAAAAGTGGCAAGCTAGTGAAAGATAATAACGGGAAACTGATAAGATAAAAATTCCACAACTGTCTAGAAACGCTACTTTGTTTCCTGTCTGTCTGCTTATAAGTTCAATGTTTAATCTTGGCATAGATGTGCAGTGCATCCAAGGTCATGTTTAATAACAAACTTTGAACTGATTGGAGCATGATTATCCAGTTTAAAAAGAAGTCTTTGAAGTTATTTGAATGTCTTTATCATCTGTGAGACCTTGACATATGCCGCCTATCTGACATTTAATCTATTAAACCTAACTGCCACCTAGCGAAACAAAAAAAGTCAAGTGCTGTTAACCACGTGTGTCAGCCCTCAGCCCCTGGGAAAATTCGTGTACTGAGCCTGCCAAGCATGAGTCTTTCACAACCTGTGTAGGGCATACAACCCGTTACACATTATTAGGCTACCTGTGGTGAGTTAAGCACTCTACAGTCGCCATCACTGCTTATAGCTAAGTACCCATTTACACCTGGGTGGAGTGGAGCAAAGAGTTACAGAGGATCTGCTCAGTTCATCCGTACCATGGCGGGGGGTTTGAATTCGCAAACTCTGGTTAGCATATGACCACACTAACCACTGAACCATGCTTTACGAACAGTTTTCGGATGGATGTTTACGAAAGTTAAAAACAAGAATTTCCATCATATATCACAGTTTGTCTCAATACTCCCAGAATTCAAAGTTTTAATTCTAGGAATATTTAAATATGACATTTGTTAAACAATTTCACACTTAATCAAAAGCTGCACAAATTATACAAACTATGGAAATATACAAATACACGCGCCTTGCAAGACTGTAATTCCTTTGAAAAGAACATTTCGTAAAAACATTTTTTTCGAAAAATAATTAGTTCTTAAAATAACATGATTGCTCTTAAACCAATAAACAACTGGCATTTAAGGCACATCAATTATTTTGATGTACAGGTTTTCACGAAATTACTTCCACACAGAATTAGGTGCCCTAACTCTATATAAATGTACATTTAATTACACTAATAAAATACAAGTAAAAATAAAGAAAACTCTTACCTGGGCCACAGTTGCATTCTACATCAGCCATTATGAAATGTGAAGTGTTGATTTTCGAATTTCTCTTCTGTAGCTTTCAATTGAAATGTTGTATCTGATGAAGATAAACGCCCAGCAGCCTTAAATACCAGGCTGAGAGGTGTTAGGTACGTGTGCAAAACAAACTAAAGCTTAAGATTAGCAATAAGGAAGAGTACTTAAATGGTCACATGTCTATAGCATCTGTGATATAAAAATATATCTGATATGTAAATAGAAATGACAGTGATAAATCGTGGAAATATATCTAGCAACATAGCGTTAAGTTTGCTTAAGAATCTAAATCATAAGTCTGATTTCATAGAACATCTGATTTCATAGATAATCATTTATAGCAATTGGTTTTATTGATCTTTGCCATCCATTTTAATGAGTAGGAAATTTGGTTGAGAAAAAAAAAATCTGTTGTTATGGAAAGAAAGTAATTGATAAAATGTTTCTGTTTGCTTATGACGCCACCTGGCGTTTTTTCCTACCGACGTTTTGGCGCCACCTTGTGGATTGTCCTTAGTTTACATTACAGACCATAGTGTTTGTTGCATTCTTATCAGATAAATAGCAATCATGTGAGATAATTACAATCTCTCCTGTCAGCTGAAGAACAAATGATATTCTAGGTAAGATAATGCCGGATTAAAAGATTTGAGATAAAAATCATCATCTATAAAATAAATAAACTGGGTGTAGATTCAAACGAAATGAAGATATTTGATGCGTGTAATCTGAGCAAAAACAAGGATAGATTAATCCTACAAGTGGAGCATAGCCTGGTGTTAAAAATAATGCAGTAAGCAGACTGCAGTATACTCCTAATGAGGACAAAATTAATGTTCTCTGCAGGGAATAAGGTTACACCCCAATATGTGGTCTATACTTTTGAAGAGGACGATTTTTTACTCCCACATAGGTTACATTTTACTTTTAACAGGGTAGAAATATACCGCTGTGGTATATTGGAGATAGGGTTTCTCTATAGATAGATAGGTAGATATAGGAAGTGCAGCCCTCTAAGGTAAGTTCTTGCCACTAACGAAAGTTGATTGATGAGGTGACAGGGAGGAGGAGTCAACCCATGTTACACATTTACCCCATGGGTGGGTTCTATTACTTGTCTCAGCATATAGACGCTGAATGCATTGGACAGCCAATTTAAAGTCTCATCTGAACAACATCCGGCTGGAATGAAAGGTGAAACAATTCTTTTGTATACAATGCCAGTAAATAATCGCCACAATTTAACAGATATTGATTCAAGGGGGAAGCTGTGGATTTAATGAAACATATTATCATGTAATAGTACTGTAACTTGGCTTGTAATATTTCCATAACTTTCCTGTAAAATTGCCATATTTCTTATTAGATTTGAGGCACAACAATTTGCAACAGCCTTGAGCTTTTTCAGGTTGACATCACCAACTAACCTTGAACGATGAGTGATCATTCCCTTGGGCAAACTGAGCATTATGATGATACTGATGAGCTCATTTCTCAATCTCACGACACAAGATGGCCGCAGATCTTTCGACGGAACAGACTCCGGCGATTGAACAATACCGATGGGGATACAGACAGTCACACGACATTCGCAGATGAAGAAACAAGACGTACAAGAAGGACTATTCTAGTCTGCGGAAGACAAGTGCCTTCTATAGTGATACATATCTTGCTATCTACAGCATCATTAATACTGAACATCATCAGCATAGTTGCGGTTCCCATCTACTCGGGTGCAATTCTTGAAGCGGGGGGAAGCTTGTTCTTCATGAACACATTTTACGGATTATGGTACGATTGATTATGATGCATGTTATACAATTAATATTTCTAGCATCCAGCATTAAGTGAAGCCATGCAGTTTTCATCAAGTAGGTGGGGAAAATAGCAAGCAAACTCTGATTAAGAAATTATTATTTCATATTTAACCGTTGTTTAATGGCCTCATATTATGACTGTCAAAAATAAAGTTTGAAAATCAATTATTTGAATTGCTAATTTCGTCAAGATGCTACAGCTGTTTGCTTTTTGCAGTGTCACTTCAGTCCTGTTCCTGGGCAGCTTGACTTGGTCTTTGTATTCCGGCTGGCCCGGAACGATGGTCCATCGGGCATCTTGGAAAGTGATGGCTGGGCTTTCGCAACTCGGATGTGCAACGATGTTGTTGATGAACTACACCCAAGACCCAAAGAAGACTCCGGCTTACCTTCAAGCCATAATGAGTGTTTCTCTCATTCCTTTCACCATTCTCATGAAGTTTATATTCTTCCAGCGAAGTGAGGATATTTGATATGTATTCTTAGAAAAACAAGGATAGATTAATCCTACAAGTGGAGTATAGCTCGATGTCAAAAATAATCTAAGCAGTATACTCCTATTGAGGACAAATGTATTCTCTGCAGGGAATAAGGTATTACTCCAATATGTGGTCTATACTTTTGAAGAGAAAGGTTTTTTACTCCCACAGAAGGTACATTTTACTTTCAACAATATAGAATTTTACCCCTGTGGTGTTTTGGACATAGGGCTGTTTTTTATAGGGTTTTTTCTTTTTCTGAATATGTGGTATATTGGTATATTTTGTTGGTTGTCTGGTTGGTTGTTGGCTGGATGGCTGACGACGTGGGAACCAAATGTAATTGATCACTCACAGATGATAGAATAACTTCATTAATCTTGCTCATTAAAGCAAATAATATATTATAATGAATCCCAGTTTTATAATGTCATCATTAAATCTGACTTCTGTGCATTAAATTTCAGAGCCAAGCGTAGAAACTTTGATCTGTACACTGACAATTGTCGTCAGGATCCTGATTACCAGCGAGCCGAGGATTTTTGGCTTCTCGGATGATGAGGCTGTTGTTGATGATCCCGACAAGACCTTAGCGCATCAGATTCTTTGGCCGGCGGTGTTTGCTTTTTGTCATGCTCCCGCAGCATTTGTTAATTGTTTGCAGGAAAAAGAAACGAAGAAGGAGCAGGTGATGAAGTCTTTGGTATAAGTTCTCCTTGGGAAATCTCTGATATGCTTTAAAAAAATATTCATCTTAATTTTGATCATGTCAATATGACAAAGTCAATCTTTATGAGTGGATGATATGTACCTTTACCCTTTGTCTTTGATCTATATTGGATCCTTTTTTTTTTTTCTTTTTTTTTCGCCAAAAAGCCAACATGTTTTGGTAAATTAGCCATGGGACAATTGTATAATCATATTGTGGGTACTACTTTAGTAATTTTCAGTTACCTGAAAAAAAAAAATCTATAATCATACGTAATAGCACTCCATATACTTCATTGTGAGCAAGGACTCCAGGCGCTGACATTCATTATTGTAATTGGCAACAGTTATTAGTGTTGGTTTGTGGGTGGCCCCTCGTGACATGATCATCTTAGAGGTATCACCCTGCTCAATGTTGTTGTTTTTTTTAATCTCTGTATTTGTATGTTGTTTTTTTTTAAATAGTGGGCTATATATATGAATCTGAATCTGAATCTAAATCTTGATTTTCTTAATATGCTTTGTAAGTAGTAAACGTTTCTTTCTTTGTTAAGGTTTCCAGCACAGGGTTTATGATGTGGATCCATATTCTCAACATTTTTTCTTTCTGGTCGATGTTCTGGACTGACATTATTCCTCACATTGGAACGGTATGGTTCAGAAATACTTTGAAACAAAGTTTTAAAAGCAAGAACAGCTTTGTTTGAAGCTCAACATAATTGGGTTGCCTGAAGGAATATCTCCCGAATAGGCAGATATTGAAAAGGTTCATTGTTTAGCAGGAGGCCAACATGTAAAAATTACCTTTTTCTGGTACAACAGCAGGTTTCATACACCCAAATATCCGCAACAATGTGAGCTATGCAATGGCTGATTATAGCTGAGTTACAATAGGTACAACTCTTTATTAGTGGCTGACTTCATCTGTCTGTAGCTAGTAGATTCTACCTGATGATGATGATTTATTCAGGCACAATTTACAAAAATGAAATATATAAAAATTTGCATAAAAATTATGTCCGTCTTTGGGAGATAAACATAGTTATTAGACATTTTGTTTCATTTATTTAATTTTATTTTGAGGAAATGCCACAAACAAAGCATTTCTGAATGTAACAGTCAGTTGAATATGATTGTATTATTTTGCTTTTTGCATACATCTTAAAAGTAAAAAAGCTATGGGTGTTAATTTTTTTTATATATATTTTTGAAGTTGTAACTATCCCAAACTATTCTGTCAGTATCTGTATCTATCCAAATCCATCTCATTAATTAAAATTGATAGTTTATCCCTTAGATCAGTTGTTGCCATATTTACAGTTGTCTTTAGTGACGTCTCAGGATTTTGTCATGAGCAGTTCCAGACCTTTTGTGCAAATATGAAATTTGCTGTTGTATCTGAACCGGAACAATCTATAAAATGGCTACCTTCTGCTGCTCCACTAATGTGCTGTTATATCTTAATGTTGGTGGTAGTATAATTTACTCTTAATTTTTTCAGTCATCATCCATCCATGATTTCAGCCAGAGATACTTCAATGGATTAGAATGTGTTTTCGGTCTTCATCCGCACTGTATGTCCATGCTGCTAGCGGCTTGGGTGACAATTTCTGACTCCTTTCTTCGATATATCGTTTCTTTTTTACTTATCGGATACACGGAAGGCGCTGTTTATACTTCGATGATCACATCTATGGGTAGTCCTGTCGGAACGGTATTCTGGTCTTTGTTTCGCTTGTACCCAACACTACATTGGGAGCCTCGTTACACCAAATCAACGACTTATACGTTAGTAGGATTAGCTTTTATGATGCCAGCTGTGGTTATTTACAATTACATCAGTTATAAGGAAGAAAATAAAATAAATGGCATGAAGAAAAATGACACTTTCAATGCCAATGATGATGATTTTGTCAACAATCCCCATGACACTGAAGATGAAGTTCTACAGAGTGATTCAGTATCTATAACAGGATATCTGGAAATAGATGGGGGATTATACAATTTATGATGACTATAATTATAGTCCATTTGACTATGAATGCCTGATTGGTGGTATCTGAACAGGGTCAATCTCCAAAATGGGCGCCTTCTGAACACAGAACTCAGAATCATTTTATTCATATTACACATATATGCATTTAGTTGTACAGATATCATTACGACACACATGGTGCATGAACATGACATATATATATATGTAATAAGGGTGACACCTCCAAGATAAATATATATCAGCTACTGAGGTGCCACCCATGATTTCAGAAGATCCTCTTCCAATCCATTCAGTTGAGATCATTGTCAAAAAATTAAATTAAAATAAAACATGAATAATTTAGAGACATATTTTGTTGATATTTCTGTACAGGTCCAGCTGAGGAGCTTGATCATGCCAATGATTCTTAATTTAATTTTTATTACGGTCATAAACATTGCCGATGTTATTAAACTTTGACATCATTTTTATATTTTGAAAAGCAATTTTTCTTACTTGTGTTGAAATGTTACTATAATTGTGATTAACAATGATAAGTTCGTCACATTCATAAATTAAATGCTTTTGCTTTGTTAATTAAAAATGAATAGAAAAAATGTTTTATCATGCACTTTTTAAACATGGTTAGGCTTCATGCCCTTAAGACTATCTATTCCAAGTTGCAATATCATATTCAAACATGTATATCAGATAAATATTAAAGAAAAAATTTACACATATAGTGTCAATGGATACAATTCCTATATCAAGGTGACAACATTGCAGACATACATAGATGAATGTGATCTACCAATTTGCTATTCATGTCCGGTTTCATGTTAACATCTACAATTTTTCAAAATTACGCTGACTTTCTGCATCTACTATATTTCTACCTGATTTCTTCCATACATTTTGTTCTGTAATCACCCTCATCCCTACAGCGGCATAACTTATGCCTTTGGAATGAGTTACCAAAACCATAAAAACAATAAAACAATAAAATTTTAATGCGCTCCACATGTTAGTTCCATCTGATGTGCTGAAGATTAGGCTTAAATAACTGAAAATATACAATATTTTTTTGCCGACTTAAACATAGAAGAGTATACACTGTAGAATCCTCTGTCTCATAATGATCTATTTTAGGGGATTTCACAGCTTTGACCACGCTAACCCCTCCTTTTCCCTCATACCACTCATTTCGAGTATACGACTGGCTGCCTGCACCGTTCTCGACAGAACTTCACCTTTTTATTGAGACGTACTGCCAATATACCGGTGTAAGCGGCCATTTATATGCCAATGGCGGCCATCTTGTCATAATGTCGGCCATCTTGTGTCTCATTTGCACACGAATCAACTTATATTTGATGTATCTCCCCAGAGCCTAGCCTTTATGGACCCATCACATCAACTATAAGCTTTAACTATTCACTGCGGCTATTTTGGGTCCGCTTGGGTATATGGTATACTTACCGGTCTGTTTGTGTGTAGCTCAACCTTATGTAGCCCATGACATGGGAGCTGTAGTTGGTAGGGTTGCAGATCAGGGGAATTCTAGTATATAACCATATACCGTAACGGAGGGTATTATCGACATGGCGGATATTTTCGACACTCAATTTTATTTAATTTTTTTTAACATTTTAATGTGTGTCGAAAATACCCGACCTGTCGATAATGCCCTCCGTTAAAAATACATTTTAAATATTTCTTTACTTGTTTATTTGTCTATTTGTCTATGTATGTTTCAAACAATGTCTGTATATGAAATGTGTGTCTCTTTGTGTAAATAAATGTATTTGTCTGTCTGTCTATGGTAGTTAGACTTATTATTGTCTCCGCATACCATTCATTATCAGCCAAGCAGTGCATTGACATTGGTATCTATGCTGAGGCAAGCAGTGACACCCACCCACGTGCTATGTAATACATTTTCCAATGTTTCTATTAATCAATTGACATTTCCATTTGAAGGCAAGGTTCAATTATATCCAGTATTCCAGTATATGTGTGTAGCATGGTATACACTTCAATTTTGTCATCTCATCATTAAATCTGCCATAACAGTCAGTAATTCGAAATTACTAGATAACATAATCCACCAGATACCATTTGAATTATTGAATGAAGAATTGAAATGTTGAGCTTCATATTTTGTAAAGGTTCACCACTCTAAGGATATTGACAAAACCTCATACCATTGCAATCCAGACTACAGCCACACTTGCAGGACAGAAGTATTATTTCCTGTAACAGGGAATTGCGCAGAAAAATCAATTGGCAGACATACGTATGGAAAACGAGAGTCTCCTGGAATCTGGTTAGAAATGAGCTATGGCAATTGGGTCAAAGGTCAGAGCAATCTGGGTCAGAGGTCAGCTTATATGTCACGTGCCTGGAAGGGAGCTCACTGATTGGTCAATATGTCAAGGATGTGGTATTAAGGCCAAAATGGATGGAGTAAATGTATTAAGGGTGGGCAGAGACATTTTAAAACATAAGATGGAAACTACAGTATAGCAAGTCAGTCTCAAGGCAGAAGTCACTTTGCTACAATATTAACAATTCCTCTGTTTCAACGCCAGTATATACATCTTGATTGACTTATGCTACATGGCCAAATTTGCCACGTGCATTTTCCATGAGAAGGATAAACGCATGGAAAACGTGGTTTTTGCCAAATTAAAATGAGGTGAAAACCATACGTTTATCCAAACGCATGAAAAAAACGCACGTAGCACATTTATCCTAAGCTTATTTGTGACAGTAAACAGACAATGGCATGCAATTGCTATCCCAGATAGCATCGCCGACGTCGCGCCGACGTTGATACGATTTGGAATGCTGTCTGGGCTGGAATCATGGCTGTTAACTTACAGTGAACTTGCATTTCTATTAAACAAACTTCATGTAGTCTTACAGGTCCAGACTTGTAATTAACACAATATTTCTTTTAGGCCATGTATCATAAATATTAGTAATTCTTAAATACTTAACAGAACATTTCCTGTTTCCTGTCCATAAAATCTGCCTCCCATTTTTAGCACGTAGTGTATCGATCAGAACACAATATGGGTCTGTATTAATCACAGTTATTTGAAGATAAATCTAAAGTTTATTGGATTCAAATATGGTGCTTGAACATGTGATATAGGTGTTTCTGTAATTAGAAATTTAACTAGACCAAGCTTTGATATTGAAATTACATGTAATATAATACAAGAATTGATAGATGCCAAAGATGGTTTTAATATTATAAACTATTTTAATTCAGATGAGATTTTAAGCCTGATTGAGTCAATTTGTACTAGATTTTATATATTCTTAAATTTTTAACTTTCCATCTTTGTTGTTTTGATATATATATACTGTTATAAACTGTGAATAATGGTCATACATATATTACATGACATTGTGTCATTATAATTGTTTATTTATACACTAGCTTTTATTTGTTATTTTTATTTCTGTTGTATTATTCTTCTTTGCACTGTTTTTATTTATTTGTAACAGGGCCATTTTGTAAAAGAGCTGTTGCTCAAAATGTTTATTACCCTGTTTAAATATGTTTTATAAATAAATAAACTACCAACCTATGTTCTGACTTTACTTGTTGCAGCAGCAGAAGCATCATGACATCCTGTCTACATCATTACTACATGCATATGGCATCTTCTATCATGTCATTAGCTGTAGCCATTACATGCATTAAGAGGTGTCCATCTTGAGGTGCTGACCTCTGGTCACTCTGCTGTCCCCTGTCAGGCTTCTTCGTGTCACTGCGGTCACATGACCCCTCTTGTCAAATGCAATTAACCCTCAGACCTCACATGTACGTTGCACAGGGCCTATGGGGGCTACTGGATTATGTGCTGCAGTTGGGAAGTAAGATATTATATAACATATTGTGGTGAGGAGTCCAACGTTGAGTTATGTTGGTTGACATGAATGCCACAAAACTATGTTGGATGACCCACCATTGCTTATATTCTCCATATTGTGCATGGTCAACACTGCAGCAATCCAACATACTTAGCAGCTGTCCAATATACTAAGCAGCTGTCCAATATACTCTGCTGCTGCTCCATTATACCCTGCTGGTGTACAACATACAGCCATGTTGATGGCAATGAAGCATTCTGATTGGTTCACAGTAATTGGGTGGATAATATGAAATAATGATAATCATTCTGTCAGTAAAATATAGAAAGTGATATATTTTTGGGCACTGTTATAAACCTGTATATTATATGATCCTAACATCTTTATTGAAAAGTGCAATACATACAACTAAAAAAAAAATCATGATACATGAACCCAGCCCAAGTTAGCGTATACTAAGCGGATAATGTAAACATGAAGTGTAAAAAAGAAAAATCTAATTATGTTATAACATATTTCTCCTAATTTGGTAACATTGAAATACAAAAATATAGCTGTTTTCAATTGTTCATTAATCATTCAATATGTATACTTGTCTTGAAAACTTAAACAAGAAAATCTGGATTTACAGATGATACACTATAATAAAATTAATTTCTGATTTCAATGAATAGTTCACATTTACAAATAAAGTGCAACTCATCTTCTATCTCATTCAGATTGCAAACCTCACAAACTCTATCTTCTAAAGCTAAATTAACAAAACGACCAGTCTGGATTTTAATAGGCAAGACCACAACGTAATTATATATTGTACATTGCTAGTCATAGCATGTCATCATTATGTCATCATTATGCATCTGGCAGCTATTTATAGCTACTTTATATCAGTACACTTGGGAGAGTGGGGCTTCTGTGCAATATGATAATACAAAATGTGAAGCTTGGTGAATCAGCTCCTGTGAGATTTTACAAGGAATACAAATAAATTAGATTTTCTATATTATATAATGTCTCTCTATAAAATGAAACAAAAAACCATACAAAAACAGTTTTTAAGCTGAAACTTAAAGCTGGATTGTCACTCAATATGACAGTGGCCAAAATACATTGCATTCACTTTAGTGTCTTCTTCATACTGATTACCTACCATCCAGAGCCTTGCTGGGTTCACTAGCTCTCTATAAAATCAACTTCACCTATATTTAAACTTTCATGCCATAAACAATCCCACAATACTCAACAACGGGTGATGATGTCATTTCCATAGTATTTCTAATGTTTTGGTCTTGATTTCTTTCAATGTATCATTTATTTTTTGTAATTAATGCCTGATAGATCATAAGCTTACACATATTTAGTGCGCCTTAATCACATAATGGTGATTTTCAATAATTTGATGAAGTTTTATAAAATAGTAATTTTGACAGACAGTGGAGCTTTAAGCATGGTGTCACTTCATAAGCATGGTGTCACTTCATAAGCATGGTGTCACTTCATAAGCATGGTGTCACTTCATAAGCAAGGTGTCACTTCATAAGCTGGTGACTACCGCTTTTGGTTGTAGTGTTGGTCTTACTCCACTGAGCAAGCAATAAACCCACCGACCAAACCCACCATTCCAAATAAAAGCGAACTGCCCTAAACCAAATTAGCTGTTAGACGATGTCAGCAGCTCACCCACTAGCAGATTGTGTAGAATCCCCCGGATTGGTCAGTAACTCACAATATAAGGTCTGCTACAAGCACAGACTTGACAGGCTAACGTTTCAGTCGAGGATATTGCAATGAATTTTGGCAGGGGAGTTTGGCGCTGGTCAAATCATGCATTGCAAAACACATGGACTCCCAGCATTTCTGCTCGCCTTTAGTAAAGGAAAAACATTGTCACACAGCTCCAAACTGCCACAGCCTGAAGCCAGCAGCTATACGCTAATGGGAAAAAAGGTTACTTACATCTCGCAAATATTGGCTTGCTATGAAGGTGATGCTGGAGTAGAGAGAATCTGTTGCTATGGTTCCCAGTTGGCCTGGCCGAGCATCCGCTATTACATCTGGTTTGCAATATATCTTGCGTTCAGTAGGATGTGATTATCAGACCTGTTGGCAATTACCTTTCTTTACTAATAGGAAAATAATTAATATATTGATGGAATTGTACATGCTACATAACAATTAAATCTTTGCAATCATTACTAAAAAACATCCAATAAATGTCTTCCCATCTTGATTTTTTATTGATTGCCCTAATTGTGGCGTTTCAGTACATTGTTATTGCCATTTGAAGACTAGCTTGCTTGCAACTCAAGGTGGTCTTATTATATTCATGGTAGTTCTCAATTGTAAGTTGCCAGTTTGAATGCAACCTGCTTTCATGGTAGCCTTGGGGTTGAGAGATGCTTGGTTATCCATTCATTAAGTCCATCGAGGGTCTTGAGTTCTGTCCACAGTTGAACCACTGTTCATGGCAAACATTTAACCTCAGGTTCAGGGCCAGAGACATATATTAGAACAAATGGCAGTGTTTCTTGCTTTTCATTAATGCTGGGGCAAGTATAAAACTTCACCCAATGAATAAAAGAGTAAAAGAGGTTGATGGTGGTGGTGGATTAGGGCTTTACGTCCTGTATTTCTGCACCTGATGGGCTAATAAGGACAGGCAGGGACCATGGCAATGAGATGAAGGATGAAACAGCCATCCAACATAGGCTCGACCGGGAATTGAACCCGAGACACAGTGGTTGGAAGCCCAGTGCGCTACCACTGAGCTAGGCCCCCACCGTAATAAAGGTTGAATATTGCTGTGTCTAGAGTTTAAATTCCAGTCAGAACAGTCTTTATGAGCTCCATATACATTTCAGTTAAATGTTGATTGAATAGGGCATTAAAATGGTGGACCCTGGTACTGGATGTCTATGCTGGGTAGGTAAGTTAAACTACACCCAAGGGGTAAATGTGTAACATGGTGTGGACTCCAAGCCTACAATTTCATCATAACGTCTGCCTCTGGTAGCTGGTCATCTAACTGATTCATCTTCAGACCAGTGGCATTGAGACCATTCCATAAAGATAATATTTAGAGATGGTATGAGGTTTATTAGTCCTAACCATCTTTAAGAAACATCATCCAGACTCAGACACAGACACAGGAATACATTTATTCTGCTGTACATTACATCCGTGCATATGAAACATTCAAACATCATAAAACTCAAAAATCCTACACAGTAAAGGAGAACTTCCAAAGGCCAGGCTGCTGCATCTAGGCCACCCTGATAACATAGTCGATAATATAGACTTAATAATACAATATATGTTATTTGATTATATTGTGAAAAATGAAGTTGTCTATCTTAGGTCAAACAAAAAATAAATAAATCCAAAAAAGCATGGCCAGGTTTCAGGACAGTTTCATAGAAGAAATGAAATTAGAAATTTAGAAGCTTGTTATATTATCATCGGAGGGCAAAGCTCCCGAGAACGTTGAGGACACTAATGACCACAGATTTAACAATTTTGAATAAGGCAAGTATTGTTGTATTAAGTAATAAAGATTCCTTTAATGTATAGCTTAAAGTCATCAAAACTATGAGTACATATTTTAGATTTCAAATTTGGACCCATATTATCGAACCCTATTGACAGGACCTTATTTTTGCCATTGCAATCACGTAACAAACACAGAGATGAATAATGTAGGCAATATTTCTGTGAGGCTAAATGGACACATCACCTTTTGCTTGACATCAGTTTGTAAGTTTTTCGATCGTAGTTCGTTAGTGTTTTCAGTTTGTTTCCATCAGTATGTGCTTGGGTTATAACTGTTAGATACGAGGACAGATATAATGAAACAGAAGCCCACATTTGTTTAGATATACCAACACATATGTTGATGCTTTCCTTACTTTTTCTTTGACAAACAAGATCTGTCAGATGCGAGGAACATTTTTTGCCATTAGCGTATAGCTGCTGGCTTCAGGCTGTGGCAGTTTGGAGGGGTTTGACAATGTTTTTCTTTAGCTAAAGGCAAGCAGAATGGCTGGGAGTCCATGCGTTTTGCACTGCTTGATTTGACAAGCGCCAAACTCCCCTGCCAAAATCCATTGCAATTTCCTCGACTGAAACGTTAGCCTGTCAAGTCTGTGCTTGCAGCAGACCTTATATTGTGAGTTACTGACCAATCCGGGCGATTCTACACAATCTGCTAGTGGGTGAGCTGCTGACATCCATCCATTAAATCTGGCAAGTCTATTGCAAACAACTTAACTTCATCTAGTCAGTGCTGTAAATTGCGGTTAGTAGATTTATTTTTCTTCATTAACTGCTGAGATCGAAGAAAGCTCTGTTGTCCAGCATGCCGTGCAATTTAACAACATAAACGTTGTTCCACGATGTCACTTAATTGGGGGATGTGATAAACAAAACACTACTATTTTTTTTTTAGCTTGTTGTCCGCTGTGGGTTTCCAACCACTGGGTTCCGGGTTCAATTCCCAGTTGAGCCTAAGTTTGGTGGCTGTTTGATCCACCATCTCATTACCATGCTCCCTGCCTGTCCTAATTAGCCCAACAGGTGCAGAAATGCAGGACGTAAAGCCTTAGTCAACCCACTTCAGCTTGTTTTCCTGCTTTTTTTTCTCACCGAAGTTGTGTCTAGCCTCTGTTGGAGTGTCTGTCTGTCTGTCATTCTGTCTGTTAGTCTATCTGTCTATCTGTCTGTCTGTCTAGCTGTCTGTCTGTCTAGCTGTCTGTTAGTCTAGCTGTCTGTCTGTCTAGCTGTCTGTTAGTCTAGCTGTCTACCTGTCTAGCTGTCTGTCAGTCTAGCTGTCTAGCTGTCTAGCTGTCTGTCTAGCTGTCTGTCTAGCTGTCGTTGGGCAGTCTATCCGTTAAGCTCTTAGTATGTCCATCTCTGAGTCGGTTCATTCGCTGTCTTTCATGTAGTCGATGAACATGTACGCAGACCCTTAATGTTTATCGAATCCACTTTCTTTCAGAGAAACAAAAAAGTAAGAACTTTGATGCAAATCGAAGAGGGCAATCCCTGGCCTCCAGCAGTACAGGGGATTCCCGCCAGATGGCAGTTAAGGCGTATTTTCCCACCCTAGCCCTCTGTGCAGCCCACTTGCCCTGGGGTGTCTCATCTAAATTAATGTCCCCCACCGAAAGAGTTCTGTGTCTTTTGCTAGTCTTACTTTTCGTGGTCCTAGTGTGTGCCAAAACGTAAAACAATTACACAGCAAATCAATCCAGAGAGTGTCGTAAAATGTTCTTGTAACCGCTTTAATATTGACTACCCAGTGGAGAATACTTCAAGGTAAAACATTTGCTTCACCTCTCTAGACCACATCCTAGTGTTACTGTAAGTTTGGTACATACTGTAATTTGCCCATTTTCAATTAAAATGTACCTCAATATTAAGACCAACCACAGAATCATTATTTTCATGAACTAAGTGTGGACTTGATGGTGATGTTTCACTGTTGTGACAAACATGACAAAGGCTGGGTGTAGAGAACTGCATTTCATGTTTATGAAGACTGTTGAAATGATGGAAAACAGTGTAAATGACTCAGTGAGATACTTGGCAAAAAGATCGCATGTGTTTGCGAGCACCGTAGTTGTATGCAATAGAAGTATTATCGAAAGAGAGGATGTCAATGCAAAATACCGTTTGAATGACAATGAGATGACTGATGTATCGGTCATAAAGGAACTGCTTTTTGGGCATATTTCTGTTTTGTCCAAATTAGAACGCTTCCAAATGTTAAATTACTTATGCTCATATTGACAATATTTTTGTAACATGTCATGATTTATAATTATGCCAATTTAGGCATGAATACACATATATATATATTATCTGATAACCCGCCTAGACAAAGGCTCTATGGGAGAGGGGGGGGGGTGCCTAATGGCCAAAATCATGCCTGAAAGATGTCATTTCATAGGCTACAATTATACATTAAGACTGGTACGGGGGCGGGAAGCATGGCCTCAATGCCCCCCCCCCCCCTGGATCCGCCAGTGCCTAGGCATGGGGGAGTTGGGCAGTTCCTCCTATGACCACTGCCTCACCCCACTTGTATGATATGTACTGTACTCGCAACAAGCAACCATGATGGTGGCACTGGTGTGAACTCTGAAGCCCCAGTGGCAATGCCCATGTTAAAGGTGGAATACTGCCGAGGGAGTTGAGAAAGACTGAATTTATCTGTCAAATACAGTTAGTTTCATAAAATATGGTCGACTCTAGACAGCTGTAGCAACCTATTTCTGGCTGTAGATATAACTGGCTAAAGTCAGCTGCTTCCGTCTACTGCTAGCTTATAATTGGCTTACACCTACCACCACTGCAAAAATATAAACCTGGTGAATGCAAGAAATTTATCTCGTATATCATAATATGTATGTACAATAGACATGCATCTTTTCAACAAATTACTAATACGGGTAACTCCCAACTTATCACCAAATGGTGCAGCCCTTTTAGATCCTACTTTGAATAGCCAGCTATAGCCAGACAGTTCTGTTTAGTGGCAGGTATCATCATTTAGCAGAAGTTGTCTAGCTTTGTATAGGTTTAATTTGACAGGCCGTTTTTAATGAAACTAACTGTATGTGCAGTAACCACTTATCAGGATTGTGTCTGAAAATGTGCTGAAAAAGTTAGCACCATATCAAACTTCAATGATTTCATATTTGCAATTGTACATTTTTGCATGTTGCTGGCGTGTATTAGTGGTCGACTAATTGGAGCAGGGGTTTAACTCAGTACTACATGGCCAAATGTGCCACGTGCGTTTTCCATGAGAAGGATAAACGCATGGAAAACGCATGGTTTTTAGCTAATTATAATGAGGCAAAAACCATGCGTTTTCCATGCATTTATCCAAACGCATGAAAAACGCATTTGGCACAATTGGCCATGTAATGTGCTGGGCCGCCAACCACATTGGTGTGGGGTTCGAATCCAGCCCATGGAAAGTTGCTTCATCATTCGCCTCCTTGCCTTGACACCTGTCTGTATGGGTTGTAATGCCCATCTCAAACGGTCAACTAATTAAATTGCTAACTCCAATGCTCTATCGTATTCCCACTCTCACTTCCAGACAGACAGAATAAACTATATCAGTAAGTACTGGCAAAGATAAACGTGTTCTTCTCAGTTCTTTTTGATCACTATGCCGCTTGCATCTTGTTTGGCCTTACACTTTCATAGGAATATTGGCAATTGCACCGAGTCTCACGTTTTCAATAAAGAGTCACGAACTGATGGGAATGTGCCGTCAAAGGCACAAACAATTGTGACACCGAATATAACAAGAGCGCCATACCATAACAATTGCTGTCTGCTTCTATATGCAGTATCAGACATCGGGATCTGCACACAAAGGCATCAGAGGCGAAGTGCAGGAAAGTCACCTTAAGTTGCTTCAGCTATAAAATAAGACTGGATTGGTTAAGTTGCATCATCGATATATATGAAATATCTACATTAGGTATATATATATATATACATGGCCAAATGCGCTACGTGCGTTTTCCATGCGTTTGGATAAACGCATGGTTTTCACCTCATTTTAATTAGGCAAAAATCATGCGTTTATCCTTCTCATGGAAAATGCTCGTGGCACATTTGGCTAGGTATCTCTCTCTCTCTCTCTCTCTCTCTCTCTCTCTCTCTCTCTCTCTCTCTCTCTCTCTCTCTCTCTCTCTCTCTCTCTCTCTCTCTCTCTCTCTCTATATATATATATATATATATATTATATTGCAAATTTGAGATTGCATTATATCATAAAACATAGGCCTATACATATCTTCAATTTCATTTACTGAGAAGTTTAGATTTGCAGTATACACATATAGATTGATATTACATTATTTAAGATTTATTTATTCATTTATCTATTTAAATATATTTTAACTGGCTATTAGGAAAAACAACTGTTGTACAATTAGTGCTAAATAAAAAGAAATTGATATACAACATAATTTTACCTAGGAATATTTAGGACAATGCCAAAATTAAAAACTTGTAAATATAGAATATACATGTATGCCACGGAGTTACCAAATGGGTGGGGTCTTTTACTCGACTCAGTATAGACATTAAGTCAGATATTATGGAGAAAAAAGAAACATAATAGTGGATTTTCACGGAAGGTTCTCTGTATTTCCTCAAGGTGGCTAAAACATAATACTGCAATTATATTGGCTGAAAAAGTTCCCGCCTTCGACTGTGATTGGCTGAAGCAAAGTCCATCCTAGCAGCAGTATTTTTAGTGCATTTTAATGTATATTTGACACTTTATATTTTATTTTTTTATTTTTCTGAGAAAGTTATATTTATAGAATCAGTTAGTTATTATCTTCTATGTCTGAAAAGCAAAATTAGTAATAACAGGAGAGGAAACACTTATGTCTTGCTGAATTCATGGCTGTTCAGTAAAAAAGACTCTATTTGGTTACCGTGTCAAATACTGATGACCTTGAAAACCTGAGAGACATACTTGGTCCCAAGGGAAGAACCCCCCCCCCCAAAAAAAAAAAAAAAAAAACCGAATTAATAAGAGCATTATTTTGTTTCTATCAGATACATTATTGTTTATTGGTGGACAGAAAGGATCTCCCTGCCTCACACTCCATAATTACATACAGCATAGCCACGGGATATGTGCTAATCTATAATGGCATCACAGGAAAAATATAATAACTGTATATATGTATGAGGGTCTTCTATATATGTCAGCTAGCCTTAAACCATTTGTAGTTGATCTAGTTTTGTGTTTAGCATGCATGAAAAACAGTTTTTACTGATATTGTACTGTTGATTAAATATATTAAATAAATAAATCTGTTGGGTTTTAGAGTTACTGGAATCTACAGTACCACCAAAATGTATTGAGACACTTTCAGAATTTCATGCTAATCTGAGCAGTAATAGAAGTGATTTAGCTTTAGGTGGCATTGGATTCTATGGTATCATTCTCATGTACATGTCCACAAAATTATGTGGCTGTGATTTCATTGTATTTGGTAATGTTATTAACGAGTTATAGAAAGTTGAATATTTGTGAATATCCAGAAGTGTCTAAATACTTTTTTGGGTGACTGTATGCATATATTTTGTGAATGATAAATTGTACAAAAACAAATGAATTTTTACTACCATTAATTAAACTAACATTACCTTAACTATTTACTTAATTATTGGAATTCAATTAAGCAGGCTCACTACCAGATTTTATGCCAACATAGAACTAGACATGACTGATTATTTTTCAATAGTTTTAGCATAATTAGTTGAATAATATTTATATCATAATTATATGCTGAGTTAATTATCATATACTTTCTTTATCATAACATCACAACAATATATGATATGTTTTGCACATCCCCTAGTGGCAGTTTAGTGCAATATTCCACGCCCTCTGTTGGGTATCAGCTACATTAAGAGCTGCCTGCATGAGCTGCAGATGAATTCTGCATAGGTCTGCAGCCGCAGTAGGCTGTCTGCAAGCACTGCAGTTGGTTGAGGTCTGCTTTAACAATGTGCTAAGCAAAAACTGCTCAAATTATGTGTTTATAACACCTATCTGCACACTGACAACTGCCTATGGAGAAGCTATTGTTTGCCACACAACGTATATTCGGAGTATTTCATCGTAAAATCTAGATTTAACAGCATTTTCCCTAGGATTTAACACCATCGCTTCGAGGAATTAGATCAAAAATCCACGTGCCTACAGCCAGTAAGTCCTGCATGCCATTTCAGTGTGCTACACAATCACATTTGCCAGAATTTGAATTCATGTTTTGCAAATTTCTCTTTTTTCTTGCAAATTGAATTTTATGCTTGATTACCCAAGCTTGTGCTGTGGAAAATTGAATTGTTACTTTAAAAAGCAATTTTTTTTTTGTATGAAATGCCATTTAAATGCGTTGCAGTGTCTATGTCTCAATGCTACTGGGTCTGAAGCTTAGTCAGCTTAAATGACCAGCTGCCAGAGGCAGACGTAATGATGAGATGATAAGGCTGTTTAGAGTCCACACCATGTTACACATTTACTATTCACATTTGTGGCTGCATACACGCTTTGTTTCAACACACTTAATTTAATGATTTGAAAATATTAACAATGACAAATGTGATAAACAATTAATAATTAATAATATTTTTTTCATCTATTTATTTCTCATTTATGCATTTGTAAATATTTCACATTGTTTTTTTGTCACAATTCTCTCTCGGCGAAAAGCTTTTATAGCTTGTGTTTTATTGCTATTTGTATCACCATCGACTTTAAATACTATTTTATCTCATCTGATCTGATCTGATCTTATCTTATCTTATCTTATCTTATCTTATCTTATCTTATCTTATCTTATCTTATCTTATCTTATCTTAATAAACAAGTGGAATTGTCGCTTATATGGGATTATCATTTGTTTCTTAGAAATATACAGTTGTAATATATACGTGTTGAAAATGTAACATAATATTCCAATTTTAGGCGACATTAATGCCAGTAAATTTTATCGTATATACAGTGGATATATTCAAGACATTTCAGGAATGAAAGTACAATGTTCAATGCAGGTCTTTTTTTTATTTTGGCTTCAATTTCAATTTCGGAATCTTTGGCTTGTAATTACAGCTACATTGGAAAAAGAGTATTCAAAAAGTAATTTTTTCACTAATAGCAGAAAGTATATGTGTGGGTTGCCATGACAACCCCAGGGTTTTAGCTGAAAGGGGGAATGTAAGAATTCAGTATGATTTCGCTTGAATTGCCTCTCCTAAGAAGCCATTTTCGCAGAAATTGAAGATAACATACGTTGCAAAATGTAGGATTAAATTACTGAGGTATGGAAAAACTTCACAAAGCTTCAAAAAACTAAATAAATGATGAGTCCCACAAACTATATGTTGGATGGCACATCTCCCACCATTGCTTATGTTCTTCACAAAACAGTGTGCTATCATACATTGTACAACATACTCCCCAATGAAACAGAGGGAGCCAGTATAGTGTACAACATACACTGCAACCGTCCAGCATACTAAGCAGCTGTCCAATATATACTCTGCTGCTGTCCAACATCAAGCATGCTGGATGACAATGAAGCATTCTGATTGGCTCTTAGCAGCTGAGTGGAAAATATAAGCTAGTATCATAGTATTACCATATAAATGGTAAAAGTAGAATCATATGCCATTTCTGTCTGTTACTTTTTTAACTCAGTCACTGACTAAACATAAATGCAATTAACAGACTCAGTCTTTAGGTAATGTCCTTAATCATGCAAAGAAACAATTCCACTACTTTCGAAAGCTTTTCATGACCATTTTTTTATCACGAACTGTAAAAGGCTTCTTCTATACCTTAGGTTTTGCAACTCACTGATTAGTCCGTAATGATTTTTGTAGAAAGCCCGTTTGCTATGTTTTTGGCTGTAGCGAATGCTTTCAGCCCACTGCGAAAAGGCGACTGCACATTTTATCGTAACTGACTGTCATTTTACTGTTGTGTCAGCTTCTGTATTTTTACAGTAACATCATACTATAAAATTAATGTAATGAATATTATCTACGCACAAACACCGCATAATCATACCTATTTTCTTATTTATATATATCATTTTAAACCACTGATTTTGCACTCTCTGAAACATAATTATTATTTCTGTTATTTTGTAGCTTTTAATAGGTTATTATTCATTAATATTCAAACGTAAAAAAAACAAAAGAATAATTTTGGGGTAAACTTTTAGGTCGAAATGGCGTGGTGGGTGGATTAGGGCTTAACGTCATGTATTTCTGCACCTGTTGGGCTAATTAAGACATACAGGGGCCATGGCAATGAGATGAAGGATGAAACAGCCATCCAATGTAGGCTTGACCGGGAATTGAACCCGGGACCCAGTGGTTGGAAGCCCAGCATGTTACCATCGAACTAGGCTCCCACTTTAGGTCGCAGTGGTGAGGTGGTCTTAAAAATGCAATAGCTATTAGATTGCATGTGTGGAAATAAACTAAAGTAGCATAAGAAAAAGTCTATTTGCTTTACAGTACTCAAATGCCCAAGGAAAAACAACTTAGAATTAAATTAAAAAATACCCAATGGAATTGAGACTTTTTAATTACGTTAAAAGGCCAGATGAGCAAAAAAAAATTTCAGACTTCTATAAAAAGCGACATCGTTAAACGAGGAATGACTAAAGTGCATGCACTGTAACTAGCATACCATTTACTGCGCGAAGGTTTCATTAGGCTGACTAAAACGCATACCCATCGCATGTCAGCTCAGTTGCCAAGAATTGGGTGTTCACGTCTGAGAGATAGAATAGTGTATCTCTATTCTTATGGTTTCAAAACAGCTGCTATAAGGAGATATGTTGAAGAAAAACCATTAACAATGGCAGGACTAAAAGGCATTAGAAGAAAGCACTTGAATAACATATAATATAAAAGCTGTACTTAAAAGTAAAGAATGTGGGTAATTAATTAATGAAGCTTATAATCTGAGGTACATTAGAGAGCTTTCAAAGCAGTCGCCATTTTTTTTATACAAGTTATCCATGTAAGCAATTGATTTTGTGCTAGTTTTGTCTTTCTGTAAAAGAATGTCTTACCATTGGTTATATATAGAGGTCTGTTTTATGATATTAAACGGGTAATTGTGCCATGTACTTGGTGTCTGTGCTCTGGCAAACAAAATACCCCACCTATGGGACAAATCTTCAAAATTTGAATTCAAGCCTTATCATCTCATCATTACGTCTGTGTCTAACAGTAGGTCATGATAGATGACTAAGCTTTAGTTGCACTATTGTCATAAAAAATGAATATTTACTTTTCATTTTATTGTAGGCCTATTTGATGGGCATCAAGGCCAAGGTTAAGTGCTATAAATGTTTGTTGCACTAAGAACTCAATTCACTCGGTAAATTTATTGTATCGAGTTCAGGGGCATTTTATTTCAATGTTTTTCACCATTGCTGCCAGCCTTTTTTCGTGTAGGCTATCTTTACAAACGTCCTTTGACATTTTCCCCCCAATTTCGTTTCATACGAACCGTCCTTCGGCTTGCAACACACTAAATGGCAACATCGCATTTTGATTTAAATGAAAATTGCTTGAAAATGTCTTGTCATGCTTTGTCATTCTTGAACAAAGCACGTCCTTATTTCTTTCTCATTTCTGTTTTCTTTCTTTCCCTTGAATTTGTTGCGTTTGAAATGAACAGCTTTCCAAAATTGAACAACAATTTCCAATGGATTATGAACACGCCGATAAGGTTGTGAGAACTCCTGTTTATGCAAATTTAGCTGAGCGCAGACAAATATAAAGAATGTGAAGATAAATAATTCAAAAAAAGGCAAAATGTCAATATTGTTACAACCAAAACAAACGAAAGAAACTATAGAGTTGTATAAGGCACCTCCAATTTAAGATTCCATGCTACTGACATTCAGCTGAGATTTAGCTCACGAAGAGTGCCTGGGCAAGGGATTGAACCTGGGATCTTCAGTTTAGCATAGCAATGTTTTCCTTTGTTGTTCCTTTAGGAGTAAAGTAAAGCAATTACCAGTGTCTATGGCCTCATTATGGTAATGAGATTTAAGGTTTGTCATAAGTTATTACTTTAGGGTGATCAAAAAGGGGTTTTAGGTTTAAGGGCCCTATAATTTATTTTTGCCCTTAAGACATTTGCCATAACTGTCGGGGTTGGTTAAGACTAATGAAATTGTCAGATCCTTTTAGCATTCATTTTGCATTCCTTCCATGTTTTTCAGGTGCTCCCCTAATCTCCCTCCGCCAGATCCTTCCGCCCGGAGAAAATCGGCTAAATCCCCCGAATTCTGCTTGACGGGACTACTTGCAGACAGAAATTACTGCGCCTGGATTGCCTCTTTTATTGAAAGAGAGCTGTGATCACATCCCCGCAGCTGTGTGTACTCATCCGACCACAAAGTAGAGCGCGCAGGAATAAAGGGGTCCTGCTGAGCTGGCCTTTTTACTGCCTGTTTACTGCGCTCCACAGAAAAGTCCAGCAACAACAGCGGATGTGGACAGTGTGATTGGGTCACCAAATATTTACCCAAACAAGGCGTATTAATACAATTAATACAACTGCAATCATCTGGAAATAGAACAGGATTTCACAGAGAAATAGTGCATTGCCTAATTGCTTGATGTCCTAATTTTCTGGTTGGATTTAGATGTACTTAAGGAAACACATATATTTGGCTATCACAAATCATTACGCAGTAGTTTTTTGTGTCAGTATTTTTATTACTTACACTTAAATTTAATTGATATTACGTAATATTCACAGGAAAGAGCACTCGCACTCTTCACTTTAAATATTAGACTAGTTAAGGCAGAAATTGATTTTTGGCTGGTGCGGCTGAAATTAATTTGGCAAAGCTTGTTTTGTGTTTGAAGGATGATAGCAAACTTGCACCAGTGGTTTGGAACTAATTAAAACGGTCAATTTTATCGCCCAAGGATTCGATGTCAGGAAGAAGTTATTTGGCAGCTGCTGCTGCTGCTGCTGAGATTCGTGCGCACTTGTAGCTGCAGTTTGCCGGACTATTTTTTTTCTTCTTGGAGCAAACTTTCTTGAAATATTGGCACAGAGATTAGCTGCCTGTTTTCAGTCCTGCTTTATTGATTATTAGCCTCTTAAAAAACGCTAGAGCATATTTCCAGCAACTGCTGGGTGAAATGGATTCTGGGTAATATTTCTGATTTATGTTGAAATATCTCCAGTGAATTCAGGAGGCCGAGAAAAAAACAATAAAAAAAACACTTATCGGATACTTTTGAAGGTTTGAATTGACAAACAATATGGAGTACTTAACGGTGATTGGTCTATTGTTGATGACGTCAGTTCCTGTTTTACCCAATGAAGGTAAGTCATATTATTCATATCAATCGGTATTTCATAGGAATACAATTTACTTGTATTTAAGGGTACCCATATGTCCGTCCCAGCTTAAGTTATGCATGGTTTTATTTCGTATACAAACAGGGACATTTTTATGGGTCCTACTGACACTGCTGACGTCAGAGGCTTTTAATTTGTCCCTTCTTCCTGACGTCAGGATGCCTACAACTTGGCATCCTTAATGACCGGAAAACCCAGTAGATGCACGTCAGTAATGCAGTTTTTGCTTGGTTCCTGACGTCAGGATGCTTACAATATGTCATAGTTACTGACGTCAGGAAAACCCTAATATTCATGACTTACTGACAATCATAGGTATCTCATTGATGTCAGCAATATACAACTTTTTTCTGACGGTCGGTAACGTTCACAAAATTAAGTATTTTTGACGTCAGGATGCTGGGTAAAATGTCCCATACCTGACGTCAGTAGGTCAGCCGCACCCCATTTTTGGTCCCTGTTTTTAGCTGTTTTATTTAGGTCACACAGAAATACAGTATACAGCTGTATGTAGATTTAGATCCATTTATTGTCATATTTTATACATGTTAGAATGACATTGTTATTTAATATTAGAGTTGAATCATTTAGAAACTTATGGAAGGGCCAATAATGAGAAATGAAATGGATGAAATGAATTTCAAAAACTGTGTTTTTACCATATGTTGTGAACTATATATATATAATCTTTATCCATACACCATTGGTACAAAGTTTGAGTCATATAATCATATCACATTTACAAATTTACAATCGAATAAATTAATTGAATCATTGTAAGCAAAGAGTATTTAAAAGTTCAATAGTCTCATTTCTGGTAAGAATTGAATCAAACAGTCCATCCCTCAAATTTGCCAATTCTGATATAGTATGGGAAGTCCTGCAATCATCCAACATTTTACACTGCTGCTCACACTCCTTCATGATTTGAGGAACACAGAAATACACACTCTGATCACTGAAAGATTCAGGGACTAGTTGAGTTTCCTTGCTTGCAAATCTCAGACGTTTTGCAAAGCTAGTATTTTGTAATGTCACAGCAGTATTAAACATATAAGGATTTCTATGTTATCGTCAAAATAAAACCATGAATTAAACCATGTCCATAGTCATATCTCATATTAAATGATGTCAATAAATTGCACAGATCTTTGAGAACATAGAATTAGGTCTAATGTCTCCAAGCACAGATCATGTGAATTTATTTGCAAATAAAACAAACTCAAGTGAGTCTTCATATGAGACCCTACAACATTGTGGCCATGCATCATAATTAGAGGTTCATTATCATCTACAATCAGTGTGTGTGATAAATGGCCCTGCCTCTATACAGCCTTGATTAATTCATTCTTTATTGTTTGATTTGTTGATTGGTTCATTGTCCCACAAATTGCTCCTAAAATCATTAATCATTATCTCGTTCTACGCTCATTTCTACATTGTTATAGCTGATGTGTTTTTGTTGTAAGGGCAAACTGCTGTAATATGAAACCAAGATAACTTCATAGATATTTATCTACCCATCTATTATTATATATAATAATTTTGAAGTATATTTATCATCAATCTGGTCTGTTTCATTTTGTTAAGAAGTCTCCTGCCACCAATACAGTATCACTCAATCCAAGATTCTGGACCACTATTTTTCAAATGTCAGAACAAAAGGAAAATGTGATGAATTAATTAATTTAAGACCCACAAAAAAAAGGAAGATCTATGACACTTCACATTTCTGGCCTTTAGTGCTCACTTACTGTTCCATGTGATCTATCTTTCTCTTGTTGAATATTTCATATTCTCCTTTACATTGATAAAGTGTTACCATCATTATATGATATATAACATCGCTGTCTTATATATCAATTTTTAATTTTTTTCTCACATTTCACTTAGTTTTATTCGCATTTTTGTTTCAGGGACCTTACCTGTTCATAGTATATTACCCTCTGAACACATTAAATACATTTACTCAACTTTTTTTTGTACCTCCTCTCCTCTCCTCTCCTCTCTTCTCTTCTCTTCTCTTCTCTTCTCTTCGTGCCAACAAACAACCGAGAGTTGTTTAGTTGCCATGGAAACCAATTGAGCTTGCAAATCGAATTATTATGCCCAATAAACTGATTGTTATTGTTTCCGTGACATTTGGTGGTCATTTATTCCGACAATTGTGAGCATGCCAGCTTCATCTTTGCTTGGGGAAATGTTGCTAAATATTCGAGGATAAAATGATGATGACGTTATCTCTCTTGCCACATATATTTTTGTATCTAAGTAATTCTGCTAAAAATCTATCTATCTATCATCATATATGTCTATCTATCTGTCTGTATATCTATCTATCTATCATCATAGTTATCTATATATATATAATTGAGTAAGCTCCAATTTGTGGGTCTATGCACGCCACTGTTTGGGCCTGGTTCGTGTCATGGCCTACCTTATTCCTCAATTCCTCTATTTTACACCTACTTTGCCCCGAACCGAGCACATGCTCACTACCAATATGGCCGCCATCACTTTGAGAAAGAGGCTGAATGGATGTGGGTCCTGTGGCACCATAGCAACTGTGCCTGTGGGTCACATGACCACCCTAACAACCATGCTTGCGAGTAGAATCAAGCTCCTTAGCAACCATTCACACCATTGTTGCCAGGACCTTGAATGAAACTCAGAATGAAGCTGAATGGCAGGTCACATGACCCCACAAAGCAAGTGACCTTTTTGAACTCTGACTGAAGAGGAAGACAAAATGTAGGGGTAGTGACAACATTTCGCTTTTTTTGATATTTAAAAAAAAGATATGATGAACATTTAGAATAAATAGCACACATTTTCATATACCAATACATTTAATGCAGGCCATTTCGGATGCAAAAATGTTTTAAATGTTGTGCTCCGGCTGAAGGGGGTAGTGGGGGGTTTATAATTCATGTATTGTGGTGGTCCTTCTAGTTTAGATTATAAAGTAATAGAGTGCCATTATGAATACACTTTAATAATGACAATATAATATTTTTAGTGCTTTCTGATTATTTTCTATTTTTTATAACCTTGATGATCTTTTGCTTTGATGTAAAAATAAAATATGGTCCATTCATCCCATATGTGTATAGGTATGTACTTTATTGCGAAAACTCTTCACTGTTATAACGGTTGCCATGGAGACTGTTTCCTGTTTTTCGGGGGCGCTTGTCACTATGGTGACGCGTCATATGACAGGTAGATCTTGAACTGTCACCAGGGGGCCAGGTCAAATCTCTCAGTGACACTTTGAGCAATGCCACCAACATTTGTTTTTCCCTATTTTTGTTTTTTCTTATTTTCAAGCAAAACACAATCTCTATAGCTTTGCAGCAGCACTTTTCCATATATATATTTTCCGATATGATTTGAAGATATACAGCTTTATTCCAGTATTCTTGGTAATGCTAATCTGGAGCAATTGAAAATGCAATTGAAATTCATTGCTGTTTTTTTTTTAAATATTTTTCTCGCTTCGTGATATTCTTTTTGCTTGTTTCATCATACTCTCTTGATTAATTATACTATTTATCTGGTCCAAGACTGTTATGTTTGTCAAAATTAAAACATTAAAAATTTTAGTATTTTTTTTTACCACAAAAATTCTTATATAACAGTTCAAATTTAACCAACTTTTTACCACAACAATTCAATCTTCAATGAATGAAATACAAAATCTTTCAGTCATCAATTAAGGCTTTTTTTTTTTTAACTTTAAGTTGCAATATTGATGTAAAATGTCATAAAGAAATTCTGAGTTCCATTTGCTGTATATTTTGCTTCATCATACTGCTCTCTCTCTTATTTCAATCTAGCCTTTTTGCTTGTTTCATCAGAGCTTTTCCCTTGTTTCATTATACTCCATATGCCCTGTTTAATTATACCCCATATGCCCTGAGTGCTAAGCAACCCATATGTCAACAGGATTAGATCTGATGTCAAGCACCCTTGTAGCATTACAGGGTACTTAGCTCAGATTTATAACAAGCTCTTTTAACCTCTATACCTTTTCCAGATTATATATCAATATTCTCATTGTTGTAGAGATTCAATATCTTCCTTGAATTCGATTTATAAAACTCAAATAAAGCGGCCAAAAATCAATATCAATCTATATGAAAATCCGCACAGAAGTAGCCGTTTATAATTTGCATGAAAAATGGAAATATTATTCATAACTCGTGAGTGTTTTGTGATTCAATTCTGATTAAGTATTATGCATGACTGGTGGTAATTTAATCATTCTGCCACTCCCTCAGTAGCTCTATAGGACGTTGAACATTAGAGAAAGAGAACAAAATGTGATTCCAGGAATAAAATGTGATTCTAGGAATGAATGTTCTATAAGGACGAACAAAACGATATATTCTGGAACAATACATGAATCATCACAGATTCAGATTCAGATTCATTCATTTTATTTCGCATTCATAAAACATACATTATAAATCTAATTTTTGAAACATTTTGTACATTATGTGAGGAGACCCCACTAAGAAGGTATCCCTTCGCTATCGTGGGGCCACCTACAGGGATTACAGATTCATAAAATATTTGTTATACTATTTCAAATTAACAAAACAAAACTATAAACAGTGCTCTTCATCAATGATGACATATACAAAAGGTATGTTATGAATATAATGACACTAATGAGGGTTTCACCTTGAACAAATATGACAATGTTGCAATCATAAGAACCGATCTATGAAATAATCTATGAAATAATCTGTGAAACATCTTATGAAGCAGTGTATGAACGATTATATGAAACATAGAGGAAACATTATCAGATGTCGACTGAAAGTCTAAGAAACATTGTATGGCACAATCTGTGAAACATTATGTAGATACGTCGCAGTTTGTGAAATGGTATATGAAACACTCTATGAAACAGTCTTTGAAATATTCTATGAAACATTCGAAACAATCTGTGAAACAAACTGCCAAAAAAAATCTATGAAACATTTCATGACAGTCTATGAAACATTCTATGAAATATATGATATTTGAAATACGAAACAGTCTATTTAACAATCTATGAACATTTCCATGAAACATTCAAGAAAGTCTGCGATATTAATTAGATGGAACACTCGACCCTGGATTTTCCTAATGGAACACTCTAGAATCGTAAGGTGACGTAATAAAGAATTCATGTGTGCACACACTGGATGCTGTTACGTAATTAGATCAGAGGCAGGCGGTCCGAGCCTCACTATTGTGTTACAAGCATCGAAATGTATAGTGGCCCATGGGAAAAATGCTTCTGTCCTTGAAATATGCACATTCCGAGCTAATGGCAAAAGGTATTTTGTTAAAATACATGGGTCATTTGTTCAAATAGAAGTACTGTTATTGGTGCATAAAGAATGTACTATAAATGTTCATGTCCTGGGGTTACATAGTTACATAGTAACTAGCTGTTAGTGCATTCTATAAAATACCGAGGTTTGCTGAATGGTTACCTTACCTTATCTTACCTTACCTAACCTTACCTTACCCTAAGCTTACCTAAGCTTAACTTGGTGGAGGCCTAGCTCAGTTGCAGCGCACTGGGCTTCCAAGTTCCAACCACTGGGTCCCGAGTTCAATACCCGGTTGAGCCTATATTGGATGGCTGTTTCATCCTTCGTCTCATTGCCGTAAATCCCTAATCCACCACCACCACCACCACCTTAGCTCACCTAACCTAATCATACCTTACCTTACCCTTACCTTACCCTTACCTTACCCTTACCTTACCACACCTTACCACACCTTACCACACCTTACCACACCTTACCACACCTTACCACACCTTACCACACCTTACCACACCTTAAAGTATTTGTTTGTTTGTTTGTATATTTATTACCAGAATGAGCAAATTACAAATTAATGAGTATTTTCTAAGGTCAATGTCAACTTGAGGTTATTAATAGCTAATAATTGCGGCACAAAACAATGCAGTGTCCTGCACGGTTCTTTGGTTCAGTTTAGGACAAATGTAATCGCATTTATAGTATAAAAAAGATAGAAAAAAAGCAATGATTCTGTAGTAAAGCTAGTTCATCTATTATGATTGGTTATAAGTTACGATAAGAAAGTTATACTCAATTTGTGCTGGCTGTAAGAAGGGTGGGTTAGTTTTACAAACGGTTAAAGGATCCAAAATTTAACGCTGACCTTTTGGACTCTCCTGTCCAGTCTTTGATCTGTTTTTCTGACCCTGCCTCTGAAACTGGCCCAGTTCTCTAACCAGTGGACTACAAAAGGAGCAAAACAATCTGCTTTCGGCGAACTCACAGACAGCCCAGACAGAAGTGAAAGACCACGCCTATGAACTGCTCAAGTTAGATTGGCCTGCTGCACGATCGTGCTTTGAATTCGCGAATTTATTTAGCTTTTCTGTTGGCGATTTCACTTATCCAGAAACCCGCATCCTGCCTTAGCAAATACTAATTAAAGCCAAGGTTGGCGGTGCCTGATTCCTGAGAGAAACTAACAAGATTAAGAAACTAGCTCAGTAAGCCCCCTTCCGGCCACTCTCCAGGCAAAGAGGAGAAACAGGAAGTGGGCTGCACGTGCGGAGTCTGATATTCGGCAGGGGAGTGGATTAGTCCCGTGAGCAAAATTCAAGATGGCCGCCTTCACTGTCCAGTGGCAAAGAAAAACATGCTATCATTCGAATGAAAACAACCGCTCTTGCAAAAGTTTCGATGAAATGGGATTTAAAACCTTTTCTGTATCTATCAATGTCTATGTCAATGTCTCAATGCTATTGGGTCTGAAGCCCAGTCAGCTTATATGACCAGCTGCCAGAGGCAGACGTAATGATGAGACGATAAACGGAGTCCACACCATGTTACACATTTACCCCATGGGTGGTTTTTTTTACTTGCCTCAGCATAGACACCGAGTACAAGGCACCTCCAATTTTAAGTCTCATGCCATCGACATCTAGCTGCTGGGATGTAGCTCACGAAGAGTGCCCGGGCTGGGGATTGAACCTGGGACCTTCAGTGGATCCACACCATCTTACACATTTACCCCATGGTGGGGTCTTTTACTTGCCTCAGCATAGATACCGAGTACATGTACATTCTTTCGAGTATTTCTCTCTGGAACCTTTCATATTCATACTTTCACATCTTTGTGGCCTTTTATACTTTCTTCATTGCATTTCATGACATGTTTCTCTGATCGAATAAAGACATATGTCTGAGCCTGTAGGAAGCATTTTTGACATCTCACCTTCTTTATTGTATTCACTCTTCATTTGAATTATGGAACAAGTCTTCTCTTGATAGAGCATTTCTCATTCCGCTCCAGGCCTGCATTCTGTCTGCCCTTGTCAGTGCATAATTTTCACCTTTTTTTTTTGTCTTTGGTAGGTATTTTTTCATCCGTTTTGTTCAGAAACTTTTGTCGGATCAGTCAAAATACCACAAAACTTCTGTAGAATGTTGTGGACTTAACAGACATATTGCAAATCTAGTTTTTTTTTAAAGAAAAAAAAAAACAAACGCACAAAGAAAAGCATGTATATATACATACATTATGAGTATGAGCACATGGGCGTGGGTCTTGGATTGCCAAGCAAATTTAGAAAGAAACTTTTTAAAATATATACCCTCAAAATACATACATGCCTATCTTAATCACCCTAGACACTGGTAAAGGATAACTTTATCAAAGAAAAAAAAAAAGTCAGTAACTTTACCTCCTAAAGTAAACATCAAGTGAGCAGTGAATTACATGTCTACTAATGAAAAGAGCAATATGCAGCGATTTAAAATTTCATCAGAAAGGTTTTTATTGAGAATTCAGGTGCAAGCTTTTCATCTTCTTACTTATAAAGCCCTTCATTTGAGATTAATTTTACATTTAAGTCAGGTGCATTAGTCAACTGCCTCCAAATGCTTCAAAATGAATTACTTTCATGTGGCAGCATGGGCAGGCAGCATTGTTCCTGATTCCAGCTGTAGATGGGCCTGTCCTGTGCACTGTGGTGGTGGATTAGGGCTTTACGTCCTTGGGCTAATTAGAACAGGTAGGGACCATGGCAATGAGACGAAGGATGAAACAGCCATCTAACTTAGAAATCATATTTTGGGCTTTATTTCCTGTGTTTCTGCACTTGATGGGCTTATTAGGACAGGCAGGGACCATGGCAATGAGACGAAGGATGAAACAGCCATCCAACATAGGCTTGACCGGGGATTGAACCCGGGACCCAGTGGTTGGAAGCCCAGCACGCTACCACTGAGCTCAGCCCCCAGTCTCTGTGTCCTGTGCACTGTCTGGTATCAGAATCTTGTCTCTATATATCTCTCTATCTAGTGGTTAAAATGCTACAGTGCAATTGACTCTTGCAAGATCTAGGTTTAATATCTTAGCTGATTAAATTTGATATATATATATAGTTTTTTTTATATATATAATCCTATATATATATATTTATTTCGAACTACATGGTTTAGCATAGGGGAAAAAATTAATTAATACAAATACAATTAAGTTTATATATTATAAATCTGAAATATCAGGAAAGTCAAAATATGGAATAGTATGTTTGCGATTTAAAGTGTCTTTCGATTCCCTCGCAACGGAAAGGATCGCTTGACCTTGGTCTGTCAGGTTTGTTCGATCAGTCATTTTTCTCTATCTGTGGGGTAAAGTCACATTATTGTGTGGATATTTTCCCAGCCAACCTTTGATAGTGGATAGAGATTTCTTAGAGGGCTGCATGCATACCATGAACCCACAGGAACATGAATTGAATACTGTGCTCATTGGCTTTTATCTATTTTTCTCAATACACTCTTTCGATGCTATTTCCTCTACATGCGAAGGTTATTCATAAATACTATATCTGTAGATATATGAAATGATGTCTCCAAGTCTCATCATATAAGTGTCCTTACTGCAGAAGAGAGTTACCAAGGCAACCATTGTTGTTACAGAATCAGGTCAGTGGCTCGGATGCATAGAAAGTTTGGTCCCAAATATGGCGTATTAACCCCAGTAATACTCATTCAAGAGTAAGGCAGATTCTGAAGGTCTGTGGATATTGGATGGATTAAGTCTGTACCAGAATATAATAGAATGGAATAGAATAGAATAGAATAGAACAGAACAGAATAGAATGTCACCTGTCATATAGTCAAGGTAGTAATGGAATATAATGTCTCAATGTCTCAATTTTTCAATGTCTCAATGTCTCACTGTCTCGCTGTCTCAATGTCTCAATGTCTCACTGTCTCAATGTTTCAATTTCTCAATGTTTCAATGTCTCAATGTCTCACTGTCTCAATGTCTCAATGTCTCAATGTTTCAAAGTCTCAATGTCTCACTGTCTCAATGTTTCAATGTCTCACTGTCTCAATGTATCAATGTCTCACTGTCTCAATGTCTCACTGTCTCAATGTTTCAAAGTCTCAATGTCTCACTGTCTCAATGTATCAATGTCTCAATGTTTCAATGTCTCACTGTCTCAATGTATCAATGTCTCAATGTCTCACTGTCTCAATGTATCACTGTCTCAATGTTTCAAAGTCTCAATGTTTCACTGTCTCAATGTATCACTGTCTCAATGTCTCAATGTCTCACTGTCTCAATGTATCAATGTCTCAATGTTTCAATGTCTCAATGTCTCAATACCACTATTCTTAAGCTTAGTCAGCTTATATGATCAGCTGTCAGAGGAAGACATAATGATGAGATGATAAGGCTTGGATTCCACACCATGTTTCACATTTACCCTTGAGATACTAGTCATTTGAAACCAACTTCACCTCTATATATATGTATAATACACTATTATACAGCCAGCAAAATGAAAGCCATTTCACAATTAGGGCTGGTTCAGAACAGAGACCAGTTGGTCTATGCCATAAACTTAAGGTATATAGCTGTGTATGATAATGGCACATATAGTGATATGCAGTATGTAATATTTATCATGCATTAACATCTCACAATATTCCAGGCAGATACATAAGGTCAGTTTTGTTACCTCAGAAAATGGCGCTTGACTGTAGGTGGTAGTAGTAGTAGTAGTAGTAGTAGTAGTAGTAGTAGTAGTAGTAGTAGTAGTAGTAGTAGTAGTAGTAGTAGTAGTAGTAGTAGTAGCAATAGCAGCAGTAGTAGTAGTAGTAGTAGTAGTAGTAGTAGTAGTAGTAGTAGTAGCAATAGCAGCAGTAGTAGTAGTAGTAGTAGTAGTAGTATTGGTGGTATTTATTTTTATTCTATTCTATCCCGTTCTATTCTATTCCATTCTGTTATATTCTCCTGGTCTCTATTTCACCTCAACAGACCAGCCTACATGAGCCAACAGGAAGTCATTCTGCTAACTCCCTCTTTCGCCAGTTTTTGCAAACTCAATTTACTATCTCCAGCGGAGGAGAGCTTTTGTGGGACTCTTCAACGCCGTAGGACAGAAAAGCAAAGTGCCACGTGCTGACAGTTGATAGTTGCCAGGCAACGGTGAGAGGCATTCTGGGAATGGTCTCACAATTGAAATTTTCTGCAGGACTCCTTCTAAGAAAATAGGACGGGAGAGTTACCATTGTCACTGGCTGAATTGAGTACTAATAGAATTGCCCTCTTAAGCTGGGTGCTTGCTGGCCAGTTGCTTAAAATTGCTTCCAGGAGTAGTGGAATGAGGGAGTCTGGGAATTTAGGTCTGGTCTATATCAATACACTAGTTTTATATATGCCATTCCTAATACAATTTATACCGTGTTATTGCTGGAGAAATATCAAATAGGATGAATTTATGAATTGATGAATTAGGATGGCTGTGTAGTGTAGTCCAGTTGCAAGACAGTGTGGTTGCAACTTCTACATGTCAGGGTTTCATTTCCACAGTGTTTCAATGGTTCAATGTCACATACAATACTACTGACTGAAGCTTATATGACCAGCTGCCAGAGGCAGACGTAATGATGAGACGATAAACGGAGTCCACACCATGTTACGCATTTACCCAATGGATGGAGCATTTTGCTTGCCTCAGCATAGACACCGAGTACAAGGCATCTGAAATTTAACATCTCATGCGATCGACATCCAGCTGAGATGTAGCTCATGAAGAGGCCTGTGATGGAACCCAGGTCCCGGGACCTTCAGCAGAGCTGGCCAGTATGGAATTGGCACATGTCTTAACCATTAGGCCAGCACAAAACATCATTGGTCGACCTTAATTATTGGCTGACTGGCTTACTGACTGGCTTACTGACTGACTGAGTGACTGACAGATAGATAGATGAATTGATATATAGATAGCTCGATATACAGGTAGCTAGATAGATAGATAGATAGATCGATAGATCAATAGATCGATAGATAAATATATAGATTGATCAACAGATAGATAGATTATTAGATAGATTAATAGATAGATAGCTAGATAGATAGATAGATAGATAGATAGATAGATATATAGATAGATAGACAGATAGGTAGATAGTAGATAGATAGATAGATAGTTCTACTTATTGCAGCAGAGTGGACTGAATTCATCTTTGTCAATTAGTCCTGTTGGAAAAGCAGCTCGATTGATGTCGAACGGAATTGAAAGATCCAAGTGAAGTGTACTCAGGTGAACTCTTTGTCATATGAGTGCACTTGGTTCAGTTTATGCAGAGCAAACTAGGTCTGACCTTCGATTTGGGAGTATTCTGAATTTTCACTTGCAAGATAGAAGGATTCTAAAGAGAAATTTCTTATAAAAAAACAAAAAAACTACTCGCTCTGATGTAAATTGCGTTCCTTATTGCCTTAGATTTGTAGGACACTGATAAACCATTAAGGTTAAGCTAATACAAACATATTATAATCCATAAATAGACGAGTTAGTGAGTTATATTATATTTAAACCTGTGAGGTCATTTACGTCAGTACCAGGTATGGGAAGGTCAGATGAATAGATGGACATTTATATGCTGTTAACTTGAATGTGCATTGCACAGAGCCCTGTGTTGGCCACTGGGGTTCAAGGTCTTCACCCACAGTGTCACCACCCTTGCCATGAGGAGGCCCCAGACTTTTTATTTTTGCACATATACAGTCGATCAATAGCTCTTTGAGCTAATTTTATTGTTGTCTTATGTCGACTTTAAATAAAGATTCTATTCTATTCTATTCTATTCTATTCTATTCTATTCTATTCTATTCTATTCTATTCTATTCTATTCTAGATACATTTTTACATTGTCATTGCAGAATATTACAATCTAACCCTGCACACAAATGAACTCCCTTCCTCAAGCACTGCACACATACCTAACCCACTGTTCATACAAGGCTTGCTGGGCCAGTATAGCTGCCTCTATGCTCTTGAAAGTTCCTAAAAACCTGATAATGAGGCAGGAACAGTTTGACATGACCATATTGGCTTTTATTGAACAGAGTCTGGGGAGGGAAGTCACTTCAAAGGCTCACACTCCTAATTGTCACACTTGGGCTGTAGCAGCTCTAGCTCATTTTCTCACAGACTGCATACACTGTTGGTCCATGAGAGTGGGTTGCAGTCTCTTGAGATATTTCAAAAGTCACGCTTTGTTGACTGTTTGGATTTTACTGACAGGCAAAAGTAATAAGGGAAGAAAAGTGATGTCTCTTCAAAGGACTCTCTGGGAAATATTGATCAAATTTGTATGTTTATGCTCTACAAAGTTTTCTGTGATTTCCTAATATATCTGGAGTCTGTTGAGGTATATAGAGAAAATAGTGTTTTTTTAGAAAACCATTCACCATACATAAGTAGTAAGTAAGTAAAATTTTATTTAAGTGCACGGTAAAAGTACAGTTAAAAATCAACAAATGAATAATCAACAAAAGTGCAAACGCTTGTCACCGAAATGAGCATGATTAATCAAATATGAGTAAGATATGAAAGTATATACATTCAACATTTGGGACACAAAAGGGTCTTTAATAGATATATATCTAATAGTGGATGTTCACGGAAGGTACCCTGTATTTCCACCAGGTGGCTACAACAGAATACTGCAATTCTATTGGCGGAAAAAGTTCCCGCCCTTGGCTGTGATTGGCTGAAGCAAAGTGCATCCTAGCAGCAGTAGTTTTAGTGCATTTTAATGTATATTTGACACTTTATCATTTAGTTAATTTTTGTTATTTTTCTGAGAAAGTTATATTTATGGAATCAGTTAGTTATTACTTACTGTGTCTGAAAAGCAAAATGAGTAATAAGAAGAGAGGAAAGACTTATGTCTTGCTGAATTCAGGGCTGATCAGTGAAAAGACTCTATTTAATGCTTCTCATATACTACATTATGGACCATTAGAATCAACTTAAATCCTATTATCCTATGGCATTCTGTTTGTATCGCATACCAACCTGTAGGGTGGGGGCCTAGCTAAGTGGTAGCGTACTGGGCTTTCAACCACTGTGTCCCGGGTTCAATTCCCAGTTGAGCCTATGTTGGATGGCTGTTTCATCCTTCGCCTCATTGCCATGGTCCCTACCTCAGGAAATAAAGCCCAAAATATGATTTCTAAGTTAGATGGCTGTTTCATCCTTCGTCTCATTGCCATGGTCCCTGCCTGTCCTAATTAGCCCACCAGCTGCAGAAATACAGGATGTAAAGCCCTAATCCACCCACCCACCATACCAACCTGTATCATATGTATAGTTATTCTCCGATTCATGTAAAACCTTTCATGTGGATGCTTAGTCATTATTTTTTACTGTAATTTTGAGGAATCCAGTATTTGTATTTTAGAGTTCATTAATTCACACAGTTCGTCAATATCAATGTCTCAATGCTACTGGTCAGATGTAGTCAATTCATTTGACCAGCTGCAGTCATACATAATGATGAGATGATAAGGCTGCACTTTGAGAGTCCATATCAGGTTACACATTTACCCAATGGGTGGGGTGTTTTACTTACCTCAGCATAGACACTGAGTACAATTCCTGTTCCTAAACTCTAATAAGACTTAAAGCAAATTTATAAAAACAACAACTACAAAGCAATAATCAATTAATCCGTGCAATCAATACTTGCCAAAACGGTAATCCTTATGCAAACCGTCTGCTGAAAACCATTGAAATTTCCAATTAGGAAATATTGATTTCCTTCATTTGAATGGGTTTGAGATAAAACGTTATATCAAATTTTGTGAAGCTCATTAAATTTGTTCTAAAGGCCTCAAAAAAAAAAAGCTGTCAAAAGACAAACGATGTTATGTCATCTAATTCAATCTTGCCACCAAATTATTGATATTTCTCCTTCAAAAGAGGTTTTTAGGGATAATGGCAGCATTAATTTCATTGCGAAACAAATACTGTCAGGTAATATTGTTAGTGATGGAAGCCCGATACCCTCTTATCAAATGATATCAAATTGTACTTTTTTTCCAGTTAAAATGAAAATCCTGCATTTACCGCAGGAAACCACCAGAATAGATAGATAGATAGGACAGATAGGATAGATGGATAAATAGAAAGATATATAGATGGATAGATAGGTAGATAGATATATAGATGGATAGATGGATAGAGAGAGTGATAGAGAGATAGAGAGATAGATATATAGATAGATAGATAGATAGATAGATAGATAGATAGATAGCTATAGATTGATATCATTTTTATCTGTTTTGGTTGTTCCGTCTTTATTTTATTTGAAGTAATGCTTTGATAAATGTGTAATCATTATTTTTAGCTCCTCAATAATTTGTCTAAGACCACATCAGTATTTTAAACCAATTAATTATACAAAAGTTACAAATATGATCTAATCCATAACCTATATCATAGGAAAACAAGCAACCTTGCTATGGATCATAAGTCAAATTAACTTAAAACCATGATTTGCCTTAATAAAGGTGTGCAGCAGGTGTATACGTTAGGTCCATATGTTGTAATTAGACAGGTGTTAATTCTATTATTAGCCACAAATTATGCACTCCATACAATTCCAGTTGTGACAGTCATTAAATTAGCTCCCGTGATAGCTCAGTTGGTAGAGCGGAGGACTGTAGTTGGTTAATGAGCAGACATCCTTAGGTCGCTGGTTCAAATCCGGCTCGCGGGAATATTTTTAAATGTATGGTAAGTCATTGTACTTTCATACAATAGCAAAACAATCTAAGGGGGATATAACTTCATATAAATGTATAAAGTGCTCTTTTTACAGTCTATACACCACTCAGGAAGTCTCAACTGACTCAATGGATAGTTCAAGATATTACAGCTTCAAGTAGATTCTACTAGCTGCAGATGGCTTAAGTCAATCCCATTCAAAACGTTGCACTGTATACTTATTAGTTCAGGCAGTGAGGTTTGGAATCATGCACTCAGAGTCACTTCCTGGCAATATTGACATGATTATAAAAACTTGGCTGCAAAGTCTCCTCTGTTTTTATGAGAGCTACGCAGCCAAATTATCCTGTCTTTGTTCTGCTATCCTGCAGTAGATCAGTACTACTGCATAAACAATGAACAATAGGAAAAAGTCTTACAGTGTTGTTTTCTATTTTCTCAAGATATTGAGTCGATGAGACTGATGAAACTAACACACTCAATAGATAGTTGAAGTACTATAGCGCTTCATTGAGTCATTCCTTGGACAGACGTATGACTTAATTAAAATATCGGAGCATCAATTTACTGAATGAAGACAAAGCACAAAATAGTATTTATATACGCAGTTAGTTATAGTGTGGAGGCAATATAACACAGAACCTAATGTATGTGACTAAGATCAGGCAATAAAACTCCGTACTAATATATTTGACACCATATTCATATGTGACAAATACGATTCTGTCGGTCATCCCGATGGCATTGCATGTGACTCAGTGTGCATGTATGTGACTAAGCGAAGGCAATATAACGTTAAACCAGTACTCATATATGTGACTCAGTACTCAATGGAATTCTCTGGCTATAGCTGGCTATGCCGACCCAGATCTAAAAGTTCACACAGCACCATTTTGTGCATAAGGTGAGAGTTAAGCATATTTGTAATAATTTGTTGAAAAGATGCATGTTGATTGCACATGCATATTTATGATACATTAGATACAATTTCTTACATTTACCAAGGATTATATTTTTCAGTGTTGGTTGGTGTAAGCCGTCTATATGCTAGGGGTAGACAGAAGCAGCTGGCTTTAGCCAGTTATATCTACAGACATGAATAGGTTGCTACAGCTGACTAGAGTCGACCATACTTTATGAAACTAACTATATGTGGAAGCATTAATTATAGCTCGCTACCTTGTATATATGACTAAATTGAGGAATATGACTCAGCACCTTCCATACATTTGCGTATGACAATATGAACTCAATATGACTAAGTACCTCATAAGGCAACTATGTCCGCATGCACAAGTACATGTACTTCCAAGGAGGAAATGCTCTAAGAACAGCGTTGAACGTACTAGTAGCTGCATCATATATCATAAATGAGGCGGAAACATAAAATGTGACAAGAAGTTGCCCTCACCTTGGGTATGTGCCTTAGATGAGTCTCTTGGCAAAATGTATTTGACAACTGATCCCAAGATCCTTGACAGTTAGATACCACAAAAAATTCAGATAGATAGATAGATAGATATCTTTTTTATCCGTTTTAGTTGTTCAATAATCATTTTTAGTTTTATTTAAGCATTGTTATTGACAAAAGTATGATCAATATTAGATTTAGTAGATCGTCAAGACCACATCAGTATTTAGACCAATTAATTATCCAAAAGTTACCAAAATGATCCTATCCATAAAGATTCTGAAATTCAAATTCTTAATTTTCCTGTATATATAAATTGCTATTTAACTCATAATGTCTTTTTATTTCCAATGTACACATTTATACCTTCGCTAGAAGTTTATGTAGTAAATATGCATATAAATATGTATTTATATATCATACAAAAACTCACTATAAAAGACACCTTGCTGTGGATCATATTAACATCAAATTAACTTAAAATCATGATTTGCCTTAATAAAGGTGAGCAGCAGGTGTATAAGTTGCTGTTAGGTCGATATGTTGTAATAAGACAGGTGTTAATTATATTAACAGCCAAAAATTATGCACTCCATACAATACCAGTTGTGACAGTCATTAAATTAACTCCCGTGATAGCTCAGCTGGTAGAGCGGAGGACTGTAGTTGGTTAATGGGCAGGCATCCTTAGGTCGCTGGTTCAAATCCGGCTCCTGGGAATATTTTTAAATGTATGGTAAGTCTTTGTACTTTCATACACTAGGAAAACAGTCTGAGGCAGGTATAACTTCATATAAATGTATCAAGTGCATTTTTTACAGTCCATACACCGCTCAGGCAGTCTCAACCGACTCAATGGACCGTTCAAGATACTATAGCTTCAAGTAGATTCTACTAGCTACAGATGGCTTAAGTCAACCCCGTTCAAAACGGTGCACTGTATACTTATTAGTTCAGGCAGTGAGGTTTGGAATCATGCACTCAGAGTCACTTCCAGACAATATTGACATGATTATAAAAACTTGGCTAAAAAGTCTCCTCTGTTTTTAAGAGACCTACGCAGCCAAATTATCCTGTATGTGTTTTGCTATCCTGCAGTAGATCAGTACTACTGCATAAACAATGAACAATAGGAAAAAGTCTTACAGTGTTGTTTTCTATTTTCTCAAGATATTGAGTTGATGTGACTTGATGAAACTAACACACTCAATAGACAGTTGAAGTACTACAGTGCTTCATTGAGTTATTCCTTGGACTGACGTATGACTTTATTGAATATTGAAGCAACAATTTAACTGAATGAAGACAAAGCCAAAACTTGAAGGTAGAATAGTATTCATGTAGTTACAGTTATAATATGAAGAAAAATATAACTCAGAACCTCATGTATGTGACTAAGTTGAGGCAATAATACTCAGTACTGAAATAAATGACTCCGTACTCATATGTGACATAATATTATGCGCATATGTGGAAGCGGTATTGCTCAGAACTCAAATACAGTGCCATGCATAGTTAGCGAACCCCACTGGATGGGGGGGGGGGGGGGGGATTGGGCGGATTCACTTGTGTAAGTAAGAGAACCCAATGACTCAGTGTTCATTTACGGCCAAATGTGCTATGTGCTTTTTCCATGCGTTTGGATAAATGCATGGTTTTCACCTCATTTTAATTAGGAAAAAACCATGCGTTTTCCATGCCTTTATCCTTCTAATGGAAAATGCACATGGCACATTTGGCCATGTATATATGTGATTAAGTGGAGGCAATATGACGTTAAACCAGGACTCAAATATGTGTGTGACTACACTTTATATGTGACTAAATGGAAGAATATGACTCGGAACCTTCTGTACATTTGTATATGACAATGTGAACTCAATATGACTGGGTACCTTATAAGGCGACTACGTCCGCATGCACAAGTACATGTACTTCCAAGGAGGAAATGCTCTAAGAACAGCATTGAAAGCACTAGTAGCTGCATCATATATCATAAATGAGGCGGAAACACAAAATGTGACAAGAAGTTACCCTCACCTTGGGTATGTGCCATAGCTGAATCTCTTGGCTGAATGTATTTGACAACTGATCCCAAGATCCTTGACAGTTAGACACAGTCAAAGACCAGGACTTATTGGACTTATTATAGCTGCTTAACAACAATAGTACCACAAAAAGGTCAGATGGATAGATAGATAGATATTTGAGTGATATCTTTTTTTTATCCGTTTTAGTTGTTCGATAACCATTGTTAGTTTTATTCAAGCAATGTTATTGATAAAAGTATTATCAATATTATATTCAGTAGATCTGCAAGACCACATAACTATTTAGACAAATTAATGAAAAGTTTCCAATATGATCCTATTCATAATCATAATCTTTGTGAAATTTGAATTCTTAATTTTCCTGTGTATATAATGCTATTTAACTAATAATATCTTTTTATTTCCAATTGTACACATTTATACCTTCACTAGAAGTGTATGTAATAAATATGTTTATATATATCATAGGAAAACTTATTATAAAAGACACCTTGCTGTAGATCAGAAGTCAAATTAACCTATAACCATGATTTGCCATAATAAAGGTGTGCAGCAGGTGTATATAAGTTGCTCTTAGGTCCATATGTTGTAATTAGACAGGTGTTAATTCTATTAATAGCCACAAATTATGCACTCCTTACAATACCAGTTGTGACAGTCATTAAATTAACTCCCGTGATAGCTCAGTTGGTAGAGCGGAGGACTGTAGTTGGTTAATGAGCAGGCATCCTTAGGTCGCTGGTTCAAATCCGGCTCGCGGGAATATTTTTAAATGTATGGTAAATCATTGTACTTTCATACAATAGGAAAACAGTCTAAGGAGGTCATATAATAGTATTTTAGTGCATTTCTGACAGTCCATACACCGCTCAGGCAGTCTCAAGCGACTCAATGGATGGTCAAGATATCATAGCTTCAAGTAGATTCTGCTAGTTACAGATGGCTTAAGTCAACCCCATTCAAAACATTGCACTGTATACGTATTAGTTCAGGCAGTGAGGTTTGGAGTCATGCACTCAGAGTCACTTCCTGGCAATATTGACATGATTATAAAAACTTGGCTACAAAGTCTCCTCTGTTTTTATGAGAGCTACACAGCCAAATTATCCTGTCTGTGTTCTGCTATCCTGCAGTAGATCAGTACTACTGCATAAACAATGAACAATAGGAAAAAGTTTCACAATGTTGTTTTCTATTTTCTCAAGTATTGAGTCGATGTGACTGATGAAACTAACAAAATCACTTGACAGTTGAAGTACTATAGTGCTTCATTGAGTCATTCTTTGGATGGACGTATGACTTACTTGAATATCGAAGCAACAATTTAACTGAATGAAGACAAAGCCAAAACTTGAAGGTAGAATAGTATTCATGTAGTTACAGTTTTAATATGAAGGCAATATAACTCAGAACCTCATGTATGTGACTTTTATAAGTGGAGGCACTGAAACTCAGTACTGAAATAAATGACTCCGTACTCATATGTGACATAATATTATGCAACTATGTGGAAGCAGTACTGCTCAGAACTCCAATACAGTGTCATGCATAAGTTAGCGAACCCCACTGGGGTGGGGGGGGGGGGGTGGATTCACTTATGTAAGTAAGTGACCCCATGACTCAGTGTTCATATATGTGACTAAGCGAAGGCAATATGACATTAAACCAGTACTCATATATGTGACTACACTATATATGTGACCAAATGGAAACAATATAACTCGAGTAAGAATCTCATAAGGTGACTACGTCCGCATGCACAAGTACATGTAATTCCAAGGAGGAAATGCTCTAAGAGCAGCCTTGAACGCACTAGTAGCTGCATCATATATCATAAATGAGGCGGAAACATAAAATGTGACAAGAAGTTGCTCTCACCTTGGGTATGTGCCTTAGATGAGTCTCTTGGCTGAATGTCTTTGACAACTGATCCCAAAATCCTTGACAGTTAGACACAGTCAAAGCACAAGACTTATTAGACTTATTGGTGCTGCTTAACAGCAATAGTACCACAAAAAAGGTCAGATAGATAGATAGATAGAGAGATAGATAGATAGATAGATAGATAGATAGATAGATAGATAGTTAGAGAGTTAGTCTAAGATAGATAGATAGATAGATGGATAGATGGATAGATAGACAGTTAGAGAGATATATAGTTAGATATATAGATATGGAAAATGCAGCCCTCTAAGGCAAGTTCTTGCCACTATCGAGGGTTGATTGATGAGGTGAGAGAGAGAGAGAGGAGGAGTCCACCCATATTACACATTTACCCTAAGGGTGGGATTTTTTACTTGCCTCAGCATAAACACTGAATACAAGGGACCGCTAATTTAACGTCTCATCCGAACGACATCCAGCTGGGATGATGCTCAGGTATATTTAGATATAGCTATCGAGTACTGGTAACAGGTAAAATAGTGCTACATGATCCAGCTAAGTCCTCTGAACTGTAAAAATATGAATTTGAGATCATGGAATCCATATGGGATATGCCATGTCAGCTGCTGTTTTAGCTCCAGTGTGTACAGGTGGTGTTCGCTCACTCGTGGCACCATTACCCTCTCTCTTAAGCTACATTAAACCTGTCAGCAGACATACTCAAGCATGAGTCTTTCTCAATTTCTTAGGAAGTATACAGCCTGCACAATGCTGCATATGATTTACCCACAACCTAGGGGGCGGAGTTCCCTGCAAGCGACAATCACTGCCCATAGCTATGTCATGGTTGGAGTGAAGCAAAGAGTTACAGAGGATCTGCTCAGTTCCTCCATGCCATGGTGGGGGCTCGAACCCCGAGTCACAATCTTCAGATTGAAATATTAATGCCTTGACCACTGCACGGTGAGTTTGCACATTGACCATGGGTCATTGCAGGTGCACTACAAGTTGAAACAATGAGCATTTGTAATTAAAGTTAGAACTAATTTGCTATGCACAGCATGAGTTACAGAAAGTTGGATAACTGTTTTCTTTTTGTGATACTAATTTTCACAGACTGCTGAAGCAAACCACTCAGACCCGAGCAATGAGATTTTTACATGTTTCCTTGCCACATAATTCTGCTAATTAAGCTCCAGACAGGCGAGAATTTGCATGCCAACACGAAATAGCACGACATCTGTGAAACCGAGGAAACTAATTGATACATAAACTGCCTCAATATCTTGTTAATGAGTATAGTTTCGACGCTGTTCAAGGCAAAATAGCAACGCCTAATTCCACTGTGAAATAATCTACGTAGGCAATGAATTTATAGATTCTGTGAATTTTTAATGAGAAATATAAACTAAAACCTAAATAGATGTGTAATATCCCACAATAACCTGTATACCACATAGAAAAGCCATGTGGTATAGCCTATGTGGTATACATGTACAAGGATGGGAAATGTATACCACACACTTCTGTGCATGGCAAGCAAGTGACAAAAAATCACTATTTGCAGCTAAGCGCTTTGTCGTTTGAACTAGCGCCGCTGCTCCAAAACAACAGTGGGAATCAAAACATGAAAACCATTACAGAGATAAAATTTCGGGCTCTCTAAAACATGTTTAATTTTAAAATCGGACCTGGATTAACGAGTCTAGAGGCAAAAACGTGACGCTAAGTCATTGGTCTGTTCTGTCCACAGATACAAGCCATTGTATATTTGCGTTGCTAAGGGCAACGTCAAAGTAGCGTTGACCAGCACTTCGGTAAAACAATTGATCAAAACCAAATAATAAAACATGTTCTAAATCTAGTATAAAAACCAATTCTGACATGAACTATTTAACAACTGGTTTGTAAATATCATTCTAGAAAGTTTTGAGGTGATGACGTTGTTGCTAACAGTTATGCAATGCTCTGATTGGTTAATGGAAAACATTAATATTCATGAATTTTTTATACCACATGAATGCATAGCCAGGCGGCTCAACTAAAAGTGAAAATTGTGGGATATAAATAAGACCCAGGTGGATATGTGGTATATTTTGATATTCCCTTACTCATGGACAGATTGGCTTAAGAATTCACTCGTGGCTATTGCCACTCGTGAATCCTGGCCAATCTGTCCACTCGTGGGGAATATCAAAATAGGCCTATACCAAATAACCATTGGGTCTTATTATAATTTACTTTATTTGGTGTCGAGGTAGTGTTTATTGATCTTTATTAGAGGTCGAGTGGAAATAGAATTCAAATGTATTCTTTTTCAATGTAGAGAAATTAAAGTCCTGTCAGACGGCCATGGAATTATCATACAGTGAAATATTGGCAATATTTTGGTCAATGCTATAAATAAATACAACATTCCTTACAAAATAATGTCTCAATGCTAATGAATCTAATTTTATGACCTGCTGCCGGAGGTAGACGTAATGATGATATGACAAGGCTTGGGGTCAGCACCATGTTACACATTTACCCCATGGGTGGGGTCTTATACTTGCCTCAGCATAGACATTGAGTACAATAATTCATTACCTTCTTTTTATCCGCTATTGAAGCACAAACTGCATGTATCAGATGGTCCCATGCTATTATTCTTTGATACTTGTACTTTTGTTCATACCAAGTGCATGTAATAAACTTGCTGGGCACTAGATCGTATCATCTCTTTCTGACAAACTCCTAGTACCAAAGTCCCTTCTACGATGCCAGATATATGCAATATTTCTCATACTTTTTATATTGCATTGTCTAAATGCCATTGACCAGCAGACCAGCCAGCATGATCACTATCAGAGGCAGACGTGGTAACATGATAAGAATTGGAGTCCACATCATGTGACACATTTTTCTCATGTGTCTGAATTGTATACGAACAGTGTGTTAATAAATTTGCTGAATATGACTACTTAGCCAAATTGAATTACCATGCAAGGACCGAAATAAGTCTCACACTTCTTGCAAAATTGTATTTCCAGTTTAGAGGAGCAACTGTTATGACATTAAAGCTTGATTGTCAAATGGTTTTTGTACCAAAAAAGCTATCCAAATCAAAGCTTTATTAACTGATGAATTCAACACTAAAATAAGCTTAGGAACGTACTGAAGAGCGTCGCCGATTATCGATTTCAAGGTCATTTTTAGATGCATGTCATAAACCAAATACCTACACAGTTTTGTATGTAATAAACTTTGAATTTTGAAAATCAGACTAAAACTAAAGGAGCCGTGTAATAAAATGTATTACGAAGTGACGACGCTAATGATGCTAATGATGTTCATGACGTTCTTCTGTGCCTCGATTATATATTCAGTAGTATTTGCCAAGCAATATTTGATTATTAAAAAAAGGTGTTATTAGTATATTTGCCCTAAGCACCATTGGATGCAGCAATGGTGATATTAGGTTATTTGCCGTAAGCACCATTGGATGCAGCAATGGTGATATTAGTTTATTTGCCGTAAGCACCATTGGATGCAGCAATGGTGATATTAGTTTATTTGCCATAAGCACCATTGGATGCAGCAATGGTGATATTAGTTTATTTGCCATAAGCACCATTGGATGCAGCAATGGTGATATTAGGTTATTTTGCAGTAAGCACCATTGGATGCAGCAATGTTGATATTAGTTTATTTGCCGTAAGCACCATTGGTTGGATCAATGGTGATGTGTTAGATTATTTGCCGTAAGCACCATTGGATGCAGCAATGGTGATATTAGTTTATTTGCCATAAACACCATTAGATGGAGCAATGGTGATATTAGTTTATTTGCCGTAAGCACCATTGGATGGAGCAATGGTGATATTAGTTTATTTGCCGTATGCACCACAGCAATGGTGATATTAGTTTTTTTGTCATAAGCACCATTGGATGCAGCAATGGTGATATCAATTTATTTGCCGTAAGCACCATTGGAAGGAGCAATGGTGATATTAGTTTATTTGCTGTAAGCACCATTGGTTGGAGCAATGGTGATGTGTTAGATTATTTGCCGTAAGCACCACAGCAATGCTGATATCATTTGCCATAAGCACCCTTGGATGCAGAAGTTCATTTATTTTATAGAGAGATAGTGAACTGGAAGGTAATCAGTATTAGGAAGACAATGAAGTAAATGGAAAAGATTTTGGCCACTGTCAAATTGAGTGCTAATGCAGATTTAATATCTAGTACAAAACAAACATCCAGGCACGCAAACAGATCATGTCCTGATTAGAGAAAATCATGTAAGGTTCTTTAATATATGACAACTTGATATGTTACATTTTGAAATAACAAAGGTTACAGTTCATTTGTCCTTTCATCCATCACCTCTCTTTTTCTTATAATTTAATTTAATTTACCTATGTGTGTGTATGGTAATGTTATATGAAGTATGTGTGGTGGACTATGCTGAAGTGTGTGTGATGATAAATAAATGATTCTGTCTGTCTGTCATGTAGTTTCTAGTAGGGAACTGACTGCACAATAACAGCACCAACTTTTCTACAGCCACAAATGGGAAGGTTCAAAACATGGTTGTTGTAGGAAACCAAGGGGATTCGGGTTCACACAAAAGCCCACGAACTTCATAAAATACTGCAACTCCTTTTGAAATATGTCTTTTGTATCCAGGGCTCAATTTTGGCATTTCGGCATAATTTTGCCAAAAAGAATGGTTATCGTCGATACGATGTCCTTATGAAAAGACACACACAAAGCGAGGATTATTTGGCCGTTAATCTTTTTCAAGCAAATCTGCAAGAAAAGCTCTTGGCATTTGGGTGTCTATCGAAGAAATATCGACATGAATGCAAAGCCGCGGGCGAGTAATTCATCAACCCAGAAGCGAGTCGCTTTGCCATTGGACGAGATCGAGGACACAAAAGAAGAAAAATCTGCGGACTCTTATGTCGTCCATACGCGTTATCTATGTTTGACAGAAGCAATGCACTGTAATATGATATATACTTATTCATGAAGCTGTATGAATCAGGTTTTAGCTTCCTATGACGCAGGTGCATCTGAGTGTAGTGATGAAATAAAATATTGGATGTAATACAGCTTTCACGATAGCGCTACTTCTGGTAACTTAGTCACTGCCTCCTTGACCACATACCTCCTAATGCTACATTATATACTTCATATATTTATAAATATGTATATGTATATTGGTTTTGGTCAAATAAAAGCATTTCTCTCTCTCTCTCTCTCTCTCTCTCTCACGAATTTGGGATAAAATTACCATATTCAAGCACGAAGCCAATTTACCTGAATTAACCTGAAAGGTACAACAAAAAGCACTTGGCTACTAGACAAATGCTGCCTTCAAATGTTGATTTATGGAGTGGGCACAGCATCCTTGTGAAGCCCTTGCACATTATTTATAAGTCATCCAGCATTTTATTGTAGCTTATGATGTCATACTGAGAAAATATGATACTACAACATTGCAAAGAGATTTGTATACTGAGAAAATATGATACTACAACATCGCAAAGAGATTTGTATACTGAGAAAATATGATACTACAACATCGCAAAGAGATTTGTATACTGAGAAAATATGATACTACAACATCGCAAAGAGATTTGTATACTGAGAAAATATGATACTACAACATCGCAAAGAGATTTGTATACTGAGAAAATATGATACTACAACATCGCAAAGAGATTTGTATACTGAGAAAATATGATACTACAACATCGCAAAGAGATTTGTATACTGAGAAAATATGATACTACAACATCGCAAAGAGATTTGTATACTGAGAAAATATGATACTACAACATCGCAAAGAGATTTGTATACTGAGAAAATATGATACTACAACATCGCAAAGAGATTTGTATACTGAGAAAATATGATACTACAACATCGCAAAGAGATTTGTATACTGAGAAAATATGATACTACAACATCGCAAAGAGATTTGTATACTGAGAAAATATGATACTACAACATCGCAAAGAGATTTGTATACTGAGAAAATATGATACTACAACATCGCAAAGAGATTTGTATACTGAGAAAATATGATACTACAACATCGCAAAGAGATTTGTATACTGAGAAAATATGATACTACAACATCGCAAAGAGATTTGTATACTGAGAAAATATGATACTACAACATCGCAAAGAGATTTGTATACTGAGAAAATATGATACTACAACATCGCAAAGAGATTTGTATACTGAGAAAATATGATACTACAACATCGCAAAGAGATTTGTATACTGAGAAAATATGATACTACAACATCGCAAAGAGATTTGTATACTGAGAAAATATGATACTACAACATCGCAAAGAGATTTGTATACTGAGAAAATATGATACTACAACATCGCAAAGAGATTTGTATACTGAGAAAATATGATACTACAACATCGCAAAGAGATTTGTATACTGAGAAAATATGATACTACAACATCGCAAAGAGATTTGTATACTGAGAAAATATGATACTACAACATCGCAAAGAGATTTGTATACTGAGAAAATATGATACTACAACATCGCAAAGAGATTTGTATACTGAGAAAATATGATACTACAACATCGCAAAGAGATTTGTATACTGAGAAAATATGATACTACAACATCGCAAAGAGATTTGTATACTGAGAAAATATGATACTACAACATCGCAAAGAGATTTGTATACTGAGAAAATATGATACTACAACATCGCAAAGAGATTTGTATACTGAGAAAATATGATACTACAACATCGCAAAGAGATTTGTATACTGAGAAAATATGATACTACAACATCGCAAAGAGATTTGTATACTGAGAAAATATGATACTACAACATCGCAAAGAGATTTGTATACTGAGAAAATATGATACTACAACATCGCAAAGAGATTTGTATACTGAGAAAATATGATACTACAACATCGCAAAGAGATTTGTATACTGAGAAAATATGATACTACAACATCGCAAAGAGATTTGTATACTGAGAAAATATGATACTACAACATCGCAAAGAGATTTGTATACTGAGAAAATATGATACTACAACATCGCAAAGAGATTTGTATACTGAGAAAATATGATACTACAACATCGCAAAGAGATTTGTATACTGAGAAAATATGATACTACAACATCGCAAAGAGATTTGTATACTGAGAAAATATGATACTACAACATTGCAAAGAGATTTGTCTAAGTTATAAAACACATGGGTAGTTTAGTGGTAAAAGCATTTGACCAACAAATCTGAAGGTTTAAGGTTAAATTTCAGGTTCAGGTCTTCTTCACATGATGCAGGTCAGCTGACAGTCACTTTAGTTTAACTCAAAATCGTATATTTTACTCAGCTTCCAAGCTGGGTCAAGTACACGAAGCCACCCATGGTGATTATGTAGATTATGTAAGTGGCCATATGTCTATCATCTCATCATTACATCGACCCTGATTGTTTATCATAAAATTACTACAATACAATATAATCTACTAGGCTGCAATATTTTTTACAGTTATTACGTATCATGTCAATTATGACTTAATCGCTATCAATGATCACCTAAATTCATGTCTATTCATGCAATCTGCATTTCCAAAACATGCACTGCTGATGGATGTGTAAAATGTGAGGTTAAATCCAGAAAGAAAAAAAAAACATTTACTTTATTTTACAGCACCATACTGTCACAGAACAGCCAAGAAATCCTCGCATTTCCCGGAGGGGATTTTGCAGCATTTTGCAATCCTTTGAATGGGAATATGGCGATAAACTTTCAAGGCATTTCTGGAATTACACCCTTTAATCTGTCCCTGACAGAACTTGTCTCACTGATATTAGAAACAGGACATGTGAGATAGGGTAAAAGTGCTGCATGGTGTTATAAAGAAGGTAACTGCAATTCCCAGATAAATTATTTTGTGCTTAATAGTATTATGTATTTATTATTACATGTATAACGTACAAATTGCAAGTTAACTGTAGCTGAGAGACTCCACCCGAAGCTGTAGCTATCTAACCTATACATTTAAGAGGGTTTTAGCAGACACAGTTCAACATACACCACCTCACTATTCAGACCACCTTACTACTAAGACCACTTCACTATAACCGATCCTAAAAGCACACACAGTCTACAGACGTCAGTACAATAGCGAGTTGTACTGTATCACTAAACAGAAGGATTGGACAGGTAGACTGATACATCAAATAAAGTGTATGAGACTTGGAGAGTGATAATGGTGGCCTGTGGTTTTCCAGTTTTGTAGTCTCGCAAACCGGCAATAAGTCTCGGGGAACACTGGCAGCTCGGGTCAAGGGTGAAAAGGTTTTGGACTTTTCTGGCACCGTTTATTCCACCCTCATCCATTCATGCCATGGGGGCTTTACCATGTGAATCTCAGTTACACAGGAATGAACCTGATTTAGAGCAAATTTCGTTATTTTGGCTTTAAATTATTTGTCAAAAAGAAGACAGTTGAGGCTTATATTGAGGAATGCGATATACCAAATTGTTACTCATGCAAATTAAATAGGCCTACAAATTAAAATTTCTTGTCATAATCTGCTGCATTTAGTTCCACAAATTTGCTTTGATTACATTTTCTTACACATTACAAAAAAGCGGCAAGTCATTAAGCCTTTGGGAAGGGTGGCTTTATTCAATAAACAATAAACAATAAGTAATCAACTAGTCTTATTATACATTATAATAATGCACTGATCAAAATGCTATTTTAACAGATGAAAATAGATGTTACTAGCATTTCAGCAGCTTGTCTGTGTTTGCAGACTTTGTGATTCCGCAGCATCGCTCTAATGGCGCCAAACCTAGGTCAATCACAGTGCCCGTTGGCTCCAATGAAGAGGCGAACAAAATAGTTCTTTAAATATTGCAGAATCTGACAATTCGTCGTGTTCTTATGTAATGATAATTGTGGTTTTTTAGTCTTTGTATTTTGATATACTAACCGACCAGGATCGTTGCTCCGTCCGAAATCTGGCAGACCCTCAGGGCTATCGCCCTTTGCTAAGTGCCCCCTAGTGGGATAATGTTGCAATGACAGGAGAGGGTCTGCGTAGGAGACAGCTGTGCTTGTGTGTTTGCATGGGTTGGAACTCCACTACATTTTGAACTAATTTATCATGCAATGCCAGTGTGATCAACATAACAAAACATGCGTGTCAAGAAGAAACTTTCAAAGTTGTTTCAAGCTGTAGGACACATGTTTGTGTCTCCAAGATCCGTCTCATTTAACTTCATGATTTTGTTGTTGACCACTACACTTTAGAGTTATACTGAAATGTAGACGTATATCCCTTCAACTTCGGTAATATTTGTAGAATTTCATTGTAGTCACTGTAAAACTCTTAGTAGTTTTGTAAACAATATTTTGTGACTTGTTAACCTTTAAGCTTTCTCATGTCTGAGCCAGGTGTAGGATAGCTAGATGGCATAACTGGAGTGTGCATTGCGCAGGACCCTGTGTTGGACACTGGGGTTTGAAGTCTTCACCGACAGTGTTACTACCCTTGCTGTGAGGAGGCCGAGGACTTTTTTTGGACCCAGAATAAACACTATAAATCTTTTTAAATTTTTAAATTATTTGATAAAACGCTAGATCCTGCTTTGTCGATACACATTAAATCAGTTCTAAAGCCTTTAAACTCAAATGACAAACAATATTGAGCCATCTAACTCAATTTTGCCAATCAAATTATTGGTAGTTCCTTTAAAAAGGGTTTCAGTTTAATGACAGCATTCGTTTCAGTGGGCAACAAAGATGGATGATTATATTGTTTCTCGAGTGATTCCCATCTAGATTCTTTAATTAAACCCTCAGACAAAAGATGATTCCACTTTGCAATAGTGTCATTTGAGTAAGGAAAGAAAATTGTAATGACACCAGTTTGACAGTGCAATTTGATTCCGCTTTGTTTTCTATTCGATTTCTATCCGTCCAAAAAAAAAAAAATTTCAGTTTGTGACAGCGAATATCTACGGCACAACGGAACAATTTTTCTTGTAAATCAGCGTGGTAAAATGAATTGATCTAACTAATATTTTGTATATTCCACATTGGTGTGGATCTTCAGAGAGACAGAACAGATCAACTACAGGTTTTCAATGCAGTTGTGTGTTGTGCATTACATAATGCTGTAATACCTTTTGCAGGTGTTGCACAAATCAGGAATAGTGGATTTTCACGGAAGGTTCTCTATATTTCCACCAGGTGGCCATAGCAGAATACTGCAATTCTATTGACTGAAAGAATTCCCGCCCTTAAAATTTACAATTGAAAAATTAATTAAATCATTGTAGGCAAAGAGTATTTAAAAGTTCAAAAAGTCTCATTTCTAGTAAGAATTGAATCAAATAGTCCATCCCTCAAATTTGCCAATTCTGATATAGTATTGGAAGTCCTGCAATCATCCAACATTTTACACTGCTGCTCACACTCTTTCATGATTTGTTGTACACAGAAATACATACTCTGATCACTAAAAGATTCAGGGACTAGTTGAGTTTCCTTACCTGCAAGTCGCAGACTTTTTGCAAAGCTAGTATTTTGTAATGTCACACCTGTATTGAACATATAACGGATTTCTGGGGAAATGTGTTGCAACCCATTGCAGGCAAACTTAATAAATCGTTTCACCATCATATGTTTACAGCACATAGAATTTGACAGTGATGGCAGCAAGCGAGAGTGTGTCCTGTAGGGAAGCTGCCACACGTCTCCTAGACACTTTCTCCATGCAGTTCGTATTTTTCCAGTTCTTGTCAGGTTACAAATCTGAAATTGAGGGGAAATTTGACGTAATAAGAGGGGAAAAAAGTTTATTATCTTGCTGAATTCAGGGCTGCTTAGTGAAAAGACTCTATTGGCCAGTGGGGGGGGGAAGGGAAAAGTAACAGAGCCAATAGGGAGCACTAAGACCGTAACATAATTATGAAAACACAATAAGATGACGTCACTACTTGATTGTTCTATTAATGACGTCACAGTATAGACGACGTCATCAAACGATATTAATACTAATCTGCTATGGTGTCAGTGACCTCTGTAGTACTTTTTCTTCCCACAAGAGAATAAACTTATCATTAGAATTTTTGTAGATACATTTTTTTGTTGTTAAAAAAGTTTCCTAAACTGTGCCTAGGCTAAACGTTGTGCCTGGAGGCCTCTGAGAATTGATCACTAGTTTTTGACAATTAGATCCAAGTTTCTTGTTTGGGGCAAAAGGCAATAAGCGTCTACCAATCAGGAGAGATGAGTCACCTGGGGCACTATTAAAACGAGGCTTATTAGGGTGCTGAGTGCTACAGGCTGTGTGTATCCACTAAAGAAAAGACTGAACCTTCTTTAAACTGTCTAGGGTGGAAAGTTGAGGAAGCAGGATATTACATAGATAGATAGATAGATTGCATATTGAGAGAGATAGATCAATTATGACCTATATGTCATAATGTTGACCAAAAAACAAAACTTAACCACACTGTTTTATCTACAGCAGGTAGTTGGCCCAATGATTGTATTGTATGGTTGTTGTTTTTTTCGATATTTTATGTATATTTTGAAACTGACCTGAAGCTAAGTCAAATTGTATTGTATTGTATTGTATTGATGCTACCGGATCTGAAGCTTAGTCAGCAGCTGGCTGTGAGAGGCGGACATAATGATGAGATGATAGGCCTAATTTAACAAGCTAACCTGCTGGAACAATTTATTTGTTCGGGATCATTTTAACAACCAAAATCCAATCAATAAAATTATTATTCTGTTGCAATAAATCATATTTATGTGTGCTTGAATAATTCATTGAAGAACCCACTTCAAGTTAAAACAAAGTTACAGTTAAAAACAAGTAGATGGACTAGCAAAGTTCAAAGATTTATTAAGACGTTGCAATTCCATAGAAAATTGTAAGTGTGGATCATGTATAATCTGTCAGCAAAATAATTTGAGATCATTGTGTAGTTCAGTCATAATCTCATTCTAATCATCCGTTGTTATTGTTATTATTACCAGTGACTAAAAGCTTTATAGCTTAATATGTTTTATTGTTTTGTCGTACACCTCCGACTATAAATAAAGTTCTACCTTCTTTTCTCTTCTCTTCTCTATTCTATCTTTTCCTCTCTCTTTTCCTCTCTCTTTTCCTCTCTCTTCTCCTCTCTCTTCTCCTCTCCTCTCCTCTCCTTTCCTCTCCTCTCCTCTCCTCTCCTCTCCTCTCCTCTCCTCTTCTCTTCTCTTCTCTTCTCTTCTCTTCTCTTCTCTTCTCTTCTCTTCTCTTCTCTTCTCTTCTCTTCTCTTCTCTTCTCTTCTCTTCTCTTCTCTATTCTATTCTATCTTTTCCTCTCTCTTTTCCCTCTCTCCTCTCCTCTCCTCTCCTCTCCTCTCCTCTCCTCTCCTCTCCTCTCCTCTCCTCTCCTCTCCTCTCCTCTCCTCTCCTCTCCTCTCCTCTCCTCTCCTCTCCTCTCCTCTCCTCTTCTCTTCTCTTCTCTTCTCTATTCTATCTTTTCCTCTCTCTTTTCCTCTCTCCTCTCCTCTCCTCTCCTCTCCTCTCCTCTCCTCTCCTCTCCTCTCCTCTCCTCTCCTCTCCTCTCCTCTCCTCTCCTCTCTCTCTCTCTTCTCTTCTCTTCTCTTCTCTTCTCTTCTCTTCTCTTCTCTTCTCTTCTGTCATCTCATCTCATCTCATCTCATCTCATCTCATCTCATCTTATGAATGACTTGCTGACTCCGACCAGTAGCACCAACATAGCAAGCACTGAAAAGTAAGAGAGAAAAATCAGATACAGAAACTCAATGATGTCTTATATTTCCTCAGATTTTTATCCCCTGGTTCTCTGAAAGTCCCTCTAATCATACAAAGCTCTCTGATCTGTCGTACAATGGAATTAACTGATCTAATTTACCCGAAATATCTGCTTTCCTGCTGAGATCACACAAGGAGCAGTGCTTTGGCAGTCAATATATGGTGTGGAATTGAGATGGATTAGTTACAGAATATAGCGAAAATTGTGATGTACTATTGTACTGTATAGAATACGTACAAGCTTAGCAGCTTTTCATATAACTCCCAAGGAACTGGCTAACTACTTCTCAAACCATTTCATAACATTTGGTTAAAAGTTGAATTACACGATTTAGAAATAACGAGCTATTGAAATTCTGCATCAGGCAGACAAATCATCAATGTAATAATAACAGACAGTTTGTTTACTTTACTGAATTAGGTTTACTTCATAATGAAATGATTTAGTTGAAGAAAACAGGATCTCTTGTGTCCTCAACTCATGCATGGCATATTTGACATTTTACTAAAATGTGCTAACTTTTCATCTAATACTCTCTTCAGAGAGGTGGCTTATAAAAATATTGACAAACTGGTTTTACCTTCTTTTATGAAAAAGACACAAAGAAAGGATCATTCACTAAAGCCCTTTAAAGAAGCTTTAGGCATTTGGGTGCCTAATCTGTCTATCAAAGAAATATTGACGTAGATGCCAGCCAAGAAAGGCATTGCCATCATATGGTGGGCATAAAACTGAGCCTCTCTGGCTTTTAAAGTGAGATTATTCATAAAACAGGAGAAAAATCGGTGGTATAAAGTTTCAAGCCACTTTATATTTGAACAACCGATATCAGAAACTTCCTAGATGATAGCAGAACCAGGTCTGTGTATTGCATTCCATGTGTATATTATAAGAGATAGTACAAAAGCAGAGCAGAGGTTTTGTTGATGCTTGAAGATAAACAGTGTAGAAATGTAATGTCATGAAGATTTCTTTAGCTTTAGATGGAAATTTGCTATTTGACCTTTTAAGATTACTTTTGTTGACTCACTAGAATGACCCTTAAATTTGAAGTTACCTGGACTGTTATAAGACCTACAGTTAGCAGCTAGACCTCTGTTGAAATGTTATGCTATGTGATGCCAAATCAACCATTTATCCAAATCTATCCCATGAAATTCAGAATTACGAAATCCTGCTTGGGGCAATAATAATTGTATGAGATTTTTTGTGAAATCATATGTTTGTTATAAACAAATCTAGGATATACAGTCAACAAAAATTTTTCCGGATACATTCAGAATTGCATGCCAATTTAAGTTGCAGTAGAAGTGAATTAACTTAAAGTGGCATTGGCTGTCATTCGCCTGTATATGTCAATAGCTGTCTGTGACTGTGATTGCATTGTATTTGGCAGTGTTGCGTGCGAGTTATGCAGTGTAACATATTAGTGAAAAGTCAGAAGTGTCTAAATACTTTTTGGCATGACTGTACCACTATTTCTGGCGGTCCAGTACAGATACCTGATTAAAGAGTTAAACTGAGCTATCCCAAGGGTATCTGGGATAGCAGTAGATAGGGTCAGAGAGGATGGGAAATTCTCACCAATAAATAAGAAATGCTGTGGTTTGATTTAAAATATATCTTCTACATATGCCAGATAGATATATAGATAGATAGATAGTTACATAGATAGGTAGGTAGATAGGTAGGCAGGTAGGTAGGTAGATAGATAGATAGATAGATATATAGGTAGGTAGATAGGTAGGTAGGTAGAAAGGTAGATAGATATAGATAGATAGATAGATAGATACATTTTATTGACACTCTTTTAGGTCAAACTTGTGCCATTTTTCAAAGTACAGTAAAATATAATATTACATTAGAGATACAGAAAAAGAAATATATATATAAACACACATTTGCTCATATACATATCAATAAAAATATTGCATCAGATTGTGTAATGCCTAAAGGAAGTCAAAGTAAACCAAAACAGCTAAATTAAGACAGATTTAGCCAATTTCAAATACATGATAAACTTCTCTAATCAGCGTGTTCAATATTTATATTCTGATGACAACAGTGCTGTTATAGTAATACACAGAAAAACAAAATTTCCATAAATCAGGAATACATCGTACATAGATCCTTTCATATTGGGGCACACCACCCCTTTTAGCGGGGAAATGAAACTGCAGGGAAATCCAATTTGGCAGATAGCGTTTACGATCAGGTCAGACTATGCATTAAGGTAGGGTTTGCTTTGAGTACAGCTGTCACCTCTGCACTGACCTTAACCAAAGATGCTCTTTTAGAGAGACTTACGTAAGACTTACGTAAGAGCCTGTTGCTTCAGAGGATAGGAGGGGGGTTAAAGTAGACAATCTAAGTAACTGTTTTTTGTAAGAACTTCCGGTCTGAAACTATGCTACTGAATGAATAGATAGATAGATAGATGGATGGATAGATAGATAGATAGGTAGATACACAGATAGGTAGATAAACAGATAGGTAGATAAACAGATAGACAGAAAGATAGATAGGTAGATATATAGACGGATTGAGAGACAGACAGACAGATAGACAGATACACATATAGAGAGATAGATAGATAGATTGATAGATAGATAGATATGGAAAATGCAGCCCTCCAAGGCAATTTCTTGTTGCTATCGAGAGTTGATTGATGAGGTGAGAGAGAGGAAGAGTCCACCCATGTTACACATTTACCCAGATATTAGCTTGACAACAGTAGTTCAAGTAGTGTAGTAACATGTAAGCTCCATATCCTTCTAAATGGTTTTATTTTTATTTTTTTATTTTAGTATTCTTATTTGTTTTATATTCTGTCTATTCATACTTTTATTACTTTATATACTTCAACAATTATTATATTGTAACATATTTTTGCAAATAAATATACTTATTTACTCAATCAAAAGGAATCCAGTCCAGGTAGTTATAATAATGAATATCCATAGCCAATGAGCTAGATGAATTTCTGTGTATTTCAGACATTCGAATCTTCACAGGAAACCATTATAAATATAAATGTAGTTGTATATTGTCAACCAAACTTTTTCGTTAAAAATGAAGTGAATTTTTTCAGGTATGTGATCATGGTAATTAAAAAAATAAATCAACTTGAATATTGCTCAAATCAAGAGCTGCCAAAGTTCATTCGTCAAGGCTGTATAGCTCCCTGTGTAATTCCCTCTGAAAGCAGTATAAAGCATTTATCAAAAGCTTAAAGGATATTCCAAAGGGCTTGACTCTTCTATTAATAATTCATCTTCGGTGGTGTTGGTGGATTAAGGCTTTACGTCAGGACTGTATTTTTGCACCTGATGGGTTAATAAGGACAGGCAGGTGCCATGGCAATGAGATGAAGGATGAAACAGCCATCAAACTTAGGCTCGACCAGGAAGCGAACCCGGGACCCAGTGGTTGGAAGCCCAGCGTGCTACCGCTGAGCTAGGCCCCCACCCATAATAATTCATCTGCAACCCATTTCAAAAGAATATCCATAACAAAAGTTCCATTCGGTGATTTATAATTTACAGGCAGGTCTACCAGAAAGGCTCTTGGCATTTTGGGATGTCTATCAAAGAAATATTGACAAGAGTGCAAAGTTGCAGAAATACATCATACTGAGTGCAAGAAAACCGAGTCAGTTTTGCCTTTCAAAGAGATTGTCAGCACTAAAGACAAAGAACAGTCTTTGCTGAGATTGTGGTTTGTGTATGCATCATCTAAATGACAGAAGAGATGCGGTGTAAAGTGATATAAATTACAATCCCACACAGATGAATCAAGTCTGTAGGATTGGCAGATGCATTGTATAAGTGATGAATTTAGGTTCTGGGGATGCCGACTCATTAATTCACAGCACGTCGATGTTTTTGCTCCAAACATTATTTCATTTTTCTTTGTTGTCATACACGAATCTGACACTCTATTAATTGAGTCATGAAGTTATTGAAATACAATTCTGCCTAATTATGTCTCTGGAGTTTATTGAGTGAGTTATATTCTCAAGAGCCTTACAACAAAATATGAAATATGAAAAATGCTACCCAATTAGGATCAGTAAATAGTTTTGTATTGTTTCAATTGCATCAGGTTATATAACCAGCTGCTGGCAGATGTAATAATGAGATGACGAGCTTGGAGTCCACAAAATGTATACATACTCCATTGGTAGGGTATTTTACTTGCCACAGCATAGACACTGACTGCAGGGCACCACCATGGAATTTAACTTCTCAATATGGTATATATCCTGCAATCAAGATCACCCCTTTATTGCAACTAGTTTTATATAGTTGATTGTCTCACTCAAGAGGTTGCACTGTACTCTAAGGAAATTACTAACAGGTGCAGCTGCATGGCAGTCAGAACATAGATCCTCCTGCTTATGCACTGTAATATATCATTCCATTCTTAGCATGGACATTTATGAATTAGCAGTGGAGCTTTAGCAGACATGGATGGCTCATAGCAGCCCTCAGAGTTCGGTAAGTTTAAATGGTTCAGTGGGGCATGATGGAAGAGGTACTAAGACCCACGTGACAGTATCTGCACCTCAGAGATTCAGGCCTCGGTAAGTGAACAGAACATGCTCTGCTGTGTTTCGAGCCTAATTCATCTTCACATGACGCATCTGTGTGTGAGTCTGGTTAGGGCTCTCTGATGTCTTCTGTTGTTTGTGATTACAAAAGGATGAGCTTGTTGTACTCACTGAGCTGGATGTTGCGAACTCGGACACGTCACCCGTTCAGCTGGGTGGTCTAGTGGTAAGACGCTCGCCTGCCCCACTGAAGGACCAGGGTTCAATCCCTGGCCTGGGCACCTTTCGTGAGCATCATCCCAGCTGCTGGATGCCAAACGGATGAGACGTTTAAATTGGCGGTCCCTTGTACTCAGTGTCTATGCTGAGGCAAATGAAATATCCCACCCATGGGGTAAATGCATAACATGGGTGGACTCTCCTCTCTCTCACCTCATCAATCACCCTCCATAGCAGCACGGACTTGCCTTTTAGGGCTGCACTTTCCATATCACTCTATTAATCTCTATATCTCTATTTATATGTCTATCTATCCATCTATTAGTGATGAATTAGTTGGTCACAGGTAATGGGGTCATTCAACTTCACACAATTATCTTGTATCAATGATTCTGGAGTTTTGCTTAAATGATCAGCTGTAGGCAGACGTAATGATGATATGATGAGGTTGGATCCACATGATGTCACACATTTACTCCATGGGTGGGGTATATTACTTACCTCATATCGGTAAAGACACCGAGTACAATGCCCCACCAATTTAAAATTTCATGCGATCGATATGGACATCAGATGGAGCTCATGAAGAGAGCCTGGACTGGCAATAAACCCTTTTAACATGGCAGCCATGTTGGCATTTTTGTCTCATTGAGTACTCATAGTATTATGACATCATCAGTCGACAATGGCCATGGTGAGGTCACCGAGTGCAAGAACAATGGAGAAGTAACGATGTCATAAGTAATAATATATGACACAATAAAAATTAGGTGAATGAGGCCAAAATGCCAAACATGGCTGCCGGGTGAAAAGGGTGTATCAAACCCCGGAAGTTCAGCAGAGCTGGCCAATGTGGAATTGGCGGATTTATTTACTACAGGACACTCTTAAGTCACAGGAAAGTGAAGGATTAGATTGTGTTTAGTAGATCTCACCATGTCCGAAGGGGATTTAAGGACCTAGAATCATTGATGTTGAAGCTACAAAGCAGAACAGTTAGTTATCCAGCTTTCGTGTCCATGCCTTATTCCCAAGTTGAGCTAAAACAATTACAAGTGCTGCAGTTCCATACTTAACGTGTGTTTAAGTATTATTTACTCGCGTAATTATAGTTAATGGTTCGTCGCCGTATTTGGTTTTCTTCTCTAAATTGGTTCCCGCTGAAAATATATTTCCGGTTCAACATCCGGGCATCTAGCTTTCTCTTGACCACTCAGAGCTGGCCAAGTGGGTTTGAGGGCCTATATAGCTCAGGCTTCTGCCTTATTCATCTTACAGCTGAGTGAATACTTGCTGGTTTGTACAGCCCAAATATAGTATTACATGAAATATGAAATAAAGTCAAATGTCCCAACCCAGATAGCATTCCAAATTGGGCCAGCGTCGTTTCTACATTGTTTTGACGTTACCGACATCGCGCCGACGTCGAAACGATTTGGAATGCTATCTGGGAAATGAGCGCCTGAGGGATTAAAGCCTGAAAGCAACAATTAAGTCAGACATAGAACTATGAAGGTTTATCTAGTTTTACAAATTCTATTTTGGAGTATGATTGGTGAAGCATTTCAAGAGTCTAAAGGGAAAAAAGTCACTACATCCAGAGTTTGTCTCCTCATAAATGAAATTAAAGAGTGAAACTACGAATGTGGAAAGCAACATCATAATGTCTTTTTTCTGTAAATTTCTCAGTGGGAATAGAAAGCATAAACTTCTAGAATGATAATGATAAATGCATTACTGAACAAGGATAATCCATTAGTTTCGCACCCCATCTGCACTGATGTGGCATTGTGGATTTCTGGTTTGTAGTCTCGCAAACCGGCAATAAGTCTCGGGGAACACTGGCAGCTCGGGTCGAGGGTGAAAAGGTTTTGGACTTTGCTGACACCGTGTATTCCACCCTCATCCATCTGTGCCACAAGTATTAAATATGCTACTTTAGCAGACGAGCGTATATAAAGCAAGTGCTACGCAGCCTAAAGTTGTCTTGTTATTTTATCTTATGGTAGGCATGAGGAGATGCCGCTCAGTTTAATCAGGACATGAGTTAGTTAGTCCAGCAACTCGGTGATTTAATGGTTAAGGCATCTGCCAATTCCATGTTAGCCAGCTCTGCTGAAGACCCCGAGTTCGATACCCGGCCCGGGCACTCTACATGAGCTACATCCCAGCAGCTGGATGTCGATCACATGAGACAATAAATGGAGGTGCCTTGTACTCTGTATCTATGCTCAGGCAAGTAAAATACCCCACACACGGGGTAATTGTGTAGCATGGTGTGGACTCCAAACCGAATAATCTCATTATTATGTCTGCGTCCGGCAGCTGGTCATATAAGCTGACTAAGCTTCAGACCCAGTAGCATTGAGACATTAGACATCGATTGTGCATAGGTTTATTTATTTATTTATATTTTTCAAAAAGTGGAGGCTTTTCAAGTCAGAAACCTTCAGGCAAATTTAAAAATGAAGGAATGATTATGAAATTTAATGAAAATTATGGATGGAATTATTAATAATTAATTAAATGAGACAGACCTTACACTATGTTTATTTGTTAGATTTTCAACCACATGCTAATTGATTCTTCAGGCTGTCGGTGGTAATGTAATGCTTGCCTGGAGATTAACATTGCAAATCAGTTAGAGACTTTGAGCTATATTTGCAATTCGATCTGTATCTAGCATAGCACCTGTTAGAAGAACCAGAGCATTAAAGGATGTAAGCGGATGATTGCTAGGAAATCTGACCACCTTCCTGCAGGATTTTCGCAGGAATTCTGGCTCCCTGGGCATCCGAAAATGCTGCAAATCATCTCGGGGATTTACCATAATGCTCTTGGGGATGCAGCACATTGCCACAAAAGCAGGTTCTTATTTCTTAGGCCTTGGAGTATAAAGGAAAATCCCCCAGTACTTCATTTGGTTCTCAGAGTGTGGTGTACTTCAAGGAGCGCAAATAATTGCAATCTACTTTGAAGGGTGAGATTACTGCACTGCAATCCATGATTGCATCCAGTTTTCTATTTATATGATGGGCTGGGTGTGACTAAATTTTTATTTTGTATTGTTGTCATTCATAATATCATACTATATATTAATTGCTTTGAAATGTCTGGGCAATATTAGCAAAAATACAGCACATTGTGAAGTGGTAAATTTCTTATTCATTAATGTACTTTATTGTCCAGTTTATTTAACCTAAAACTCAAGTCATGTTACCAAGCAAACAGAAGGAGATATAATGATGAGAAGAAAACAAAACTAAATCCATAACATGTTTCACATTTGCCGGTGGGAATATTTTACTGAACCGAGCATAAACACCAATTACAAAGCCCCATTTAATAAATGTTAGTATGTACTGAGAAAGTCAACAGCTTTTCAGGAATACCAGGGAGTTCTATACATTGTGGCTTGCTAGATCCTATGACAGGGGAACATACTGCACATGGATATCGTGACCTAGTGGATAAGGTGTTGGGACTCGTATGCGCATGGTTGTGGGTTACAAACCCTGGCAATGGCTTGAAAGACCTGAGCAGATCCTCCTTGAACCACTGCTTCACTCCACCCAGTTGCAAATGAATACTTGGCCATAGGCAGTGATGGCAGTTGCAGAATGCTTAGCCTGTCTGTGGTGACTATAGCTGCCTGGCTGCATACTCCCAGAATAGTTGAGAAAGCCTCATGCTTACACAGGCCTGCTAAGGGTGTAAAGTTCAACTTGCCTCTGACACTGCTTGAGCAGTAAACAGTCTGCAAACCAATGCATTTACATTTGGAAGTTGAAGCTGTGTCACAAAGGGTTTCAAGCTGGACAGCATTACCAAATACAGCCCTCCACAGACCCAACAGTAGCATTATAGGCCCAATGCCCTGATATAAATCTTTCCCAATGTGCATATTTGGCAAAGGTCAGTTCCGAGGTGCTGAGCACTCCTTACAGGAAACCCTACCTTAATGTATCGAATGACCCCATTAGTCTGGACCACAAGTGCTATCTGCCAAATTGGATTTCTCGGCAACATTAATTTCCCTCCTGAAAGGGGTGATGTAACAAACAATGAGAAGGGTGTTAGCACCACCCCCTGCCTGATGTAGATTCAGTTAGACCTTATAATTAAGACCAACCAAAAAGAAGACCATCTCCATCCTAACAAGACCTAGCGCCACATAGAAGTTTGCATTGCATTGCATTGCATTGTGTTTTATTGTGTTGTATTTATTGTATTGTATTGTATTGTGTTGTATTTTATTTATTGTGTTGTATTTATTGTATTGTGTTGTATTGTATTATATTGTATTGCATTGTTTTGTAAATGTTTGTATGTAAAGTGTGTGGGTTTTCTGTCTGCTGTCTCGATGTATATTGAGCTGTGCCGACATCACAATTTATACCCATGGCAGGCCTGTTTAAGCATGGGTCTTTCTCAACAACTCCCCGGCGAGTATATGCCAAACCTGCAGCCATTAAGGCGCACTTAGGGTCAATGCACTCTACAATTGCCATCACTGCCTATGTAGCCAAGTACCCATTAACACCTGGGTCGAGTGAACCAGTGGTTCAAGGCGGATCTGCTTAGTTCCTCCATGCCGAGGCTGGGTTTGAACCCACGACTATGTGCATACGAGTCCACTGCCTCAACCACTAGGTCATCTATGCTACTGGTCTGAAGCTTAGGCAGTTCATCTTACCTTACAGGGTGGGGGCCTAGCTCAGAGGTAGCGCTCTGGGCTTCCAACCGCTGGGTCCCGGGTTCGATTGCCGGTTGAGCCTATGTTGGATGGCTGTTTCCTCCTTCATCTCATTGCCATGGTCCCTGCCTGTCCTAATTAGCCCATCAGGTGCAGAAATACAGGACATAAAGCCCTAATCACACACACACACACTCATCTTACCTTACACACTGCAAGCAGATGTAGTGATGAGATGATAAGCTTAGAGACCACACAACGTTAACATTTACCCTATGAATGGGTATTTTACTTAACACAAAGCACATCCATGTGAAGTCCACCTTATCGACTGGTTAAAATATAGTCCATATTGTGGGTCCCACTTTATAAGACATGACATCTTGATAGAATATTGCTGCATTGTAAATTCATGAAAGGTAGCTTTCATTTTATACATGCTATTTTGCCATGATGTACAGCACCATGTATACTGGTTGTCAACGTTGCTATAAAACAGTTACTTAAGGAGGGGCGTCATTATATATCTGATGTATTATACGCGCCATATCTTTTATGTGCCATCTATCCTTCAATCTGATTCATTACACCCACAGATATTTCTCGTTTGCTTTCTTACCAGGAAGGCAAATTGGATTAGTTAATTCCATTGTACGACTCTCTACAGAAGCTGAGGGATAAATCAAAGCACATTTGGAGAAGGAGAAAAGCAACAGGTCATTACAGACTGCTGTAGAGAAAATATAAGTCTATCTTTTGTTTCTGCCACATTGGCGGATCCAGAGGGGAGGGGGGCATTGGGGCCATGCCCCCCCCCCCCCCCACCCATACCAGTCTTAATGCCTAATCGTGACCTATAAAATAACTGACAGGTGGGTGTGTGATTAGGGCTTTACGTCCTGTATTTCTGCAACTGTTGGGCTAATAAGGACAGACAGAGACCATGGCAATGAGATGAAGGATGAAACAGCCATCCAACTTAGGTTCGACCGGGAATCGATCCCGGGACCCAGTGGTTGGAAGCCCAAAGCGCTACCTCTGAGCTAGGCCCCCACCCCTCAAAATAACTGACAGGAACATCTTTCAGTTGTAATTTTGGCCACTTGCCCCCCCCCCCCCCCATAGAGCCTTTGGCCCCTGTAGAGTCAGGACTGTATCTGCCAGTGGTTATGCAACAGCCAAAATGCCTTGGTTGTGTTCCTCACCATCTGTGATGCAAAGCAAGAAGCTGATAAGAATGAATCACAGACTCCTACAGTGCAAACATGAGTTTGATTCATACTTAACAACTTGATCCATTATATACTTAACAATTTGATCCATTATATACTTAACCATTTGATCCATTATATACTTAACAACTAGAGTTTAAAGAAGACTTAAGCATATTATTAAAGCATATAATAACTACAGGAAACATGATATTAGAACATCATACAAACATGGTAATAATGATATTCATATATACAATATTTATCAACTCTTAAATGTTATAAAACTATGCAATATGGATATACAATAAGAAAAGGCCACAACCCTAAGAAATTGTATGAGAAAAGCCACCTATTCAATAAAACACAAGTGGCCTTCAGCTGTCTGAGACATAGTGCCTTCAGGAGCTGCAAACCCATAATAAGCCTCATTCTGGTCTTACCCCCAGGCCTCTTGTCTCCTCTGATTGGCTGACGCTTATTGCCTTGCCTCAAACAAGAAACGTGTTTCCAATTGTCAAAGAACACGTGATCAATTGTCAAAAGCGTCCGGCCAATGGGAGCGTCTTAGGCACATTCCGAAGGGAAACGTCTGCTTTTTGTATCATTCGAAGACATTCTGTATTTCTGGCTCATTTATTACGAGCATCTGCTGTATTCTTTCTCCTCTGTCTTTGTGGTTTTCTTAATCACCTTTATCGCATTTACACTGAGCTGTTGCGATGATAAATTGCATTTGCCTTATCGCTCGCGAAACACTTACCGTCTTAGCGGAATCTCATAAAAAAGTATTAATTACATACCCGACAGAAAGAGCTAATTTAAACTACAAGAATGACTACAGAAACACATAATTCATTCCACAATTGGACATTTTACCAAGATCTATGAAATACTTACAGAAGGATGGTAGTTTTAACTGTCAAATTGCTGCTGTTGTAGCCATCCTGTCCTGCTCAGATGTCAGTGTCTTAAGTTGGAAACATGACTAATTGTGGAATGATTGGCGTCATTGAAAATAATAACATTTTTGAAGGGAAAATGTCATTATTGTCGATATTTTGATCAATAAAGTGAATCTGATTAGATGAAGACATCGTTATTCTTGACAGTTTGATAAATTCAGAAGAGCTTTAATGATTTCTGTGAAGTAGCATGTCATAGTTTATCTCTGTCCGTTGAATTACATTTCAAAAGAAATAAAAAAGAAATTTACTGATATAATCTAATTAGCACAAATGCTAAAGCATTGTAAGCCTTATATATGAACCACATTCCCTCAAAAACAAGGAAAATACAAGAATATAAGGAAGATGGGGAAAAGTTTGGGTCGCAGTATATAAGCACAATGTCTGAAATGATGACTCAGGGAGTTGCTGACTACATGCTATGCGAATAGACTGATATGTCATGTAATCTGCGCACACAAGAGAAAATGTATTAGAACCAAAATACATGACAATAAAATAACTTTTATATGATCAAATAATCCGGCAATAAAAATAACAACTATATTTAAAGTCACAAATAAAATTAATGTTAGAATTCTGAACTTGATATTTACGATTTTGTACAGAAATACTCTACCCTCTTGCTAATGAACTTATCGTTTTTTTTTAGGTGACAGTTAATTGCTGTGAAACCTGAACATGCTAATTATTAGACCACCAGGCATTTTATGAAGATAATTGTATTTTAATTTACAGTCATGTAACAGTAAGGAAGCCAATGTCCATATCACAAAAAGTAGAAAATACCCGAAGGGTCTTTCCAGTATAATGACTGAGCGCTCGGGATCCTTGGCATTGACAAGTGAGTTTGGCATTGATGATGCAATAAAATCTGAAGCATTATCACCTATGACCTTAACTGCCAATGTTTCCCAAGACCTATTGCTGGTTAGCGAGAAAGAAAGCGAAAACGTCATTTTACCAGTGAAAAGGCTTTTACCCAATACTCGATGTGCTGTTATCTGATATCAATGATTGCTGTTATCTGATATCAATAATTGCTGTTATCTGATATCAATAATTGCAGTTACTGATATCAAGTTGAATGATACAGAATATACCCCGTCTGTGTAATTAGAGTGGAGTAAGTGAGTCATATAATGTTCATGCTGTTTAGGGAGAGCTAGACAGGCATAACTGAAGTGTGCATTGCGCAGAGCCCTGTGTTGGCCACTGGAGTTCGAGGTCTTCACCCACAGCGTTACTACCCTTGCCACGGCTTCCATGAGGATGCTCGGGACTTACAGTTAGTTTCATTAAAAACATTTACCAAAGGTTTATATTTATCTGGTGATAGATGTAAGCCGATTATTAGCTATAGAAGTGGACAGAAGCAGCTGGCTTTAGCATGTTTAAACCACAGCCAGGTACAGGTCGCCACAGACAGCTAGAGTCGACCGTATTTTATGAAACTAACTGTACATGGGCTTTTTGTAATTAGAACTTATGGAAACCTCACCAGCAAAAGTTTAGATATGCCAGAGAATCTGAAGTTTAATAAATAATGCGTTAATGATAGCTCGGGAGAACAGATTCAGCCAAGCATATTCACTGGCAAACTTTAGCCAAAGCCAGCCACTGACACATTCTGCAAACATGAATTAAGCTTAAACCTCACGAGAACTTGTTTTGTTCACTGGTGATGCATGCATCTCGAAGGTGCAAGTTGTTTTGCCACGACAGAATAAAGGCCTCATCTCTTACTTTGACTCAATCCATTAAAGCTTACACAAATAGAATGTACTAGCTTCTATAATTGCAGACAAAAATGCTTTAAAAATAGCCATAACGAAAGTTCAGTGAGCTCTTTATAAATTGGTGTTATTACAGGCTGAATTAAATTGAGAAAATAGCTGTGCCACTCGCCCCCTTGAAAGTCTTCATGACATTCAGTTCTTCTGGCATATACCATAAATTATGGTGTATATACGCTAAATTAAATTCAGTGGCAAGGTAAAAATCATCTCACAATCATCTCACAAAGACCTGTCAGCCACTAAGCCTGGTCATGAAGCAGATGAACTGGCAAGTTGTTTATGTAGCTTTGAATTCACTTCTGCATATCCCTGTGAGACGCCTCAAAGTCAATTTTTCCCTAAATAGACTCTCATATGCCAACAGCTTTCCTTGCAGATTTTCCTAAAAAGGATTAATGGCTGAATGACTTTTATTTTGGGTCTTTCTACATCAAAGAAAAATGGATGGCAACACTTCTAGGCCTACCTGACACACATAGCTTGAAATACTGCACTGCAGAAAGAGAGAAGAGATATGCCTGAATGTCTCGGAAAATATTTACCTTGTTGTGTAAGACGAGTAGTCTGCGTAGCAAAAAAAAAGCCTTATTGTCAAGGTCAAGGACCATCATAACAGCTGGTCTCAAATATGGCAGAATACATAAACCTGATATGGTGCGAATGTGAGATACTATGTCTAAAGGTTATTATAAGACGTTAGCCTGCTAACCAGAAGGTTTTTGTCCACAGATAGCTTACGAACAGCTCACCATACTTCATAACAGTACAATAAAAGCTTCTTGGGAAGGGCACCTAATCTATGGTTTGGCTTATCCAGAATAATTAAGGAAGAAAATAAAGTGAAATTAATTGCAAAATGTTATTCAAGGAAAGACTAATATCATATTAAATTATGCATCTTGGCAGTATATAGCTTACAAATATATATTTTTCAATATAATCATAATTCGGTAAATATGATAAATGGTTATACTTGTATTTGTTTATATCTTCAAATTTTTTTTTTTTTATATTTATGTAAATGATTCATAGGGGAACGCGTTTAAATATAGTTTTTTTTAAACCTCATGCATTTCCCCAGCCGGTTGCTATCTTGTTTTGATACTACTGCAGTTTATAAAGATATTTTTATGTACAAATTTGAAGTTGAAAATGTGGAATGTAAATGGAAATGTAAATGTGTTGGGGTTTCAGAGTGTTTAATTACATAATGGACATACTCTGCCGACTTTACAATTATCACACCCTTGGTAGGCCAGTTCAAACTTGAGCCTTTCTCAGCTTCCAGGGGAGCATACACCCAGCGTGCAGCCTGTTAGGTGTTAAACACGTCTGCAATTGCCATCTCTGCCTGTAGCAAATTACCCATTTACACCTGGGTGGAGTGGAGCAAAGAGAGCAAGTCCCGGGTCACTCTGATGCACGCCACTCAGGTGTATAAATGGGGAACTGACCATGGACAGTGATGGCGATAGTAACTGCAGGTGCATTTGTGTAACAGGATGATTACCTCACAGGAAAATGGGGGACGACAAATGCTTGAACAGGTTTATGAATATTTAATTTTGAAATACAACATCCTGGTGAACCATTTTGGCTCGATGTGACCACAATAAGAAATCTTCAAATTGAATTGCAATGCTGATGAGCAGCAAAACATCATTTCAGTGCAACAATGAATTAGTCGTGGAACTCAGCAGAGCACTGTTAGTTCGCCGGGTGAGGTCTGGATCTCGGAGGTGCAGATCCTGCCACACGGGGCTTGTGTTCTCATCTATCAACTCATGCTAAGCCATTTAAACTGGTCGACCCAAGGGATGTGTCTCAGCCGTCTCTATTGTTTGTTAAAGCTTGAGCAGTCATCTAGCAGCGATCATTTCGTAGTTATTAATATACTAAAATTGACTTTAGAAAACAGATCTGAAGAACTTCTAGAAGCACTATTTCTTCTTTTGGTATATATAGGTTTTAACTGTCAAAAGCTGAAATTGATGACACTTGTTCTTGGTTTCTTATCTCTCATTTTGCTTGCATTTCTGGACTTCTAAATTGAAATATATTTGCATTTCGGTTTTATCGGTTTAAAGTGACAAGCGGGTAACTCACAAGAAAATGACTGACTGATGTTCTTTTTGTGCTTGGCATCTTTATTGTTTCCTTCATGAACATGACCAGCAGCTGTAAAGTTGCAAATTAGCGAATTCAGCTTCACTATAAATTCTAAACAAGCTTGCCAAAGAACACTGAAAGGCAACAGCAGCATGTAAGAGTATGCTTTGTTCTTATGAATTCTTGATGAGAACTTCTTGCTTGAAATAACAACATCACAAAAACACGGTGGTAGGATTTGCCAGGGGAGCGGCTAATGAATCTTAACTGAATTATGCATAAGTTGCGAAAAACAAAAACTGTATTGATGATTTGAGCGAGTAAAGTGATATATCGTTTTGCACAGAAGCATCTATGTTATGTATTGCTGCTGATTCAAAATCAAAACAATACTTATATAGTAAATGTAGGTGAAAAAAACTCTTTCGGAGCAACGGCATTAAATTATCAGTAGCATAACGAATATTTCACAAAATGGCCTCCTTTTTCTGTCTTTCAAACCACATAACTCTACACCATGGTATTTCAGGATTTAAGCAGATAATTCAAATGTTCTGCATAAGCCTCTTATGAATGGTGCTCAATGAGCATAATAAATCCGGGGAATCCCAGCAATTAGCAGTGATATTTTTAGCACACAAAGTGGGATAAACTCATTCATGGGTGTTTGTGTTGCTGGCATAGTGTATTCCTGCAAAAGCCTAAGCTGGAGATGCAAAAATGAGTTTTGCATTTGCATAAATATTAGAATGTACGTAATAGTCACCAAATGTGTAATTATTTTCTGGCACATTTGTGTGAAAAATCTTACAGTCATGTATAAGGACTGTGAGGAGTGTAGTAACCCATACATTTGACACAATTGCCTTAATTTGTATATGGTATTAGTCGTATTAGTAGTGTAAAGGGGTTTTCACACTGTCACAGATGGGGATGGTGAGTGAGCGCAGATAAAAAAATATTTTTACTCATGCTTATCCTGGTATGTTTTTAGTCATGTTAAAAAATTTATGAGTGAATTGCTTACATTATTTATGGGACTCATTCAGGTGTAAGTAAGTAAGTAAGTAAAGCTTTATTTAAAGTGGATACAATTTTTTACAATAAACAACATAAGCACAAGTGCTTACATGCAGGTTTCCATGACTGGACATTACTTTTAAAATCAGGTAAACTTAATTCTTTAAACACAGGAGGTAATTTATTGTAAAGCATGGCACCATTGTACTTAAAATACCTTAAACCAAACATTACAGTATTGAACTTAGGCTGGACTAGACTACTATTTCTTAAATTGTAGTTGGTGACTCTTTCTTCAAGAAAACCTTGGGTAATGGTGGCAACCCAAAATGTCTTAATTTGTGAACATCAAATAAAATATCATGTATGCGGCTCAAATACAGTGTCCTTCTATTTGCCTTTAACAGTAAATCTTTGTATTCTGAATTAAAATCATTATAAACATACCGAAGAGCTCGCTTTAACAATTTTTCAAGTTGCATAGAGTCACTCACACTGCAGTAATGATAAACAGAGTTACAATACCTTAAGTTAGAACATATAAAAGCATCAACAATTTGTAATTTAGACTTAGTGGTCAATACAGTACTGAGCCTACCAATAACATTTACTTGCCTACTACATTTTTTGATAAGATGTTTAGTATGATGTGAGAATTTTAATTGATTGTCAATGTTGAAGCCCAAGAGTTTAAACATAATCTGTACTTGCAATTACAGTGTCGCCAATATTAAATACAAGGGTTTGATGAGATCTACTTAATGTCATACACTGCAACTTAGAAGGATTTGCCTTCATAAAATTGTCCTGAAACCAGTTAACAGAAATTTGTGATGCTTCTTCAAGGACGGATTTTACCACATTTGGATCTTTGTGACAAAAGGCCAAAGTATTGTCGTCGGCATAATTAAAGACATCACAATTTGTATTCAATAACCAAGGTGTCAGTGGGTGAGCGTTCTACGTACGTTCTACATACGTCCTGGGCCATCCGTAGCCATCTGTGGCCATTCACTCGGAGGACCTCCATGCCCATCCAAAAGCCCCATCCATAGCCCAATCCTCATTTACTCTTGAACCACTCGCACAAGTGATCTACAGATACCTCACAAAATACCTCACGGATGCTTGGCAACAGATTTCTGTCAAGCAGTCACATGTTCTTGAGTTCGATTCCTGACTGGAGCACTTCAACGAAATTAGGTCTGGGTCAATTAATACAAAATTGAAACAAACCCAATATGTGTGTGGATTGTATTCTTTGTTACATTAATTGTAATCTTTTTTCCTCATATGGATTACTTTTTTGCAACATTAGCTGAGGGCATTCCTGCCAATATCTATGACAACATCAAAAATTTGCCAAAACCGGTACTGATATTAAAATGCTGATTTGAAACTGTTCCACTCTATATATTTTGGTTAACTTTTCATATTGGTAAGACGAACACTTTATGTGGCTGATGTAGTAAGTTCAAAACTTTTTGAAAGGTCATCTTTTTGAAAGAAGTGGTTAGCGAATTGGAAAAAGATGTGCTGGCCTTATTTGGACCATAGTTATGTGCAAGCTGAGGTAATTCATTCAAAGGCCATTTAAATTCTATCACCGACATGTTTGGCTGGTTGGTGTATTGAGCATTCTGCATTTGTCTGCCGAGCGATCGACGGACGTCCTTCGAACGCTCGTCAAAAGAATATATACGTGATTAACAGAGCCACGAGTGAGCACGCATAGCCCATTTTTGACGTCCTTGGTCACTCGTAGGTCTTACCCGTGGCAGTTTGAATGCCCTTAAGTAGTATAGTAAGTAGCTCTCTGATGTTATATACAGTGAATTATGGCATGTAATATTTATCACAAAATTCCATGCACATGCAAAAGGTCAGTTTGTTGACGTTGCAAATGGCACCTGACTGTTTCATGCTCACACTTAGCACTAATGGAGTCCCTGTGTAGAAGTAGTAGTAGTTGTAGCAGCAGCAGCAGTAGTAGTAGCAGCAGCAGCAGCAGTAGTAGTAGCAGCAGCAGGAGTAGTAGTAGTAGTAGTAGTTAGGTGGTAGTATTAGTAGTAGTGGTAGTAGTAGTGGTAGTAGTAGTAGCAGGAGTAGTAGTAGTAGTAGTAGTAGGAGTAGTAGTAGTAGTAGTAGTAGTAGTAGTAAGAGTCATAGTAGCAGTCGTAGTAAGTCATAGTAACAGTAGTAGTAACAGTCGTAGTAACAGTCGTAGTAGTATTAGTGGCGGTGAGTAATGGTGTTTGGTGGTGGTGGTGGTGGTGGTGGTGGTGGTGGTAGATGTATTTAGCATTATATCACAAGTTCATGTAAGCCAATTCGAGGACCTTGGGAGCCGTTCACATCAACTTTATATTGAAGCAATTTACAAAGTAATTAACTGAGAAGATCTCAAAGAAGTCCTGTTATTTCGTGGTGGCATGCAACTACTAGGGACATAATTTACTGAGTTATTTAGCAAGGTTACATGCTAGATTCTGCTAAGACATTGCATGCTAGTCCCAGAACATTACCTCCAGGCATTCGATTGATTGAGTTCCTGATTGGTAAGGTGTGCCCTCCCTGCCATGACTGAAAACCATCAGATATTTCATGTATGTTTGATGAACAGGACAATTTCAATGGAGCGTTTACAACATCATATCCCCAAAAAAAATAACAGAATATAATGTCCTCTGTGGCACCATAGCTTATGTACTACCTATATCACATATGGTGGCAGTATTTAGTTATAATTATTATCAGCAGTGATCAGATACGAACTATGCATTTAATGGGGACTATTGTACCACAAGAGGGAGCCATCAGTAAGCCTTACACTTATTTAATGACGTCATCTAAATGTGATGTCATCAACCGCACTCAATGACCTCATTGTATGATTACGTCATCAACTATTGTTACTGATAGCTCCCTCTGTGGATAAAAAGTAGCCCATTGTTTGTAAAATATGGATGCAATTTTACATAAAGCAAAACATAACGACATATGCAAGTCCCTTGGGACCAGGCAAGCTTTTTTTGTAATTATTCATCTTGAAGAGACTTTGCCAGGCTGCAAAACAAGTGATGTGCATTTGAGAATGATGCGATTCTGGTTGAATTAGGGCCACTCCTATGGATAGAGCCATAATATAATGCACTGAGTTTATTAGGTGCACTGTATAGTATTTCATTGCATCAATTTTATCAGTCTTCTGCCAGGTAAACTTTTACGACCACCGTCCGAAGAATTTGAAAGCGTTAAAAAAAACTTTAATTATAGCCTGCAAATGCCCTTGAAAGCCCTTGGCCTCCTCATGGTAGGAGTGATAACACTGTGAGAAAAGACCTTAAACCCTAGTGGCCAACACAGGGCTCTGCGCAATGTACTGTGCACAGTTCTGCCTGTTTAGTTACACTTGGAGTCACCGAAATTGGCCAAGTCATCGAAATTGGCCAGGTCATCGAAATTGGCCACCCCCCACAAACACAATTACACCCCTTGCAACTTCATATATTGTCACAAAACTAACTCTTCTGAGAGGCATCTTAAAAGTGTTGGTGATAATTAATTCTGAGTGGCCAATTTTAATGACCTTGGCCAATGTCAATCGATGGCCCTGAGTGTATCCTATGCCTTGCACAGACATGAAAGACCTTACTGGTTAACACATAATTGAAATAAACATTACAAATGCCACATGATGATCCATTAAATGGGTCTTTCTACTTAAACTGGTCGACCCAAGGGATGTGTCTCAGCCGTCTCTGTTGCTTGTCTGTTATACCTTTAGCAGTTTCTACAAATTTATACAGAATATGAGACACTGTCAAAGTAATTAAAAAAATCTCATATGACTGATTTAAAAATGCCGTTAAGCCCATAAAAGGTGTCCGGTTGGGATTCAAACCCAGGACCTTCAGTGGACCTAATAAATGTCTTAACCAATGGCTCACACAGCAGCAGTTTCTACCCCACCCTTTCTATTATTCATAGCAAAATCTGTAGTCTGAATGGATGTTCCAGACATTAAGGGGGTAGAAAAGCAGGACCCTCTCACCTTAAAACACTTGTGTCAGTTCTCTGTGTCAGTTCATAGTGAGAGCAATGACCGAATTGCAAGACTGGAAGAGAGGACCCACAATCCCCTATTATCACTCACCAGACACACCATCTATTATCACTCACAATGCTGTGTCTGCCTTTGCAATTCCTTACACCCTCTAATGTACTGGAGAAAATCTTTAGCAAGACTACTCTCGTCCAAAATGTCTTCACTTATTTCGAATGGTTCGGAGGTTTATTTATTTATAAAACATATTTATACAGGGTGACAAGTTCAGACAATAAACGGCTGGAAGCCTAAGGTTAGACTCAATGACAAGGATAAACCCTTAGAGTTTTAATTGCCGTGATATTGAAAAGGTTATCGGGTGCAGGATTGCAGTTGTTTTGTCGCCATTTATTCGTGAAAGATGGAACAATTTTACCTGTGAGGTGATTTAAAGGGAGTGGTTTTAATTGATTGGGAAGAATTAAATTGTATTACCTGGTTCCAGGCAACAGCAAGAAGTATGCATTCTTCACAGTAAAATTCCACTGCAACGATTAAATATTGTGCAAGTTTGCCAAATAATATCATTGTGCAATTTGCCAAGCAAATATAAAACACAAGCAACAAATAATTATAGGAACTACTGTCTCACATACCAAACTTTGTTGTTGGTGTTTTTGAACATTACCTAGTCTTATGCAATAGATCAAAATGTAACAATTCATGACGACACTCCATTACTTTGAAAGTTTTGTAATTTAAAACCTCGCCCAAGTACCACCCACTTGAGTGGTAATGCAGAGCACCAGCCATCCAAGAGTGGTGCGAAAATGAATTAGTTGTGGAACTCAGCAGAGCACTGTTAGTTCGCCGGGTGAGGTCTGGATCTCGGAGGTGCAGATACTGCCACATGGGACTCGTGTTCTCATCTATCAACTCATGCTAAGCCATTTAAACTGGTCGACCCAAGGGATGTGTCTCAGCCGTCTCTGTTGCTTGTCTGTTATACCTTTAGCAGTGGTTAAGCAGCAGGCATCCAGTAACAAAAAAAGAGCTTTTACGAGTATTGCATCGTATCAAATATGCCGTTCTCGTGACTAAACTGCATGGATTAATTTGGCAAAAGAATGTGCTTGGCAGGTTAGTCAGACACAGATGCTGTATTTTTATTTTGAAGATCTATCTATCTCTCTTTCTATGTTTTGTTTGTATCTTTCAATCTTTCAGTCAGTCTTTCTGTATGTCAGTCTTTCTGTCTTTCTGTCTTTATGTATGTCTGTCTTTATATCTGTCTGTCTATCTGTCTATCTATATTTTTTCAAGTCTGGTCATCAGTGCACTATCTGTCTTTATCCCATAAACATTGATGCAACAGCGCAGGAAGTATTGCCCTGCCCCCTGTAGTAAAACGCCGAGACGAAACACAATCTCGTATATTCACATTTTCTCTCGGTCACTGCGCGAATTAACCTTGCAGTGAGGAGCTTTGTGTAGCTGGGAGCAGAGAGAAAGGTTAATTGGCTATGGCCCCCCTCTGTGCTATCAAAAGTGAAGATTTATTCTCTAAATCATAGTAAATGGGACTGGGCTATCCCTTGATATAGAAACTGTCCAACACCCTTTATATGTATAAATGGCAGGCTGCTTGCAATCGCCCTGCATAATTCATGTCATTTACACTGGCACCAGCCACACTCCAGAAGTCACAGTCTCAGGGCTACAATGAGTCATATGGGGAGTTACAAACACACAGACGGCTAGACAGCCAGGCTGACATTCGGACATACGGACAGCTAGACAATGACAGACAGACCGACAGGCAGAACAGACAGACCAGACAGGACAGACACAGACAGACACAGAAAGCCACATAGATATATAGATATATAGATAGATACATATATAGATAGATAGATAGATAGATAGATACATATATAGATAGATAGATAGATAGATAGATAGGTAGGTAGATAGATAGATACATAGATAGATAGATAGACAGATGGATAAGGCTGATTGATTGGTTTCTATGATCCCGAATACCATGTAGGTGTTGTGCAGCAGTGGGTTAATGAGGTGTAAACAGGGAGGTTGCTACAGCTAGCTGCATGCTCTTCATGGAGTTGAGATACTTCTAGAAAGAACAGAGTCAGAAAGGCAGATGCTGATAGCAGAATTATAAACAATTACTTTACCATTACCTTTACTATGTGTGGTCCTTATGGTAAAGATGGGCCAGTGTAAACAGTGTAAACAGAAGGACAATGGAATGTGACAGTGAACTTTGACAGAGGGCCTGGGAGACACCGGGGTTGGCATTCACCTACAGGTCCACAAGAGAGTGATTGACTTCTGTGAAAGGTTGCCTTTTAATGCTTCTGCGATTTCTCAATCCAGAAGCTACTTCACTCGAAATGCAGATCCGGTGATGAAATTTCTAATCTAGAAATCGTGAGGCAATTATCTGCACTTGACATTAACATGCTCTTGCTAATTATCAACTCGAAAAATCTTCATCTTCCTCTGTCACTATGGAGACGCCTTAAGTGTGACTTAACACGTTGTTGTCATGGAGGCAAATGCACTTCCGGTATTCCCATGAGCATGCGCGATGGAGGTTTTCAGCAGCTCCAATTCGTCCTCATTACGATAAACCTCCAGAGGGCAGCCTTATCGTTTGGATTGTCAACTCCTGATTCGAATTGCCAAAGGGTCAAACGAGCATTATGGGGATGGCAAACTGGGTGGTCTGATGTTTAATGTGCACATTATGGCCTCCCAGATTACTAGGTCTGATTCAGCAAGACATAAATCCTTCGTCTCCTCTTATTACTAATTTTGCTTTTCAGACATAGAAGATAATCGCTGACTTATTCAATAAATATAACTTTCTCAGAAAAATAACAAATATCAACTGAATGATAAGGTGTCAAATATACATTAAAATGCACTAAAAAATACTGCTGCTAGGATGCACTTTGCTTCAGCCAATCAGAGTCAAGGGCGGGAACTTTTTCAGCCAGTAGAATTGCAGTATTCTAGTTTAGCCACCTGGTAGAAATACAGAGAAGTTTCCGTAAAATTCCACTATTATTGCAAATGGCATGTAATTTAAGTATGGGTTAAGTTTCACAATGCTTGAGAACACATACTTAAAACAAGCATGAAAGATGCCCAGTTGAAACTCATTCAGTGTGTTGATCACAAAGACATCAGATTATGCTATATATATAAACTTTTATTTTACTTGCAATTGATATATACCTCAATGGCGATTACGTAATACCTGTCTCTCTAATGTCTTAGGAACACGGGTGATACAAACAACATGGTCTGCATGACAAAAGTATTGAAAGCAACCTGGCTGTGATTGCGAATATTGTTAAAATGTGATGATCAAAAGGTGCAACTTGAAGGCTGGAAAATGCAGAAGGAGATAGACTATTATAATGACAGTGATATTGTTAGTTTGATCAGAGACATCTGTGATAGCCGAAATGGTGGGACTTTTATTGCTGGATTTTATTCTTATGAATTAGATTTTATTTGTGACTTTATATGTACACATTGATTCGATTTTACAACTATCGTTTTAAAATCTTTTAACTTTTCTTGCTTGTTTTTATTTCATATTCCATGAATTTACATGTGAATGAACAAAATGATATATATATATACATATATTGTGCTATGTGCGGCTACATAAATATGTCATAGTTTGGTACATGAGAACAATATGCTATTGTTGTAAGCGAGTAAATCAGTAAGGTCGATTTTGTATTGAATAAAAACAACCTCAATTCTGCATTTGGAAAGGCAATAACTTGAAACTGAAGTACACAAGCATCCAGTCAACACAAGAAAAGCAATCAATAGGACAGGATATAATAACGCTGACTACAAACGAATTGATGCTGTCATATGCAGAAACTCTTCTATTCTTTTCTTTCGTTTACATTTTTGCTGCTTGCCCAACAAATGGCAGTCAACAACAGACTGTCTTAGGGCTTATGTTTGAGGCTGCATATGGTCTTTTTGTCTGGCTTCTAAAGCTAAGCCTTTAGCTCGTACAGTTGTTGTAAACATGCCTTACACTGTTCTGACTCCATATCCAACTCACTGTGTGTAAGCCTAAGTCATATACCAGACTCTACTGCTATATCGTTGGCTAGAAATACTAGCAGTTCTACAATCAAGACTAGCATTCCTTTAATCAAGACTTACAATCTTATATATGGGCTTGTGATTATGAGAAGATATAACAGACATATCAATGCATAATTTCCTATTACAGTCGTATTAGTGTCTAGATGAGAACTGTTCCCAATTTTACAATGTTTCTCATATTACATGTAATTGTGGAGAGGAAATGACTTAATGCTGGCAATACATACAGTTAATGAAAGACAGAATATGTGAAATTGACATGTCGATGTATCAATGCCTCTGGGTCTGAAGCTTAGCCAGCTTATATAACCAGTTACCAGAGGCAGACTTAAAAAAAGATGAGATGATAAGGCTTGGAGTCCACACCATGTTACACATTTACCCTATGGGTGGGGTCTTTTACTTGCCTCAGCATAGACACCAAGTACAAGGCACCCCCAATTTAACGTATCATGTGATGGGCATCCAGCTGGGATGTAGCTCATGAAGAGTGCCAGCGGACCAGGGATCTCACTCAGGACCTTCAATGTGGAATTGGCGGATGCCTTAACCATTAGGCCACCCAGCCGCTAATGACACAGACCCAGCGTGTGAAACTAACACACATTTTTTTAGTGATGTTCAACATTTAGTGAAGGTGAATTTAATACGTTTTTCTGACACTTCTGTGCTGACTTTCCCATATCCTGCCATTACCTCCCTTTTTTTATTTCTCTCTCTCCAAACAACAGAGTTCTACTATCGGAAGCACCCCAGTGAGCATGCGCAGCCTCCTTTACTCATATTTCCGGTGGACATGACAAATCAATTGTCCCCACAACGAGACTGCTCTAGGGGCCACCATTGTTTATAATAGCATCTCTCTCATTGTTTGATGACATCAAACAGCACAAACAATGGGCAAAGGGTGGACAAACAGACTCAAACAATGGGCAAACAATCCCATAATACACCACCAACAGAACAGTAGTTTGGCTAAACACTAACTCGGCCTTTTTGACCACTCTTATATTTCACGTTTCACGTCAAAACGTCCTCTGTCAGAATCGGCCTCGAAGGAAATGTCAAAGCTGAAATAACTTGAGATGGCCTAGAGACTATTTGTTGAGTTTACTAAAAGTTTGTGTTCTAACCAGCTAAAAATGTTATCTCTCTGCTATTCATTATTTCTGCATCAAATTAATTTTGGAATGTTCACATTCTATTCTATTGAATAGCTATTCCAGAGTAACTAGAAACATGTACAATGAGAGCAAATTACAGGATTTTAAGGGTTCTTGAAAAAAGCCAGGAAATTAAACACACATAAATCTCAACAACATATTGCAAACTTATATCAACTTAAACAGTCATACCACCAAATATATTTCTTGCGTTTACAAAAGTTGTCGTGTTTTTGCTCTAAACTTGTTGATCTGTCATATGAAAGACACGCTGACCACATGACAGACCAGTCTGCCCCCTTGACATGCCCCCTTGACATGCCATACTTGTCTTGAGTTGCCTCTGGCCCACGAGTAAGCTGGGTTAAGAGCTTGTAGCTTATGAAACTATCTGATCCTATGGGAATTATTATTAGGCTTGTATTCTAGATAGTATCAAGCAGTTACTCATACGAGGAAAAGTTGTTTTACTATTATGTAGCATATTCTACGTACATTAATGATCCTATTCCATTCTATTCTATCATACAAAGATGTTCCGCCCCTATGCACTTCAGGTTTCTCCTCTCCTGGTTTCTCCTCTCCTGGTTTCTCCTCTCCTGGTTTCTCCTCTCCTGGTTTCTCCTCTCCTGGTTTCTCCTCTCCTCTCGTGGTTTCTCCTCTCCTGGTTTCTCCTCTCCTGGTTTCTCCTCTCCTCTCCTGGTTTCTCCTCTCCTGGTTTCTCCTCTCCTCCCGTGGTTTCTCCTCTCCTTGTTTCTCCTCTCCTGGTTTCTCCTTTCTTCCCGTGGTTTCTCCTCTCCTGGTTTCTCCTCTCTTGGTTTCTCCTCTCCTGGTTTCTCCTCTCCTCTCCTCTCCTCTCCTCTCCTCTCCTCTCCTCTCCTCTCCTCTCCTCTCCTCTCCTCTCCTCTCCTCTCCTCTCCTCTCCTCTCCTCTCCTCTCCTCTCCTGGTTTCTCCTCTCCTGGTTTCTCCTCTCCTGGTTTCTCCTCTCCTGGTTTCTCCTCTCCTGGTTTCTCCTCTCCTCTCCTCTCCTCTCCTCTCCTCTCCTCTCCTCTCCTCTCCTCTCCTCTCCTCTCCTCTCCTCTCCTCTCCTCTCCTCTCCTCTCCTCTCCTCTCCTCTCCTCTCCTCTCCTCTCCTCTCCTCTCCTCTCCTCTCCTCTCCTCTCCTCTTTCCTTGTAGAAATAGGCGAATGAATATAATTCAATTGTTGAGTGGTATTCATCTTTTTATTTGTTATGAACTACCCAAGTTCTTTCCATATAACTGCCTTGATCCTTCTGTATAATATCTCATAGCCCATATTTTCCAATTTGTCTCTCACAATGTTCTTTCTACCCATCTTTTTAACCTTAGAGACCCGCGTTACTCTAGATACAGAAGAGATAAAGAGGGCCTGATGGGATTTCTGATTCTCCTGATAAGAGGCCCCTATGGGATTTCCACCAGTTTAGCTCCATGAAAAGACCCATCAGAGAACAACTGATAGCAGTATGCCTGTAGCAAGTTTACTGGGTTGCTAGGCTGCCCAATCTAAATGGTAATTCTGCTAGCTAAACTGCTAGGGCAGACCTCTGGCCACATACAACAGTCTGGTCAAAACAAGATGGGTTAGGTCTTTTTTTCTCTTGAATCTTTTTTCGCTCTCTTTTTCACTGACCATTACTAGCCATCTGCCCAGCTTGTTTTCTTACTCGCTTCGCAGTGTACAACAAGAACTGTGCTGTTTATATGCATGGGAACATTTTTCTGTGGAGTCTAGTTGACATAAAGCCTATTACAGACTACCCTATTGCTCTTATACTGTTAGTTTCATTAAAAACTGCCCGTCAAATTGAGCCAAGCCAAAGCTGTCATTGCTGGCTACTCAAAACCGGATCTTAAAGTACATACTTATGATATATTAGATTAATTTCTTACATTTGCCAATGTTTACACTTTTCTGGTGATAAATGTAAGCCGACTATTAGCTATAGAAGTGGACAGAAGCTTTAGCATGATTAGATCACAGTCAGGTAAAGGTCGATACAGCTGTCTAGAGTCAACCGTTTTTAATGAAACTAACTGTATTCAAGTCAATACATCCTGGGAGCTTATCTTAACTTCATACAATCATACATTTTTGTTCTCCTTAAGATTGTGAACATTGAATTCTAATGACACTCAATAGGTTTTGAAAGACAGGTTATATAGTATGTAATCATTCTAAAGAGTCTCAACCGACTACAAATCTACAGCCTTGGCATGCCTGTTCAAGCATGAATCTCAACTCCATGGGGACAGACCGATGGATACAGAAATGTCTAATATGTAATCCACTGCAGACAAATGTGCTTCATAGTGATTTTTTTACTCGTTCTCTTTTCAGCAACGACATTAACAGAAGCCAGTGAAGAAAGAAATTTTCCAAGTCCTTTACCAGGTAAAATGAGATTTCTTTAATTTGTATGACAAGATATAGTATGGAGAAGCTATACTGTTACTTTAGGCTATAGCTAGAACAGTGGTCTGTATTGAAACTCATTTGATTAAAAAATTGTGTATATTTGTTTTGTGAATGAAAAGATCTGAATCTGAATCTGAATCTATAGCTGGTCATGTTGCGATGTAAAACTACAGCTTTTTAATTTACTAAGTGGATAAAATCAATTAACTTGCATTACACAAATATTACATATTATGCACGTTCTAAAGTTAGGAAATATTCATGTTTTTATAGATATTTTTCATGATATTTACACGTATGCACCTTATGACACATGTTTGAAATATGAATTTAGGCACAAAATGTACCTTTAAGTCAATTTATTGATCGCATAGCAAAGAATGTATCGTTGGTGAATTCTTAAAATATCAGTTAAGAAATGTCTTTGGTGGATATATGTTGCTTTATTGATTCATATCAGTAAAATACAGGTACACGAAAAAAATAAAAATAACATCAGCTGATGCCAAGTGGCATATATAGCTCATATAATAAACATAATAATTGTCTAGATTACAATGGTGGTGAAATAAAGGAAATAATAATGATAAGACAAAATAGAAAAACGAAGAAAGAAATATTATAGAGCTATATATGCCACTTGGCATCTTTGTTGCATGGAATTGTAATATAAGATCCTCTTTTCCTTATATTCTATTTATAGTAAGATCTGTACTTGGATATGACATCATACCTCGAGAGCACAGTGACCATTGGAATAACACCATTTACATCCTACACCCAGATCAGAAGTTCCAACACGGCGGATACATATTCTCTTGGCATGTTTTCGCTAACTTCACCACTAACATTACTTTCCAAATTTGGCGTCCACTACCTCGGTATAAGCACGGTCACGAGTTCCGCTTAATCGGACAGAACAGTTTTGTCGTTACGGAACTCGGTCGACATAATTTTGTGGTCGAACCGCACCGGAGAGTTAAATTCAAAGAAGGCGACCTTATCGGAGTGTACTTTCCGAGCCAGAATCCAATACCTTTTACGAAAGGAAAAAGTAACTGTTCCCATCCAACGCTATATGCCCACAATATCAAGACTTTGAATATAGGGAAGATTTATGCATTCAGAGCCAAGGAGGCTGGATGGAACCCTTGTAGGATATATTCTCTCTATGCTGAGATTGTGAATACAAGTAAGTGCATGGTAATATAATAGCTAAGATTAACTACTGGACACACTAAAAGATTTGCAAAAAATGAACGAAAATATACCATTACATCCTTTATGAATGTTCTGTGGTACATTGATTTTGACAAATCAGTGATAATTAGCATGGCCATCTGTATCATAATAACACAAAACCTCTTGCTTTAAAGCTCTAGAGCTAGTATCACAATATCATTCAAGTAGCTATTTTCTTTATATGTACTAAGTCCAGTTGACAAGAATGATATTTATACTGGATGTACAAATGATGTAAGATTCACTAACAAAAGGCATGTATGCATCATATGTGCATTCTGTGTATAAATGATAAGTTTAACATCAAGAAGTTTCACTTTGAATAGCAATAGCATATACTAATTCCCAGTTAATTAATTCAATGTATTCCTATGTATTATTATATGAAGGTCATTATTGTGTCAATATTTCAGCCAATGAGGATGCTAGGACGACATCAGTCCAGACTATGGCTGACGTCACAACAGCAGAATACAGTGCCACAGAGCCGCCTTTCATAGGTAGGTTATCTAAACTATGGTTTATAATAAAGGTATTAATGAAATACAACAAAACCCGTCGAAGCGACCAACTTAGACTAACTCCCTTGACTGAATTTTTATAGCTTTACATGGCCAAATGTGCCACGTGCGTTTTCCATCAGAAGGATAAACGCATGGAAAACGCATGGTTTTTTCATCTAATTATAACGAAGCAAAAACCTTGCGTTTTCCATGCGTTTATCCAAACGCATGGAAAACGCACGTGCCACAATTGGCCCTCTATTAAGCGACTGCCTTGCTTAGGCCTAAAAGACCAAATCTGTTTATTCCTGAGGGTGACCAATTTACATGGGTTTGCCTGCATCTAATGTGTTAATTAGGCTATGGTCGTAAATCCATGTGTTAAAAGTTAAAATCACGTTAAAAAGTCTTCTCTCCCCCCCCCCCACCAACTTCAATGCAGATGTATTTTCAAAATTCACATGTTTGCCCGTGAAATATACACTGGGCGACAGTGAATTTTTCCATGACAGCGAGATTCGCCACCCCCCTAAAGCTACAATAAAGAACACTGTCAGTGATCTATACAATTAGTTTTGTAACAAATCAAGTTGTTGCAATGTGTATTATCATGTTTTAGGGGGGGGGGGGGGGTGGCGAATCTCGCTGTCGTGGCAAAATTCACTGTCGCTGAGTGTACCTTACTTTATTTTGCCATTTTTATTCATAAAACCATAAAATTTCCTGAAATCCTACCTAAATCCAAGGTATTAAATCCAAGGTATTGAGTCCAAGGTATTAAGTACCTCATTTCAAGTCATAAGGCAATTTGCATTTGCAAAATTGCTAAATTTGTTTGGTACCATATTTTCCATTTGCAGATGTCAAGCTAGGTCAAGGCCGAACACCCCATGAGGGGTTGGTCTATGTGCGCGCCCCTGGTGGCCGATGGGGGAGTGTCTGTGACGATGATTGGGATGACTTGGATGCCCACGTGGTCTGTGTCCAGCTGGGATATACTGGTGAGTGCATATGGTACTTCTCAAAACCATCTTTCAGTCTTTTACCAGCTTGACTGAGTACTACAGACTCTGACCAGATCTCTATAGTGATTGAAATATCATATTTTTGCTAATTTTTGACTTGTGGAGCTAGTGCATGGGTGTTATCACAGGCTACAATTTATATCTAGGTTATTAGTAAGCTACATTACTCTTGCCCCCTGATATTGGCCTCAGTTGATAAGATAGATAGATAAGATAAGATAAGATAAGATAACATTTTATTTTGAATCGACATGGTAAAGCAATAAACATTAGCTTATAGCTATCAGTCGATTATAAAATAACAGATACAATTATAAACAATTTAATAATTAAAATGAAACAATAAAATCAAAGGTAGACATGATATCAAGAGTTAAAACAACAAACTGAGCACTGACATGAAGTACCATCCCAGGAGTTTAACATATTCTTAAAGGTTGAGCCGACTATATGGTATTTCCAGATAAATGTGGCTAGGTTTGGCTCATATTAACCATCCAAACTAGGCCAGATGGCCTATTATAGTGTGATTTTTTGTGCCAAATCAGTAGGCCCTATTGTGTACATACTGAAATGAACCACTATCTTGTTTCCATCCACTGGTTTTGAATAAAGGGAAAAAAATCCACAGCCATTATTTTCCACTGGCAGTTTGAATGAGCTGGTGAATTTAATAGAGCTCCTTTCATACACCGGATAAACACGTTTTGTGTGATCAGATTAACTCAATGGAATATCATAGAAATCTGAGCAGGCTATTCTCCGAAACAACTTCATGCTATGAGAATAATGAAATCAATTTAGTTGGTTATTTTTCCTCTTATTGACTTAATATAACCAAGGTGTTGAAGTGAAATGTCTGTCTCATGAGAAATAAATTAGAGCTAGGTCCCTTGTTCTCTGTGACTATGCTGAGGCAAGTGACATACACCACTCATTGGGTAAATGTGCAACATGGTGTGGACTCCAAGCAGCCTTATCATGCTTCAGAACGACCAGTAACGCTGAGACTTTTTAGACATGGAAATTTCTGGTCGTGTGGCCCAACCTCATTATCTTACCAAACCCTGCAGAAATTTGAAGATTAAACGATGCAATTTTGCTCAATTTTGGAAGATTATTATAACAGGCAGATAAAGGCATTAATCACATTGATATCAAGATATTTGATCAACATTAATCTTCTAATGCTTTCCACTTGATAAGGCATCTTTAAATTAGCATGTAGTGTTGTTTGGTGCTTGCAGTGAGGGAACATCCATCAAAAATTGCATTCTATAATCCGCATTACACTGTGATCAAAGACAAGTAAAAAAAGTAATGAGTTCCTTGATAACTCTGTGAGGCTGGATTACACTTTATGACCAAGTTACATTTAAGCCAGAAATTGGTGATTGCAATTGAAGAAAATGCTTAAAGATAATGGTATCAGGAGACGATCAGTCTTTAAAAATCCACATGCCTGATTGCTGGTAGTAATCTATTGCCTTAAGTTATTAATTTGGAAGTAGTATCTTTTGCAATTAGAATACATTATTCCCTCAATAGGCTACCCCTATTCTATACAGAAAGGCCATATGAATAAGTATTGTCATGGTATTAAGTCATTTATGTTGTGTTATAACTGTGGTGTTATTTTGTGGCTGGAATCCACCATAAATAATGACGCTCAAAGTGTATAGACTACATGGCTGTCACTTTTCATCCATTGCAAATTGATACAAAGAATTCATATAGACCCATGACCATATAGATTAGGTGGTTAAAGATACATAGTTATACCACTTGTTAAGCCAATAGATAGATAGATAGATGGATAGATGGATATATGGATAGATAGATAGATGGATAGATGGATAGATGGATAGATGGATAGATAGATAGATAGATATATGGATAGATAAACAGATATACAGAATACACTGATAGATAGATAGATATATATAGATAGATAGATAGCCAGCGGCCAGACAGCCAGATAACCAGTTAGACAGATCGCCAGATAGACAGACAGACAGATAGAAAGCTAGACAAACAGACAGACAGACATATCGATAGATAGATAGATAGATAGATAGATAGATAGATATGGAAAGTGCAGCCCTCTAATAGGCCTATTCTGTCTTGTTAAAGTTACGAACATTGACCTGCTGTATATTGCAATATACTTCTCTAATATATTATATATATATTATCTAATCCAATAGAACTTGACACATTTTACAGGATGTACCTCTGAGTTCAACCCGTGTTTATCATTCTAGGTGGCCGGGCCCGCTACCCTCCATTCTTCGGCCAGGGAACTGGGGAGATTTACCTGGATGACATGAGGTGCAATGGGACCGAGTCTTCCTTATTTGAATGCGACAGGGTCGGTAGATGGCGCCAGCATAACTGTTACCATAGAGAAGACGCCGGGGTGGAATGTTTTCATTCTGACAATGGTAAATGAGCTTGTTTTTTTTTCTTTTCCAAACAGTATTAGAATATGTCAGTTGTTTAGTAATGTTTACCTTTGTTAACTTCCCGGGTATCAATAAAGTACAGTGGTGTGCATAAGTATGTGAACTTCATTAGTAGTAGTAGTAGTGTTATTGTTTAACGCCTCATCAGCACCTGAGTGGGCTATGTAGAGGCTCTCTAGGGTAAGATTGATCATCCATAGTTGGTGGTAGAAACCAGAAGCATGCAAAAAGTCAATAAGTGTCTGCGTTGGATAGCTGGAGCTTCATTAAAGAAACTTTATTTTTACCAAAAAAGCAAAAACATCATCGTGCTATTAATCTAAACCGACTCTTCTGGTGTCCTTAAATTATGAATTATATATCAATAATTATAATTGTTAAAACTTATCAATTCAACTGTCACTTTTATGATAAGCATTTATCTTTTTTTGGGAGGGAGTACAGTTACTCATGCAAGGCACTGTAATTTGAATTTAAAACATCTTATGTAATCATTCAAAATTTAAAGATAAATATTTATCATTCGTTGTAATTTATTTTATTTCATGAAAGGTGTTTTATCAGATTCACTGCGTACTGGTTTTGCATCCGTATTTATAATTCAACCTCTAACAGTGCTTCGATTTTTTAGCTCATTTGTCACCAGCTTATGAATATTTTTATGCTTCTAATCTATAATAATACCAGTAAAATGTAAGTAATGCATGCTCGTAAAATTGTTATTAACAAGATGCCATTTCTGCAAACTTTATATTCACTGCAGAGACGATAGACCATCAGCACGTATTTGGCTTCCCAGCAGTCCCTCGGACCCAGAAGGATCTGTATGACAGGGGGGTGGTCATCCCAAACCCCTATGAGAGGCTGCCCTGGAGTAGAGGGGTTGTGGTCAGCTGGCATTTCTACATCCAAGCTACAACCCCTGTGGATATCGCTCTGCAGGTAGGAGTTATTGATGTAGGGCAGTGGCGGATTCAGGGGGGGGGGAGGGGGTTGGGGTTGCAACCCTCCCCCTTGGTCTAGTACATTTTAATTAAAAAATATCAAGAAATGGTAACCGCAATACATTGTAATTTGTACACCCGGCCCCTCGGTGAAAAATGTTCTGGATCCGCCCCTTTAGGGACTGATGAATCGGTCTAGGAGTTACCCACCCAGCATGGCTGTTCTACATTCACCCATAAAACAAAAATATTAAGATGGTTAACATTACAAGTGGATTGGAGCCCTAGCAAAACATTGCTCCAACGAAAGAACAAGCGCCTGTTGATTTTTAACTGTATAGGGAATAAGATTATAAACAATGTTACTCTGTAAGAATAGCGTATATATTCTATTCATGTTCTAGCATGTTCGAACTATTGTGCCATTATAAATATGAAATTCATGTGTTTCCACGTTAAAATGTTTTTAGCCATAATTTTTGGATAGAGACAGTTGCGGCTACAACACTCGTTAATTCTTGTAAACCTGCCAAGGGAATGTTTGCATTGTGACAAATCCGTTCATAAATGTCACATTTGTGCAATAGACATGTAGATTTAAATTTGAAGCAAATCGTTATAATCATATATAGGCACGTTTCGACGTGTGAACTAGTGCTAAGAAGTAGCTTCAAAGTTTTGCATCCTCAATATATTATATTAACCAAGTACTAAAGCAGGGATATTATTTTGTCAAAGTTGATAAGATAAGATCAGATAAGATAAGATAAAATGAAACTTTATTTATAGTCAGAGGTTTAAAACAAACAGTAGAACATATGCTATAAAGCTTTAAGCCGTCTGATAAAATAACAATAACAAAATGAAAATATATATACAAATGATTTGAAAGAGATTATGACTGATCTACACAATGATCATAAATTATTTTGCTGACAGATTATACATTATCCACAATTACAACTTTCCAGGGAACTGCAACATCTTAAAAAAATCTTTGAACTTAGCTAATTTATCTACTTCTTTTAATTCATCGGGTAAAGAATTCCATGATATACAAGTTTTAATCATAAGTCCTCACATAGCATTTGTTATCAATTACAGATTTGGAGAAAGCAAGGCAACCGAGAATACATCCTAGTCGGCCAGACGTTGTACCGCAATCTGGAATCGGGTCTACACGACATCGAAATCCCATCAGCGGAACGATTCCAATTCGAAGCGGGGGATGTTCTGGGAATTATGTTTGAACACTTTAACCCCATTCCGTACGATGTAAGTCAGACCGACTGTCAACACGATCAGGGAATTCTCTACACCGATGTGACCTCTGGCGAAGTCCTTCCGGGTCAAAGGTTCAATTTTCATATCAAGCCAACCTTTTTCAAACCATGTCGGCAACATTCTCTTTATGCTACATTCAAGCCTATTAGTGAGTATACATGTTTATATGTGCTAAACATTGAAATGATAATAACTATTTCATGATTAACTGATAACACTAAATGTTATTTTATGATAATTTGATGTATACTCCACCACGTGACCTTTTCTATTGTTCTTTTGCGGGATATAACCAACGAAAATGTTAGTTAACTTCCTCCTGAGTGCAACTGAACTGTTATGCGTAATATAGGCATTAAAACAAAAACAATCAAACAAATTAGTAACACGCCTAATGGAGAACAAGTTAGTTATATCCCTCATACACCGTGTATGAAGTTATTATGCAAACCCATTATTTTCCATTATCTAAAATATGGCCCAAGAAAATAAATTGCTAACTTTTGAAGACTTAGGGCAATCCATTGGACATGTTTGTGCCTAATTTACAACAACTACAAACTGTAGTTTACAAAGTAAAACAAAGAAACAATATAACTGGTGTCTGATGCTATTATGCTTAAGAAAACTGTCCAGGAAATCAGCCAGCAAAGGAAAAGAAGTGTTGGAAAAGGGTTCAAGGACCTTAGTGCAAGGGATTTGAGGACACTAAGGCTGATTATGGGTCAAAATCCACTTCATACTAGCCAAGAAATATTTGAAATGGCAGGATTACCTGATGTCAAACGAGACAAGAGGTGCAGAATTTTCAGAAAACTGGGTGATGTGAAGAAAGCTATTTGTAAACCACCCCTGAATGACAGCCACAGGGAACGTCATCTTATTTGGGCCAGGCAGAACATCAAAACAGATTTCAGCAAGGTTATCTTTACCGACGAGTCATGGGTGACATTGGATGGTCCTGATGGTTGGGCAAAAGGTTGGATTCTGCATGACCAAACTGCACCTACAAGGCTACGAAGGCAGCAGGGAGGTGGTGGAATAATGATATGGGCTGGCATTGTTGATTGTGAGATCATTGGACCTTTCAAGGTTGATGATGGTGTGAAGCTCAATAGTGAAAACTACTGCAAGCTCCTTGATGAAACTTTCTTCCGCTGGTACAAGTCCAAGAGCAGAACTTTCAAGAGGGATTGCATATTTATGCAGGATAATGCTCCCTCTCATGCTTCTAAAGCTACTGCACAATTTCTGGCCAAGAAAGGGTTCCCTGAAAAGAAAATAATGTCATGGCCTGCTTCATCACCAGATGTCAATCCTATTGAGAACATGTGGGCACTCTTGAAGAAGGAGTTATACAAGGGTGGACGACAGTTCAAGAGTAAAGCAGGTCTTTGGGATGCCATTCAAAGTGAAATCAAGAAAATTAGACCACAGACTGTTAAGGCACTCACCAATTCAATGGACAGTAGATTGATCAAAATAATTTAGAAGAAAGGCAACTATATCAATATGTAATCTGAATTGTACTAAGCCTAAATGTTCTGAATAAGGTTGGATCATGTAAACATAGATGTATAAATGTCAATTGAGATATTGAGATTTTTTGTGACCTAATAATTATGTGGTTTTTGTCATTGAAGTACACTTTGCATAATAACATCAGACACCAGTTATCTATTTTTTTTGGTTTTTATTTGTTAAATACAGTTTGTAGCTGTTGGTAATCAGGCACAAACAATAGCATCAGACACCAGTTATATTGTACCACAAGTTAGCAATTAATTTTCTAGGACCATATTATAGATAACAGAAAATAATGGGTTTGCATAATAACTTCATACACGGTGTAGTTGGGATCTGACTAATACTTATATATTTCCAAAGACTTACAATATGTCAAAATGATGCGTTTCATCTATTGCATCAATCACAGATTTTCATTATAATGGTTCATTTTAAAACTTTTGAATATCTATACTTAACTTTAATTACCAATTTACTTTATTGTATTGTGTTGGGTTTTTGAATTGTATCAATGCTACTTCTGTGAAGTTTAGTTAACTTATATGACGTAATGATGGGATAAAACTGGGAGTCCACACGATCTTACACATTTACCCCATGTGTGTGTCACTTTCAACTTGAATTTATTGCAATAATTTCTTGCATTGAGTCATTGGACTTACTTTTGGAGAAAAATGGATTTGTGTCAGTTCCTTGTAAATTCCTATCAATCAACTTCTGCCAAAAAAAAAAAAATTTAATTGGTATCTTAATCTTTAATTATTTAATTTCCTAGGCACCTGTTTTAGCAATGGTCTATTTTTTATATTTTACTATTGTCCATGTTAATAGTTAATCAAATATGAAGACAAAATACATTGTAACTTTATTCTAAGTTACTATACCTCACAAATATCACCACCCTTGCTATTAAACTAAAGAATTAGACAAAATAGTCATGGAGTCCTCTAAATGTATCTTGTAAAGACTAGTACGTGTATTTGTTTAAATTTACATTATTTATTTGAAATATTGGTGCAAAATGACAATTTTAAGTGTTATTATGATATACTGAATGGTACACCATTTTAATAACAAGAAAAGCTGTCTTTAAAAAAAGACACCTGTACCAGACTTGTTTTAAATTATTGTAGATTGTGCTAAATAAAGATTTTTTTTTTTTTTTTTTTTTGTAAATGGAAAAATTACTTTAAATGAATGACATGTAAACATATTTATTAAAAAAAAAAAAAAGACTTTCCCCTAGTTGGATTCGTACCCAGGTCCTTCAACCCCTACTTTTAATCATACCAGACAAAATCATTAGGCCACTGCAGCAGGCTATTTATAGTGCAACTTTCATTGGACTAAATCACAGTCAAATGTAGGCCATGGTCAGTCCCTTGCAAGACCCATGTTGTGTAGCTTGTTTTATTGCAGTAAAATACCATGTTTATCGATGCATTTATGTCTAAAATGTTAATTTATGCATTTTGCATACATTTGGTAACCAATATTTGGCTAAAATCGGCTAAAACTGGTCATAGAGCAACACAGCTACAGAACTACCTTATATGGGCATGCACAGAAAGTGATGACAAAACTGTACCAATCATCCAATAAATTTGTAAACCTGATCACAGAAGTACCTCTTGAGCAGTAGGATATCTTAAGTTAGAGGTGTTCTATAGATTTAGATCTGGTACAAAAAAAGTACAATGCTTTTATGATCTATTGATATCAATCTATCCATTCACTTGTACGTAGAAACTTATCCCGAGGAACACTTGCTGACCACACGCCGTCGTCGGCTCTTATTCAAATTGTGACGCTTATAGTGAGCCGCCATTGCTAGCGCTCACAAAGTATCACATCAATAAATAAGAGCTGAGCGAACATCAGATTTCTCGGGCTAGCAGAATCTCTGTATTATCTCTAATTAGGTCAATTCAATAATATGAGGAACATAAACTTGGTGTGATGACCATGAGTTTTGATAAGCTGTTCTTTTGGTTTTAGGTCGTAATGCCAATTATCAGTTTGCCTTCGGCCGGAGTTCCTACACGGTGGTGGGTGACCTCGCAGCGACCTTGGAGGATGCGACAAGGTCATGTCACAAGGTCATGGGGGTCAACGCTAAGCTGCTTAACATATCTTATGAGGATGAATATTTTGTCATTAACCGAGCCCTAAAAGCCATGGATATCGAAGGGTCGAACGTGTTCTGGATCGGAGGGTTCGTCAATGATCCCTATCCAGGGTATCGCAAGTGGGGTCATTGTGAACCGGGTGAGAATATATCAGTCTTTGAATTATTATGAATTGGCATCATGGCATGCAGGAGTTGGGAAGATTTGCTGAAACTACCGCTTCACAGCAACCAACTATCTCCCAGCTGTGTGGGTTGAATGCTTAGAGGGTTGAGAAAGGCTCTGGTATGACCTGCCAAGTGTGTAATTGTGTGTATTATATTTATATTGGCCCCAAGTTGTGTTGTAGATTATATAATCAAACTAACTACATTTCACACATGAGATTTATTATAGCAGTGTTGATACGATGTTATGCTCTGGCTAATCCTTAAGTTTACAAGTATTGTTTGCCTAAATATATTTGTTTGTTTTTGGCAGGGAAGGTTAATTTAAGACCCTCCCTGGAAACAGTGGGTGTTGCAGCAAGCCTGACAGAATGCCTACTCGTTAAAATAACCTACGGCAGTTTGAAACTTGCAGCCATTTATATTAGTAACTTGCAGCTATTTATATTAGTATATTGAATGAAAGTGATACAAATGAATACATTAAAATTGCATGGCAATTTGATAGTATGTATTGTTATTTCCAGCCAAAGGAAGGGAGTGTGTGGTCCTTGCAGAATTGGACCTTGACAGCACAACAGTTGAAGACACATCATACAAAATGTATTCCAAGAAATGCTACGAGTCATTCAAGTTCATATGTGAGCTGCAAAAACCAGGCATGTACCTCTCTCATTCCATTGGATATTTCATTATAGGAGTATATTAGACATGTATTCCTAGAAATGATATTATGGGAATGCTGTATTGAATAAGTAACCTGTCAGATAACATAATTCATTTTGTGATGTTATCCAGATTCCACAGGCATTTCATATAAAAAAGTGAATAAAAGAAATTATAAAAACTTAAATGAAAGATAATTGACTGATTTAAGAAAAACTAAAGTTCAGCTTTCTAAGCATTGATATAATATACAGTCAAATAGTTTTGAATAGTTATAGATTCAGGTAGATTTTAATAGCTACAGACAGATAAAGTCAGTTATTTTTAAGAGTTGTACTCTGCACATTATATGTATCATACACATGATATGATATGCAATTTAAACTCACCTATAGCCTATCTAACATTAAAGCTGGATTGTCACTCAATATGACAGTGGCCAAAATCTATTGCATTCACTTCTTTGTCTTCTTAATAATGATTACCTACCATCCAGAGTCTTGCTGGGTTCACTTTCTGTCTATAAAATAAATAAACTTCACCTAGTATTTAATATTTCCATCAAAAATCCAATATGTAAACAAACCAAGTGATGACATCACAATACTCAACAATGGTTGATGATGCCATTTCCATTGTATTGCCAATGTTTTGATCTTGATTTCTTTCAATGTTTCATTTATTTTTTGTAATTAATGCCTGATTGATTCATTAGCTTACACATATATCTAGTGTGCCTTGATCAAATAAGGTGATTTTCAATCATTTGATGAAGTTTTAGAAAATAGTAAATTTTGACACACAGTGGAGCTTTAAGATAACATGACAATGAAGTTCATGCAACTCGTCCCAGTGAGGTAGTCTTAATGGCGAGGTTTCACAGTAATGGTTGATTTATAACTTTTTTGCAGGTCCCCCAACCCTCTCACCACATTACATAAGACCAACATTTCCCTCCATTTCGAACGTGGGTCACGTCCCCACGCCATCTTACGGTGGTAAGAAGAACTACACAATACCAGAGAAGAGTCCTGAAACCCTCATCCTGAAGGGGGGTAAGTATCTCATTGCTATGAGACAGCTGGGCATACTGCCAGACAGACAAGACAGCGAGACAGACAGTGAGAGACTTCAGGGAAGAGATAAATTCATTTCAACAGACGTCTGGACAGACATACAACTGCAGCGACAATACAGACTGTAGAGAAATGCATGCAGAAAAGACAGCAAGAATGTAATAGTTTCAGAAAAAAAATTAATTTATCATGATTTTTTTAATGTTTTAATGAACTGCATCTGCTTATGATGATGACATTTTTCAGAAAAAAAAATTACATTGCATCTAGAAAATGCACATAACTGTAATGTCATTAAAGACAAATATATAGATAGATAGATAGATAGATAGATAGATACGTGGCCAATTGTGCCACGTGCGTTTTCCATGCTTTCGGATAAACACATAGAAAACGCATGGTTTTTGCCTCATTATAATTAGCTAAAAACCATGCGTTTCCATGCGTTTATCCTTCTCATGGAAAACGCACGTGGCACATTTGGCCATGTAGACGTTGAAAGTGCAGCCCTCTAAGACAAGTTCTTGCCGCTATCGAGGGTTGATGGGTAAATTGTCTGATTTACCTCAATTGGCCAATTACGCACTAATTAATCTTTTCTTGACATGTTTTTTTGCTTCCAGTTCCCTCCTCTGGGATCTTAGTGGGTGTAATTGCTTTGTCAATGATCATTATAGTCGTCATATCAATAACTGCTGTTTTTACATATAGGTAAGTATTAGATATGCATTTCAAAGAAATATAGTAAGTAAGTAAATGTCTTGTAAGTAAGTAAATGTATGTAATTGGTTGGGAAGTCTAATTCCAGTTCAGAAGGAATGGCCAAGTGATTTTATAACAGGCAGTTAATGTAGGTTCATGGGTTTATATCTAGCTCCCTGCTGTAATCATGGGTCACATTGCATGTCCTTGTGTGACCCATACTCATGAACGTCACTTATTGTAAATCGATCCTAAAACGGTTTTAAATTCGACCTGTGGTGGGATAAACAAGCCTAAAATTGCCATGAAGATTGCTTCCTTTCAAAATATTGTTATTATACTACAATTTTTTTTCTAAGAATTCTTGCACACATTAATAAAAATGTCTGCAGAAAACATACACTGTGTGTGAGCGATGTTTGTGCCTTCACCAAGATCTTTACTTGGTTATTTTATAGCGATTGCTGCATGTGCATCAGACTCGAAAACTGATATTCTCAGAGTAGCCAGTTCTGGCAATGGAAGATAACGAGGTTTAGCTTGCAACGTTTCAAATATTAAATCCGCAGGGCTATGTAGTATCTCATTGCAGCATTTGATGAAATGATATTTCAACTTATGCAAAACTAATTAATGCAAGTCAAAACTTGTAGACTTCTGGAAGAAGTTCAGACTTGGTAGAAATCTTCAAGGAATCAAAAAAGTTAACTCAATTAGAATTGCTCGTGATTCAGAATAATCTGACAGAATAAATTTGTGTAACGTGCTTTAGGAAATCTTTAAGACACAATATTTTGGAATAGTTGCTTTTGTTGCAATATTGTGGGGCATTTTGGATTCAGTAAAATATGGTGTTTCTTAGGGGTATATCTTATGATTACAGCCATGTATTTCTATTGCTAAGCAAGCTGACTAAATGCCAATGGAGCCTGAGAATTAGATCACCACGCAAGCTATCTTCAACCCCTATTCACACCCCATATGTCTCAATTACTTATGGACTCAATGACTCAGTGATATTGATCTGAAACTTATTCAGCTTACATGACTGGCTGCAAGACGCGAACGTAATGATGAGATGATATGGCTTGGAGTCCTAATTACGCATTTAACCCATCTTTTACTGCATAGTCACCGTGCGAGCAACTTCTAGCTGAGATGTAGCTCACGAAGAGTGACCCGGGCAGGAATCGAACCCGGGACCTTTGGCAGAGCTAACTGGCATACAATTGGCAGTTGTCTTAACCATTAAACACCCACCACAATACGTTGAATTAAATTGAATTGCTTTGTTGTAATAGTGATATATTCTACACGTTTGCATTTTATCTTTCAGGCGATGCCGCAATCGCTTGGGTCCAAACGACATCAGCGAATCGACGGTGCGATTTGTGTCTCTTTACGACAAACCTCCCATGTGACAAACAATGGGAACAGGAGAAGAGGAGGAGGAAGAAGAAGAAGAAGAGGATTATCTCAAGAACCAGGAAAGAAATTCATGCTGCTGAACTCTCATTAAAATTCATTTCATTGCGATGATTCTGACAACACGTAACGCGTGTCGTGTTGCATCGACTTTGTGTACGCCATCTTTGAAATAAGCCAATCAAGTTATTATTACTATTACACATAATATGCACACATCAAATCCATCCTCCTTAAAATAATCCATACACTGAGTAGCCAGGTTTATGATGGTGGTGTTGACTTACGCATACGCATACATAACGAGTGAACAAATATAATGGTGGATAATAAGTGGCCAGCGATGCCAGTTATTACTGTACTCATAATGTGTATAGAAGTAACGGCGAAATTATAATAATTGTACATGAGAGTGAGTACAATACACAAGTGAATTCAGGAATACTTAAGATGAAAATATGTCCTAATTCAACAGTACCCAATCAGAATTAAGAAAGTTACAGAATGTGTTTTGCCGAAACATAACAGCAACAGCTGGTCAAAAAAAATATTGTTACTTTCGTGCTGGTGGATTTATATTCTTCAAAGTCTTTGAACAACATTCGCATATAATGCGCCAATCGCTTTCAACAAATCTAAGAACACTTTCTACTTTGCGAAGGGACTAATCAATAGACAGGAATCTCAGAATCAAAGATGAAAAGTTTTCTTCATGCAGAAAACAGATAAATGGAGATTTACGTAACGCAGAGAAAGTTTCTTCGGAATTCCTCATAAAAATATAGATCGATGCAAATCACGCAGCAGAAGATATGTCTGCTCACAAAGGAATCGCTATCTCTATTCTGCATTTTAGCCGAAAAGAAAGAAATGAAGTTCATGGGTAGAAAAGATGCAATCGGCCAAGATGTCAGCACAGCTATCAAACAATATTTTCATTGGTTTGAATCTGGATTTTGTCCTGTTTATCAGCTACATCTTAAGATGTCAGCCATTTTATGGGATGGTAAATGTGCACTCTTGTGTGGATAAAACTGAAAAGTTAATGCTAAAAGGCATGAACTATGCAAAGCGAAATTAATTGATATATACAATCTATACATAAAGAACCAACACATATATAGATAATTCACGCATGGCATTGTGGTATTGATTGGTTAACCGCGAATCGATTACATGCGATTCTCTCATAATATGGTTGCCATGGTAAACTCTTCTCCTGTTTCCAAAAACATTTCTACAAGAACTGTGTATGATCTATCAACAATGTCTAAATCTGTGGGAATGAAAGAGATTATGAATATGTAAATATTTGTCTTCTTATGGTTGTATCGTGATGGTAATTTTTTATCAAACTGTGATATTGAAGCCCCCTCATATCTATGTTATTATATACATTAAAAATGTAAGATTTTATAAATCTGTTACCAATTAATAATGTTGGATAATTCAAGTTCAACAGATAAATGTAAATATATATGTGTTCCCTGTTATTTGTTATTTTGCTTTTATTTTTAATGTGATATGAATGCCATACATTTCAATGTTCTTTTATTAAAGTGTAAAGTTATATTTTGTTAACCGTTTGCAGCTAGAAATTGTTATAAAAATGTTATGTAATTGTACTATAATGTAAATAAAATATATGTAAATACAAATATCTTATATGAAATGTTGTGAGCTATGGATATTGCAGCTTTGTGTATAAGCATTTTCATAATGGTATTTCAGTTTATGTTAATATCTTTTCATAATGAGTTTAACTAAATTTGAAAATACATTGCATTACATGCTTAAACATTGTTAAATGAAAGTTATTGATAATAAAATGTTGACGAATTTTGAAATAACTTGGTCATTTATACTATATTTGGCGAGAAAATTTGCAGCTCTTAATTCATTATTTTTGCATGTGGCAGTTGATGACATTTTTCAAGTATTAATTAATTAAAATATTGATGCCCTATAACCTTGGCCATAATAACTGATTTATTACATTTATGGATTTTCTTCTTTTTTTAACATTTTGGAATATTAATTATAACATTCAAACTTTATCATATAACCTTCAACTTTATGATTGAAATTGTTAAAAGCATGATAGATAGGTCTTGCTAACTCGTGTGAAAGAAAGCATTTATCATTTTGAAATGAATTTAATGTCATCAATCATTTTAAATGAGTTTAGTTTTTACAATTAAAGCACGTGAACCACGGTAAAGTGACGTAACATCAATTCCAGTGACTGATAGCCCATTTAAGGGCTTCATGAGGAGAACTTAAGTTCTTAAATCTCTTGAATTGAAGAGCTTAAAGTCTATTACACGGTTCATCATGAGCTCCTGGCATTTGCTATGAATTATAAATGAAGTCTAAAATAAGGTTTACAAACCGAAATTGGTTTTCACACACTAAGGCGTGAACCTAAATGATGTTAGGTTCATGAATAATTATAAGCTGACACGATTTCTTATAATAAGCATTTCTAACCATTATGATTACAAGAAATTCTACCATATTACAAGTGATTTATCAGCCCTTGAAAGTAAGAAGACATTTTGAGAGTTTTGCATAAGTTGAAAGATAGTAAGAACGATATAAAGATATAAGAATAGTAGGAATGACAAAATGATAGCAGGAACGATATAAGGATAGAAGGAATGATATAAGGATAGAAGCAACGATGGATGAAAAGATAGATATGATAGATAGATACTAAATAAAGATAGATTAGGTAGATTAGGTAGATAGAAATATAGAAAGATAGATAGGTAGATAGATAGATAGATAGATAGATAGATGGAAAGATAGATAGATAGATAGATAAATAGAAAGATAGATAAAAAGAGAGACAGATAGATAGAAAGATAGATAGATAGATAAATAGATTGATAGATATAATTAATAACTATGACCTCAATATTATAGACAGAAGATATTTCTAATGCTAACGAAATAAATATAAGCACACGTGTGGCAGACTGCTATCAACATGATACATGTATGTGTCCACCCCTTGCAGATGACGTCATATCCGGTCAAAAGATGCATAATTAATGAGCATGGGCACTTCCTGTTTGGTCACAGGATGTTGCAAATCTCCCCCTTTATGACAGCGGGACGGACCTCCGCTGTGATCTTAACATGAATATTTGACACAGAGGTGGGGGACGGATGGATAAACAGACATAAAACACACACAAAGTTCCAACAGAGGTTCAGACCAGAGGTTTAGTGATAGTTGGTGAAAAAATATTATATAATTTATGTTGCTTGTTATATCTTTGCTCGCTGTGAAACTTATAAAGGTTCAACCTAAGATATTCAAAGCTAATGACAACTGCATTAATATTTAACTACAAGAAGCCAAACCAAACTGCATTGCGTTTTGGCTTAAAACCATCATCGCTTCTTGAGATATTTCATGTAACACCACCTTAAATTTTCGTCCAATTTTCAAAATTCGAAATTTATTACATACAAAAATGTGGGTATTTCGCTTATGACATGGATTAAAACAGTTCTGACCTGAAATTTTAATAAAATGATCTTGAAATCGCGAATCAGCGACGCTCACCAGTACGTTCATATAGATGCATAATTAACTAAAATGTAAACAAAGTCGATGTTGTAAATTCCTGCGATATAAACTAATTTAGCTCAATCAAGATAAGTTGGGTTCTTGAATTCATCAGTTAGAAGCATTTTTCTTCATTTTGATGGCTTTTTTTGGTGGTACAAAAAGTTTTTGGCAATCCAGCTTGAAGCATAGATAGATATATAGATAGATAGATATATAGATAGATAGATATATAGATAGATAGATATATAGATAGATAGATATATAGATAGATATATAGATAGATATATAGATATATAGATAGATAGATAGATAGGTAGATAGATAGATAGATAGATAGATAGATAGATAGATAGGTAGATAGATAGATAGATAGTTAGATAGGTAGATAGATAGATAGATAGTTAGATAGGTAGATAGATAGATAGATAGATAGATAGATAGATAGGTAGATAGATAGTAGCAGACCGTTTAAATTCCTGATGATATGATGACTTAAGTTAAGGTCCGTTTAAATACCATAGTTAATCATTGTCATTCTATTTGTAATAATATCCGTCCATCTCTGAATTTCTGTGTCGAAATATCTATCTGTGATTAATAAATTATCCCTATGCTTGCCTGTCCCAGTACAATATGAGGATGCTATGCAGTGTAAGTCTATCTAAATCTTTTTAGTGCACGAAGGACTATCATTCAGTCTCAAAACAGTGTTCAGTTGCAAAGGAAATAGAAACCACTTAAGTGAAGAAAGGAAAACATATACCTCTGGTGTCAGAGCACATGTTTTCTCTTTCACGAAATCCAGCACTGACGCAATTTTAATCTAAGCCAAAACGCAATGCAGTCATTTAAGTGTAGGCTGTAAAAGACATCTTTGTTTGGCATACATGGAATAAGGAGAAGAATCTCAAAGGACATTTCAAACTAGATCACCATTGCCAGAAGCTGTACAGAAATAGGCAAGAGGAAGAAAAATACTGAAAGGTGCCATTCTATTGAGGATAAATAGACTTTCAAATGACACATTAAACCAAAAATGGAACCTGATGAATGGATAAAACATACCTTTAGGTAGCAGCACAGTTGATCACAGAATTGCATGGCGTCTTTTAAAGCTGTATATGTTAAATCCGAATGACTAGTCCCTTTTAAATTTGAATTCAATCAAATAAGATGTCCGATGAACAAATCGTATACAGGGGACTGCACACTGGGCTTAAAATGAACGCTGAAATTATTACCAGGCTTATAGGGTCTGACTATGACAACCATTTTAACAGCTTACAACATATTTATATAATACAGAGGGATCTTGTGCATTGATGGACACATTCATGTCATATCCCAGTGTTTTCTATGCATTGCTCTGATGTTATTTATCTTCAGTTCAGTTCAAGATAAGATAACTATCAAAACAAAAATTGGATCTTATTTCTGGTTATGTACGGCTGCTGTAATGCTTATTCGTGCCTGGTAGAAAAATGTCCACAAGATTTAAGCTTTGTGGTGTAGTATTACCTCTTTGAAACACTGTGTTGGTGGTGGTGGTGGATTAGGGCTTTACGTCCTGTATTTCTGCACCTGATGGGCTTATTAGGACAGGTAGGGACCATGGCAATGAAACAGCCATCCAACATAGGCGTGACCGGGAATTGAACCCGGGACCCAGTAGTTGGAAGCCAAGTGCGCTACCACTGAGCTAGGCCCCCACCCTTGAAACACTGTGTTTGTCTATCTGCTAACATCTAACTGTTGGACTCTGTCCGTCTGTACACCCCTCCTCTCCCCATCACTCCATCACTCCATCACCCCAGCCGCATCTGCACGTGACACCCCAGCTTCCTGCAAGTGTGAGATACAAGCTCCTGCACTAAGTGAACTTGCAGGTCGCCCATGACACTCAATTAATTACATCACAATCAATAACAACTGCCACCAGAAGAGCGCATGGGCACACAAGTAAGGCACTGGGCACATCAAGACCCGGCTGGTACTGACTGTGAACTTTCTATTGAGTGTGTATTTATTTTTCTACGTTTTATGTTTACAAGTGATTTCTTTTAATAGTCCCATTTGGTTTATGCTTTGTGTGTTTCCATTTTGTGTAACTGATGGTCTGTCACCAATGCCTTTTGTACATATTTTAAGGCATGTATTTATCAGGCTTGGAGTCGAAGTACAGCTATTTATCTGAGTACCTAATTCCAACTACAAGTACATTTGTTCAAGTACAAGTACAAGTACATCCTTCGTTTTTGGTCAAGATCCAATTGGCGTCAGACAGCAGTAGCGGATTCGGAAGGGGGCGATTTATTAATAAAACTAATTCTGTCTGAAACTACGTGATTGGGTGTAAAATTTGCATTGATATCCAGATACACTTATGCACAGAACTACAGCGCATAATATTATTACGTGTAACATTTAATTAATATTCGAAATTCAAAAGGAAATTCTTGACAAGGGTAAAATTATTTCTGAGGTATTGAAGGTCAGATGAAGGTTAACGAGGTGCCACTTTAACGAATATAACTCTGATCCCATCAATTACCAATCATACCTCCTCAATAATGACCTCATGCTGATATAACTGACCCCTGGATAATTCAGGGAAGTTCAACAAATGACAGACTGACCAGAATGGCTTCACTGACCAGTGACCATCCTAATTACTTATGGGTCTTTTATGCCACATCAAATGTAGGAGAATAATCATTGTGACCCAAATAGATTCTTGTGGTTAAACCAGGACAATGTTATAAAAATATACAGTAAAATATACCATGAGATAGGCCAGCTGGAGTATCCATGGAGAGTATAATCTTCCTAGAATAAGCTATCACAAGGTCAAGGACATTAACCAGCAAATCCGACTGTTATATATTTTCGCCCAGGGCTTGACTTTATTATGTTTTACCCTTTTGCCCAGAAATATTGACCTTGAACTTCATGTATATTCATGTTTTAGATAATATTGAGCTCCAAGATAAAATGATGAGATGATGGAACATTTACCCCATCAGTGGGATCTTTTTCATACCTAGCATAGACTCTGAGTACAAGGCACCACCAATTTAATAAATATATCATCTTTAAGCATACTCTTGGTGTACTAGTAATGTCTGATGCAACTGGTATCCAGCTGAAATGTAGTTCACCAAGAGTGCCTGGAGAATGTTTTGAACCTAATACCTTCAGTGGTGGGCTTGCCTGGGCCTTCATCACCTTACCAGCTGGCTGTGCTGTATTGACTCAATAACAACTTTTTACCTGCATTAACTGCCGTGTATCATTTTCATCAAGCCACTGAGCAGGGAAGTTTGATGTTGCGGAACAAAAACTACATATAACTGGGTGGCCTAATGGTTCAGGCATCCACCAATTCCACATTGGCCGGGTTCAATCCAAGGCCGGGCAACCTTTACAAGCTACATCCCAGATGGTAAATTGGAGGTGCCTCGTAATGTCCAAGGTGTTCTAGTGGCCCAGGGGTGTAGAAGACTCACTTTAGAAAAATTGGCTGACCCTGCATTGGTTCAAACCTGCCAAGTTTTTTTTCTCGATATAGCTTCCTTGCACAATACACCACTTATACATTGACAACTGAGATGTACTCATGATTCAGATTTTTATTTCACTTGTACAAGTGTGACATATTCAAGTAAGGAAGAACTCAGCAAGACGAACTGGCCATCGTTTACTGAGAGTCACTCCCTCAAGTAAACATGCAATCACCTCATCATTGAACATAGGGCACCACCTCATTGACATCTATTATTTTCCCCTAAATATCTAATGGATGACAAACTAACTTGGCAAGGATAACACACAAGATCACCAAGTGTGGTCAGCCAATCTAGGGCTAAAAACATTGCACTGTAAATCGATTAAAAGTAAAATGTTTACCTATATTTGACCTCATTCGTTGGATCATGTTATTTCCCAATTCTACTGTCATTAATACAGTCAGTCATCTCAATGTAGCATTTGTAAAATATTCTTATAGTACTCCCAAAACAGATAATTATATTAGATAAGAACCAAAATATTTTTTTGACACTTTTTCTCCACCAAGCCCTAGTGAACTTGCTGATTCTGTACAAGTTTCACATTGAGATCTTGGAGGGTAGTTCAACATGGGATGTGTGTTATGTAACCAGGTTGACACCTTATCAAATTTGGCCACATACTCACTTTGGAAAAAGGGGCTGACCTTGCATTGGTTCAAACCCATCCAAGTTTTTTCCTCGGCATAGCTTCCGTACACAAGACACCACCTATACATTGACAACTGAGATGTGGCTCATTTTGCAGATTACAAGTTTCTAAGAAATTACAGACCAACCTGGCAAGGATAACACACAAGGTCACCAAGTGTGGTCACGCAATCTAGGGCTTACATTGCACTGTGAATCAATGAAAATGTATAATGTCTTCTTTAGTTTGACTTTATTTAGCCCCTCTTCATTGGATAATATTATTTCCCAATTATACTGTCTTTGAGTACTAGTAAGATTAAAAATAACCAAAATTTTTCCCATGTATTCATTGCATAAGTATATTTGTTGCTTTTTTCTGTTCTGAGTTCTGAGTCAAATAGGGGACAAGTTTTCTGAATGGGCAACAAACATTAAGGGCGTTTGACAAGGATCTATTCCCCCTGTTGTTCAATATTTTTTGGCATAAATGAGGTAAAAAAGCTTGAAGAGGACTGCTTAAAAGTGATGGAATGGTTCCAAGCAAACTACATGAAAGCCATTGCAGAAAAATTTCGGTAAATGTTTCTTAGCAAAAATGACATAACTAATAATCAAATCTTGGTGATAAATAACGAATGCATTAGGTCATTCTCGTCCATAATTGTGCTAGTAATACAGATTAGTAATTATCGAAACTTCAGTCGCCACTTAGATTAAACAGGTAATCAGACAAGTAAGCAAATCAATGCCTTAAACAAAATAAAACATTATTTAGATGTAAAAAAAAAACGCTATAACAGCTATATAAGTTGGAACTTTATTGTCCCCTTGTCTGGATGTTCATGGGCACACTAAACTTAAGAATAACTCGAAAATTTAAACAAAAAAGCTTTGAGATTTGTAGAAAATCAAAATGATATGCCACCTGAAGAACTATTTAGAAGTGAAGAAATTAACAGTCAACCGAAGATGCATAAAATCAGCAGCAATACAAATGTACAAAATAAAGAAAATATGGCCCCCTTATACCTACGAGAAATGTTTTTGTGAGGGAAGACTAATCTGAGAGCAAATGACACTTTTAGTATCCTCCAGTTTAACACCATAAAATATAGCAAAAATAACATAAAGCTGCACTGTCTGTCAAAATTGTAAGTTTCTAAGACTTTATCAAATAGCTTAAAATTGCCTTAATAAATCAAGACACTAAATTTGCATCAGCTAGTTAATCTATCAGGCATTAACTACAGAAAGTAACCATAAATTGAAAGAAAATCCAAATCAAGAGTTGTATACGTAAATCGTAAGTTGTATTTGTATCATTTAGATGGCAGGAACAAAGCAAAACGTGGATAAGACATAAGCATTTGGAAAAATAAAACAAAACAAAAATACAGAAACTATGAAATAAAGAGAGAAAAAATGAAATGATAATTACAATGGCAATAAGGTTACGAAAATCAGAAACACACAAGTAATATGAACACAATAATTAATAAGGAGAAACATAATACATTTTAAGTTTTTATAAGCTACATCTTAAACCAAATACAAACTGTATTGATTTATCAAAGATCTGTTTGTGATAACTTTATAATAATGCTGACTCAAAAGGTGTCAAACCTAACAATGGAGTGCTACATAAGTGTGCTGTATCTATCATAATATACTTTCTAGTCCTATTTTATTAGTTTTTGTATTCATATTAGTTTGTCGTACAGAAGCTTTTGCTTGGTTTATGTATTTAGTCTACAACAATGTATGTGATTCCATGAATTGAAACACACTAAATAAAATTTTACTACCACTACTCACTACTTCTCATTACTACTCACTACTACTTACTACTACTCACTACTACTTACTACTTACTATTACTCACTATTACTCATTACTACTTACTACTACTTACTACTACTTACTACTACTTACTACTACTCACTACTACTCACTACTACGCACTCCTACTCACTACTACTTACTACTTGCTACTTACTACTACTACTACTTACTACTTACTACTTACTACTACTACTACTTACTACTTACTACTTACTACTACTACTAAGCTTTAGTCCCAGTAGCATTGAGATATTAGTCATTAGATATTATGATGTTCTATCGTTGCAGTGCATCAGAAATCTCAAGGTCGAATAAATATAAAATGTTTTGAATGTTTTCAAGGCCTCGCACCTAGCTGGTGTATGTTATTATTCAAATCCATAGCAACAGTGAACCTGAAATACAAAAAACATGAACTAGCTAATCTGCACATAGTACACCGAGACTAATATTCGCCTCAATCAAAGTGCACCACATTTTGGCAATAATTATTCAGGATAATTGTCATTATGATTTTGTTGATAATTTGATCAGGTAATAAATATCATACAGGCTTTTACACATACAGTCCAGTTTGCTCTCATACATTTCTTGAAAATAATTCATAGGACTGGTGGAGTGGGGGAGGTCAGGGTTTTTTGCACAGTATTTCTACACCCGATGGGCTAAAGGACAGGCGGGGACCATGGCAATTAGATGGTGGATGAAACAGACATTGGATGAAACAGCCATCCAACTTAGGCTAGACTCAGACTGGGAATTGGACCCGGGACCCAGTGGTTGGAAGCCCAGCACTCTGCCGCTGAACTAGGCCCCCATCCCTCATAGAACTAGTAGCTTTTTTTTTTTGCTGCAATTTACAGAATACCAAAAATATTTAGGTATATTAAAAAAAAGAACTAGACAAAATTCCACGCAACTTAATAGCAGGAAAGTTTGAAATATAAATATTTTTAATTTTTTTCATAGTATGACTAACAAGCAAAGGTCTCTTTTCATAATTACTAATACTATAGATGGTGCAAGTGGTCGATTTGCAGACAGTTGTGGGTAGCTTGGCAAGAGTAGCGAGGATCTATGGAAAATTACATTTTATAGCGTGTTCCTCAATAAAGACAAAGACATGAATTTATATGAACTATACTAATTGATTGTAATGTTTTGACATGATATCTTTTCAGTATCTGTTACCTGCAACTAATATCCTTTAGTCTGTAAAAAATAGATCAATTAATTGTTTTGTTTTTTTGCATGTCTAGACTACGTTAACCGATTGTGATACAGGTCTCTTTTTTAAAGAGCAATTTTGCATTATCTGTTCAATATAACATGCTGTGTATGAGTATCTTTACCAAGTTAAAATGCTCTAATTATACATTTGTCATACTAATTGAAGTTATTTTATGTAGCTTACATTTTATGTAGCTTATTACAGCCTTACATACATTACAGAAGCACCAATATACTGTACATCGCAGTTGCTTTACTGTAGCACAAGTTTCGCTCAGCCATAACTTTGATGTATTAGCGAGATATGTGGAGAGTGATGCAATGGCATCCACAGAATTAGGAGGTAATAATGAGGAAATGAAAGGCTAAGTGTAATCGAAGGTGTTGCATATGCATCAAGGAGCGCCAGTCTCTGATGTATTAGACGCTCAGCTTTACTTGTCGGCAGCTATGGCAAAAGGATTGTGTGAAACCCGGAATACTAAATACTTTGTGTAGTGCATCTTGCACATTTTTAATACTAGGTACTGAGACACTTTGGCCTATATTATTTGTATTGCTAGGGCTTACCACCAGCAACTGTAGCAGATTTATTTAATGAATATAATAGACATTGCTTCAGCCAGTGTGTCTACCCTGCACTAATTGTCTGCTTTCTTGCTTTGGAGACTATGTGTCATTGCAGTAATTCATTTAACAGATATCATGGTAATACCAGGCAGCAATACCACAAAAGCTAAGAATTTGTAGCACTATGAACCTAGTTGGCCTACATGATTTTACAGTATGCATGTCAATGTTAAGACTAATATAACATTTTCTGAACCAAAAACAAAATTCCTTGAGACTTTTTTTAGTTTTTCTACCTCAATAGATTCCACCAGTGATTCATATTTTAACCATCATAGTCACTGTTGTAGAAGCTTTTTCATATTCTAGCTCCTCTTGCTAAATCCCATCTCAAACTGCAAATGGGTATCTTTAGGTGATCAACTAACATGATTTATGATGACTAAGTACAAGCTCAGGGCAAGAGACATGCTTAGTGACCTTAAAACGTGAGTAGAGAGTCAATGCAGGGATTATCTTAAACACAGCTGACTCTGTCGTGGCTTAGAAAGACCCACATTAATCCCCTGGGGCCACTGAGTAGCAGTTTGAACAAACAAACCAGGTCTGAGTTATCTGGGAAATGTAAGACGTTTTTCATATCAATTAAGGGGAACAAAAAATATATAAGACTCAAGACTTCTTTATTTCTTTGCTCCAATGAAAAATACATCAATAAATAAAATAAATTATAAATACAAATTAGTGCAAGGAGCAAACTTTAAGGTGACTCCTCGATGGCAATAGATATCAGTGATTCAGTGAAACTGAGTGGTTTTGCCTTATAGCCTTTAGTTATGGAAATTCAATACTTCGATTATCCTAAATTAACCATGCTAGTCATTGCCTTGCAGTTATACTTTGTGATATTGCTAAAAGTCTATAATCCAGACTGCAGCCTCACAAGGCACAGATGTCTGCCAATAAAACCAACAAAACATGTAATTGGAGAGACTGTTCGGTTCCCAATGAGGATTTCTCAAGTGCCATTCTCTCTCTCAACCAACACCTGGGTCCTTTCCTAACTCATGAGGACAATTGTGGCTGTAAAGAGAGAACAGTGGTGAATATTTGTGAATCTATGTGTGATTATGACTCCATTTGATTTTAAATAATAAGAAATCACACCTTTTAATAAAATATGTTTACCAACTTTAGTATATCTTATTCTTTACTTCCTATCTTATTATTTATTTTATATTTACTTATGACTGGCAAACATTTGGGTATAATTTGTGTATTTTATAAGAGACTAAAGACTGTTATTCAAACTTTATACCTATTAAATGTATGAATAAAAATGATATACATATTAAAAAATGACATTGGTGCTTTTGTTTACGGCTTAAATGAGTTTCCTGCTCTCTAGTACAAATGCGCTATGCTGCAAGTTGTGTTTTGTTTCTTTGTTTGTGATTAGGGCTTCACGTCCTGTATTTTTGCACCAGTTGGGCTAATTAGGACAGGCAGAGACCATGGCAATGAGACGGAGGAGGAAACAGCCATCCAACTTAGGCTCAACCGGGAATCGAACCCGGGACCCAGCGGTTGGAAGCCCAGAGCGTTACCTCTGAGCTAGGCCCCTGCCCTCTGCAAGTTGTGATAGTGTGTTTATAGAAATGAATATATCAACAAACCCTTTAACAGGTTGAAACAACCTTATCACCATACTTCAAGTCAAAATTGGATCCGTGGTGTCCACATATATACAAACGAGGCCATTGCTCCTACTTTGCAGTGTAATGGACTGTAGCAAAATTGCACATCAGTTTCCAAGACTCCTCTTTATAGGCCAGTCACGATTCGCTCTTGCCATAAACCTGTCTTCTTGGAAACCTCTTCAGATACAAATATCCACTTGTCTACTTGTCTGCTACTTTAATAATTCAGTGAACATAATAAAGATGGAATCCAAACGTACGTTCACAATAAGTGTTGGTCACGTCCAAATATGACTTTCTTTCTCTGCTATTTCTTCAAATTAGATGACTATAAATACGTCCCACAAAGCTAACTTAATCAAGAATAATCTCTGCTGAAACATTTATTTCAACAAAATGTGTCTTTTTTGAAATTAGCTTTCCGTCAGTTTATTTTTGTATTCGCTGATGCATTGTTGGAAACAATAAACCTACTGTTTCTTCTCCCGCAGTGTTCAAATTGAACCATTAAATGTCTGGAATGTGAACCTCACCTTCTGCAATGTATATTAATCTATCCAAACTGCTGCAAATCTAAGGAAATTCATTTTCATGTATTATTAATTCAAACAAATTTTGGATGTCATTATTGAGCTATATTTAATCAGCTACTTACCTTCTAAAAAATCAAAAATTCACTCATTGTCTAATTTGATCTTGGTTCAGAAAATTGATCTGTGCATTGCATGCATCACCTTCCAACTATATAATACACACAAAATGGAATATATTTAACTGTAAAACAATACAATCTAATACTTTATTGCTCTTGCAAGAAAATAAAACACTACCACTGGCCCAAGCACTGTTCATGAGCTGCATCACAGCTGGATGTTGTTTGCATGAGATGTGAAATTGGAGATGCTGTGTACTGGGTATTTCTGCTTTGGCAAATAAAATACCTCACTCAAGGGGTAGATGTGTAATATGTTGTTGCCTTCAAGCCTTACCATCTCATCATTGTGTCTGCCTATGGCAGCTGATCATATGAGCTGACTAAGCTTCAGACCAGTAGCATTGAACATTGAACATTAAAGTTTATAACCATATTGTATATTTTTTTCATTGAACACCAACCATTAATTTTGCAATACATATTAACTCAGCAATCATTGATGCATTCTCTGTGTGCATAAACTAAGCCAGGAAAAATTGTTTTCGAACAAAAGTTGCATACTTCTAGTGCTCATATCTATGAAGTACTCAACCTAGAATACAGCGAGCTCAATTGCTGCTTTGGGGAAAGTTACATAATATACAACATAAAACCAAGTTAGATGACTCCTCAGTGGATAATAGATAAGAAAATCAACAGGAAAGTAGATCATTTCAGACCCTAAGGATAAATGTTTCCCTAAAGTACAGCAAATCACATAGTAAGGTTTGTCTAGCAATGGGATGATTTTTTTTGTGTAACATACCAGTAAAAAGTGACTGTTTGCAGCAGACATAATGATAAGATGCTTACACTGCTTAGTCTGTTATATATTTTTCCTTTTGGTAGGGTTTTTCCTTGTCCCAACATGGCAACAAAAATTTTGATAACCCACAGTTATTACAAGTTATACGTGTCATTCATAACACAGGGGTGAATATTGGGACCCGTCATATTCCCTTGAAAGTGACTGGTTCCTTCAGCTGCTCTTATTGAAATGTCACCCAGAAGTAGAAGGGCCAGGACATATTGAGTGCTCCATGGACAGAATTATAAGTCAGATCATATGACATGAAGCTCTCAAATATAGTGTGCATATATATATATCATAAAGCAGCTGGGTGGCCTAATGGTTAAGTCATCTGACAATTCCACATTGGCCAGCTCTGCTGAAGGCCCCGGGTTTGATCACAGAGCAGGATGCTGATCCCATGAGACGTTAAATCAGAGGTGCCTTGTAATCAGTGTCTCTGCTGAGGCAAGTAAAATACCTCACCCATTATGTAAATGGGTAACATGATGTGGACTCAAAGCCTCATCATCTCATCATTAGTCCTACTTCTGGCAACTGGTCATATTAGCTGATTAAGTTTCAGACCAAGTAGCCTTGGGACATTGTCATGGCAAGTATTGTTTCCACAGCCAGTAAAGTTTGACCTTATTGAAACAGTCTCGATAATCAATAATAAATAAATAAATTCATCAGAAACCTGGTAGGCAGCTTGATTAGAGCATTCTGTTCCGTAAACTTTAGTGCAGTTTGTTTTTCATCTTATTCTTCTTTTGAGACCAAAGTTATACCTGAATAAAGTTGGCATGTCTTTATTATTCCATGACACTGATGCTGGACAAAACTTTCAAGTTAGTTCTCCACATCATTTACCTCAAAATATACAGCTGCACGGATTCCCCAAGCGAGTCTTGAGACTTCTTCTTACTTTGCGAGGGCCTAATCAATAAACAAGAATCTCAGAATCTCACAAATTCAAAGCTGAAAAGTTTTCCTCATGCAGAGAACTGATAAATGGAGATTTACACAGCTCAGAGAAACTTTCTTTGGAATTCCTCATAAAATTATAGATCAATTGAACTAAACAGCAGAAGATATGTCTGCTCACAAAGGAATACGAATCTAGATTTTGTATTGAAATGTAAGTAAGAATGAAGTGTAGGCAATTATAGTCTAGAATCACTGCTCAAGCTACATAATTTACAATAACATCCTTGTCAGGCCAGGCCAGAGTCTTCCTCAACTCCCTGGGGGAGTATCCAGCCTTGGACATGGGATAAGCACATGGATTTTAAGAGCTCACACCAGTGCCATCACTGTGGTCACCTAATGCCAAGTACCCATTGCACCTGGGTGGGGTGCGGCAATGGTTGATGAGGATCTGCCCAACTCTTCAATGCCACATAGGAATCACAATCTGGATTTTTGTATTGAATCTAAGTAAGAATGAAATGCTTAGAGTTCCCTGGCAAGATTTTTTGATTTGGTAGCTAGATAGTAAGAGTTTTGGTTTTAATGGATGTTACTCTGAAAACAAGAGTTGAAAACTGCTCCTTGTATAAATTAAGAGGTTCATGAGCCCTTTGACCCATTATGTGTGGCATGCTATTAATCTCTTAACTAACTTTTTTCTAGTATATAAGTCGTTATTATAGACAAAATAGTGTGGTGTTAAAACAAACCAATACCTGATTTTTAATCACGCACATAAATAAATGTCTCATACCAAATGAAAAACAGATAAACAAAGCTGTTTGTCAATTTAAGTCGCTATTTCTCTCTTCTTCTTTATCTATTTTTGCTTCATTCTAATTTCTTATTCATGGTCTTTTCTGAATCAACTTTGATAGATTCCTCACCTCACTTATCACCCTAGTCTCCAGTACTAAAGAATTGTCATGCCTCCAATTATAAAGAATTATCATGCGCTAACCAGGAATTGCAGCAATGGCAATGGTCTAATAATCCAGTAAGGGAGGTCAGAATCCAATTAATGACTTCCCAGGGTTCTGTAAGCACAATGTGACCTTGCTTAGATCACACAATCATAAACTAATGTTACTGCGGGCTTTTTCACAATTATTTGGAAGTGCCATAGTGAACAATTCTGATTTTTTGTTCAATTCATTCTAATTTTGCTGGAGTAGTACAGAGAGTTGAAAGTTATACATCATACAGCCAGCATGAGAAATGTTCCTAACAGCTAACTACAGCTGCTTTAAATTTTACAGAGACTACATGATTAATTTGTGTGGGCAAAATGCAGTTGCTAGAATATAGTACAGTTGACCTTCCAGTGTGCTACTGGTGTTACCATCAATATCAAATTAACTGACACATCTTTGCTAGGATTTAAAAGCTCATTGGGAAAAAGCAAAAGTGCATTAGAGTCCCAACATACACAGATGCCAAATGAATGAGTCTTAATGTTGAACAGAAATGTCTAAAAGCAAATTGGCATGTTAAAATGAAGCAGACGCAAAAAGGCATAGTGTGATGAAAATGTGCGTCTGATATAATTCAGATATGTGTAAACATGCAGGTAGAGCATTTGTGACATTTAAAATGACATGATTGGGTGTAAGAAATGCTTCACAATTGTGTGTGTTTTCATGCAGATTTCATGGCAAAAATCTTTGTGATTGCCTGGTAGATTCATTTGTGATTCGTGGGTTCAGTTCCTTTCCCTCTACTAAAATCATTGGTGAATTATTCGACATTCAAGCTATGCTCTAGTTCAATGTGTTATCTATAAACATGAATGAGCTGTGTTTAACAGCACAGAATAAATGTGTCAACAGGACCAACTAGATTCAAAGTGCTATAGATTATTATCTTAATTGTAAGGCTGTCATCATCTTGAGGTAGAATACAAAGGTAAAGTGCTACTCAAAACTATTGTTCAACTTTAATTATCCAGAGGAAGGAACAATTATCTGAAGCCACAACAAGCCAAACCGAGCCAAACTCAGCTGAAGACACCTAAAGGTTGCTTCAACTAAAGTCCCATCGGAGCATAGAAGTGTTTTCAGTGATCTTAAAGGAGGGTTCTGCAGCTTCTCAAAACTAGTTATATGGGTTTGACTTGCTCTTATATGCAGTTTTGATTGCTCTGGATAATAGTGTTGAACAATATTAGATGATGCATTTATTTGAGTTTTTGTTCTTAATCACACAAGTTCAGATATTGACTCTTGCTGATGAGACAACTATTATGCTTAAGTTTCTTGTGCAATCTCAATTTTCTAATTAGAAAACCTTTGCATGAAATTGCTTATGGACAAAGAAATTGACTGTGATGATCACACTGTAAGAGGAAAAAAATCAACCTGGAATTAACTGTGATCTTTTTGCACTTCCGTATCTAACATACCACACTGCTAGGTACATAGTACACAGTACTAGATGTTATTTGACTATTATGTATCACAAGGATGTGCAATGTCTCCTCAGCTATCAGTATCCCTTATGGACTGCAGTGGACCATTAATAGCACCTGATGTGTTTCCTGTGACAGTAATGGCCAAGAGATCCAAGATTAGTAGCCTTGGACCACTTCTTCCTGACATATATACAAATAGAGCAGTGCTGCCAGCTAGCTTAATGTGAACCTAAATAATTCTGTTGATCAAATTAAAATTATATCTCAGGATATCATTGTAACAATATTCAGATTTCAGGATTCAGCCCTCTAAACAAAACGGATATCCTGATAACAATACATTTGCCAATCAAATGTACTAACCGAAACTGCTATTTCAAGTATTTATTTTCATAATAAATGAATAGCTGTAATTTTACTGGTTCAGGCAGAAGACATCAAACCCCTAGAGCCCACAAACTTTGCACCTCCAATAAATAATTTCATCCCATTCAGCTTTATAATTTCTTAATGAATTAATGATTTATCTACATCTAGAGCACACAGACTTATTTGCATACATACCATCCTATACAAAAATTATGACACTCCTTATTGTACCAAAGTTCTGGAGCACTTTTTTAAAATTTCCTCTGGAGATGGTGCTAAATAATATATCAACAAGACAGTCTGGCATAACTTGTCCAACTTTGTTGAAGAACAATGTTAGTATTATCTTAATTGTAAATCATCTCTTGAGGTAGAATACAAAGGTAAAGTGCTATTCAAAACTATTGTTCAACTTTAATTATCTAGAGGAAGGAACAATTATCTGAAGCCACAACAAGTGTTGCACTATGATCTAAGTTCCTTGTGGCTTAAGTTTCAGTATGAATAATTTTTTCTTCCTTTTTATGGTGGGAAATTCAATTAGGTGGCTAGCCTGACAAGATAAATAGAGCTTCAAGTTAACAGCTCACTGTTCAATGTGAAAGGACCTTGTATGTTCCACATTGTTACTACCTGAGGAAATTGCATTAGTCACAGAGCAGAAACCATACTAATTTTGGCCATGATAATCCATTGTCTTATATTGTTCTGTGCATTCACTTTGTCAATGTCAATATCTAAATGCTAATGAGTATGAACTTATATGACCAGCTGCCAGATACAGATGTTATGATGAGATGCTAAGGCTTGGAGTCCGCTCGATGTTGCACATTTATCCCATGGTAGGGTGAAATGCTGAGATGATGATGAAAGTCCATGCCATGGTACACATTACTCAATAATTATAATGATTATGCATAAGATCCTGTTGAATATAATGAAGTATTATTTTTTTCTTATTTATTTTTGCCTGGCATAATTACACCCCAAGTCTTTGTTCTCGCAATGTTCTCTAGGGCTGGAAATTTCACCTAAGTGCTCAAAAGAAATTAATGAAGATTTTCACAAAGGGGACAAAAGAGCAGGAGACAAATTCCAGCGATGTTTGATTTCATTTGTGTCAGCGTTTTTTTCTTTCATGTTCAGTTTAAAGTTATCATGTTAGGGTTGCTCATTGAATGGGTGTGCAGAATCCTTTCCACCACTTATCTACACATTACTTAACTCCACGCATTTATGATTATTGCACAGTGTGAAGATTTGAACTATTTTAATCTCTTCGATACATTTGCCTCTAACAGCAGATCTTATTCAATCAACTAATCTCAATTTTTTACATTGAATAAAAGTTTTCGCATTTTAGCAGTAGTCCCAACTGACTCCTTTTTCTATTTATTGTTCGGTCCCTCCCACAAAAGAACCAAGCCAGCTATAATCTCACCCAGAGCGATAAAGCGCTAGATGAAAGAAGTAAGATGGTTTGCTAGTGAGTGATAATAGGGGATTTATTTTACATTGAAGAGGTGATCTCACAGCCTAACACCTGAACGCCCACCGGATGGCACTACAGTCATGAGCATTTTTCTTTCCTTAGACAATCACTCCCATTATTCAGTGCAACACAATGGCGCCTCTCATTTGTATTTGGTTACCAAGTGTTCTTCATGTTTTACTGACTATTGCATCTTGCTATTTGTCAATACTGTAATTTAGTAATGCAAATAATGCTGAAAAAGAAATTTCAACCATCGTCTTTGTTTAAAATTGTTTATTAGCTGAAGTTTTACTCGTAATATAGCCAATGCATTTTAGAATGCATATCTAACAATGTTTCCTTTCATGTGCAAGATATGCTTATTTAATAAAAAACCAGAGACTTATATTGTAACCATGGCAAACAGTTTCTTCTTTTTTTAGTGCACAACAAAATGCATTTTCAGCAAGAGAATCTGACAGTCCTGGGTCAGGAAAGGCTTTTCTTAGAATATTAGATTCTCAATCTGAAATGGACTTAAATGGCATTACTGCACTTACAAGTTTGTTCATGGGAGTTGTCAAAGAACACATGACCTGGTATTGAACAAGCATTTGAACACATTTGTGTTATGCTTTGTAAAAAATTGCAGGATATGCCATTGTATTTTTGACGTCATTATAAGATAATCTACAGTAATATAAGTTAATATGTTTTTTAAAGTTTGATGGAAAAATTAAGCTTTTAGCCGAAAGTATTCTGTTAAGCTCAATGCCAATATTACTATGGGATATTAAATATCTGCTATAATAGTGCTTTATGAACACATTCACTGAATATTACATGAAATTTGATTAACATGCATGATTAATGTGCTAGTTTTATTTAGCAATTTATCACATGTTATTGTCACAAGCTTACTGCAATAAACCCTCATTACCAGCACAATGTCTTACTACTAATGAAAAATAACCATGCATTTGACATAACAAAGCACCCTTGATAAATGAAGTTATCAGCTATATGGATACCTAAGGATGAAAATTGTGAGATTCTTATTAATGAACACACAAACATGTCTAAATCCCATTATTCCATATTTAACCTGGAAATAATTCAGTTTATATACTGAGAACAAGGGCTCTAGTTATCACCTGGGACACATCTATAGCAATTAATGGCCGGCTGCCCCCCTTATGGGACACTGGTAGCAAATATGACATTGGACTTTCCATTAATCATAATCATTGTTGGATCTGTTAAAAATGCTCATCTTGATAACAAATGTACGGTATGTTAAAGTTAACGGAGAACAAAGCAAAGTGTTTTTAATAAAGTGTCCTACCAATAACCTTATGCCCATAAATGGATTTATTTTTATTTCAGTGCCCACTAGTGAGCCAGTGGCGTCACATCAGGACACCCATGTTTCCTGTATACAGCAGCCAGCCAATAAAGAACAGGTGACCTGAGATGCTGGGTTGCAGCATCCTTGCATTTTGGTCACACCTCAGTGATTCCCAGGCACTTGACCCCTGATCAAGGTAATTAGTTCCTGGTGTTACGTCATGCGTATGTAATGAGATATTTCTCCAACAACAGTAATTCTGACTGGAGAATGTCAACTCTAAAGTTAGTTTTTAGGGCTTATCCTTCACAAATTAACCTACGATTCTGGAAATAAGCATTTTAGGGTATATTATTTCGCATGACTCATAAAACTAAGAAAGTGCACATTATATTTCATTTTAGGGCACTTTTAATATAGTGAACCCTGATTAGTTGTGTTACTGTAGCTTTAAAAAAAACAGTTATATTCCACATATTATGATGGCATAATGATAAATGGCAACCTGGCTATCAACTGATGTAATGTATTATCATTATTTCAGTCTTTTGAAAATACACACCCAATATCTGTAGTTGGTAACACAAAGTCAACACAATACATCAAAACCAAAACATCAGGTCAGGTCAGTAATGATTTCAAGTGCATTGGGGAACACTCACCAAACCCAGTGTTCCAATTCTTCCCTCAATTCCTGATCTATTTCCCTCTGAGGAGTCATCAAAACTTACTTTTTATGCCACTGTTGCCCCTGGATGGCAATTGGACCCCTCTGCTCTTGGTTAGGAACCCAGGTCTTTTCTACATACCATACATTTTGGCTGCCCTTAGCAAGATCTGACCTGTGTATCATAGTGTCTTTATAGTTATGGAATAATCATTCGAGGTCATTTATAATGGCAAAAAACGACGATGTGCTCAAATTTTGTGTGCTAATTTTTTTTCTATCTTAATTATCATTAATACTAAAACTATCATGATGTACAACATTTTCTATCCAAATATTAAGTTAAATAAGTTACTAAATTTATAGATTTAAAGCAAACCAGAAATTATGCAATTATAGATCTGTAAAGGGGCCCTCACGATAGCGTCGGATGATAGCTGACTTAGAGAGGTTCTCCCTAGCCACCAACATTCATATATAGTTATGTTTTTTTAATACAAATTGTAAATGTTATTTTGCTTAAATAAAAAAAGTGTGTCTGCCTGTCTGAAAAGTTGCTGTTCTGATAAGATAGGCTTGATAACTAATTTTATTTTATTTTATTTTCAAATGTCTCTTTCTTTGAGAAAAAACTTACCTACTTCACACAATAATCTAACACAATCTTTAAAATGTGTTTTCAGGAATTTGTGTAACATGCTGCTTCAGGTGATGTGGAAAAGCAGCCTTTCCTCACAAAATGGAAATTTATAATGAAAGGTAGAAGGGGGTGAGACTCTGTTGGGACCAGCTTAAAATGATCAATGGAGATTTCTCTCTTGTGGCACATTGTGTTTGACATGTGATGATTCCTTTGGAAAGATACCATAATGAAACATGAGCAAGGCATGTTATCACATGCAGAACATGGCATATTGTAAATTTAAACATTCCCCTATTGCTAAGTCATGCTGTGAACAACTATTGGAGTTATTTTTTATACCTGATAATCGTTATGATGATTGGTTTACAATAGCTCAAATACATCTAGTTAAATGACATTGTTTTGAAAACAGGCCAAACTAAAACAGTGCTTAACAAAACTGATTCAGTACCTGGTAAAGACATACAGTGCAACCCAGACAGCATTCCCAGTTGGGCTTAAATTGCATATGAAACATCTGGAGTGTCAAAATGTATAGACAATGCGCTCTGTGCAATGCACATTGTCTGGAACAACATTGTTAAAATACAGTATAACTTATAACTTGTTCATGGAGTTCCAAAACCATACATATTCGAAGAACTACCAAGTGGCAATTTGCTTTTTCAGCTGTGAATATTCTTGATTTTCCTCACATGAATAAATGAGTAGAATATCAATCTATCAAGTTCAGTGTAAATAATAAATGGGTCATTTAAGAAGCAAATGTTTGAACAATTAGATGCTGCCATCACAAAATTTGTGCCAAATACAGGCATTCCTGATAGTAAATTTCGACCTTATTTAGGCTTATAATAATGAATGGACCTTTGCTGAACATTGTCTGGAACAAGCTAAAATGGTCCATTCTGTAAAATATAACTTTTTCTGTTGCACTAGTAGTAAATTTGTCTTGCTTCCAGTGATCACTGCTGACCAGCGGAAATTCAGTGAGCGTTAGTGATGTCAGATATGGCAGGTAGATGAGAAACCTGTCCAGGGCAGGATGAAACATCGGGAAATGTTATGAAGAGAATGATGCATCACTTCAAGATATTCCTCTTTCATAAGACGCCATTAAGTCCCATGATGTTGGATATAGTGACTGATGGTCTGGGTCAAAAAGGGAAATCAAAAAGATTCCTTCTCATTCAAACAGAAAGAGGGGTCATATAAAAGTGTGTATGATACAATGTGCAAGTCATATCGCATGATTCATAGAGTATGTAAACAAAACTTAATGCTCATATTACCGAGCTATTGTTCAGCAACTGGGACCATGGATGTGTAGATAATTTATTGATAATGTATACCTTTAATTTTTATCCATATATATATATTGAATATAGAAATAGTGAGTAGAAGTAGACTTAATGTTGCAGTTGGATTCGTGCAGCAAAATTCTAAAAAAAAATGCATGATTTCTAAATATTTGCATTAACTGTGCATTATTTGTCTCACCATTTAATTCAATGTATCATGCTAAATCTAAATCTAATCACATATATATTTTTGTATTAATAACAAACAATTAACACTGATTTTATTGGAAGAAAGTTGAAGCAAACTACTTGTAGGCTGCAATCTGTTTTTCAGCCCGATTGAGATTTCATGTTGCCTCAGTCTGTCACGTGACTTAGATTGCCTTAATCACGTGATCAAGGAATGAACTCAAGATGGACGTGTAATTTGAAGTGGTAATTATAGCGGTGGTTTTAGTGCACTTGGGAAAAATTAGGGAAAAAAAGAAAAACTTGAAGAAAAAAAAAGTGAAAGTCATGAGATTGGTTGGCAGTGTGTTGTATCACGATTCCATTTCTTTTGTCTAAAAATGCAGAGAATGTACAAATATTGTACATACACAGTCACACATAGAAGTGTTCGTTTAGAGAAAACCAATATTCTGCTGCTCAATACAGTTTTTAGGTCTATGAAATAAATAATTATGCTTCTTCTCCTAAGACTGATTGCTGGGCAGTACAGTGCAAACTGAAATAGGCTCTTATGAGCTAGTTATTGTTACAGTCACATCAAAAATTATTCAGACGCTTCTAACTTCTAGCAAATATATGACACTTCATAACTTGCAAACAAAATTGCCCAATACAATGAAATCACAGCCACAGACCTCTATCCAGATAGCATTCCAAATCAAATTTACATTGGCACGATGTCGGCAATGTCAAAGATAGAGTAGCAGCGGCGGCCAATATAGAAACAATGCTGGCCCGATTTGGAATGATATCTACTACTACTGGGTATTGACATATATATCTAAATGTAGATGACACTATGGAATCCAATGGAACTTTAAGCTAAATCATTTCTACTTCATCTCCAATTCGAATGCAATTCTGAAAGTGTCTGAATAATTTTTGGTGTGAGAGTTAATTACAATAATAGCTATCCAAGGCTACTACTACTACTACTACTATTACTACTACTACTAGTACTACTACTACTACTACTAATGCTACTACTATTACTACTACTACTACTACTTCTACTACTACTACTACTTCTACTACTACTGCTACTACTACTACTACTACTACTACTACTACTGCTACTACTACTACTACTTCTACTATTTCTACTTCTACTATTACTACTACTACTACTACTTATGCTACTAATATTACTACTACTACTACTACTTCTACTACTACTACTACTACTATACTACTACTACTACTACTACTACTACTACTACTACTACTACTACTACTACTAACTTTCCAGATCTATACAATCATATTCAAAGCAAATGGTGCCATTGAAATTCAATGGTAAATGTATGTTTTAATATATCTTACTTCTGCATTTCTACTGTCGGTTTTAACAACAAAAGACTTCACGATATGAATGCAATTCCAACCCAGTCAAAACGTGAGCTCATGTGATGGTCACTGTGACCTCACCAGACACTCTTCCTGTGATGTCACACATGACAACATCACAGTGAAATCATGTTGAGGTCACATGGTGATCTCACAGCTGCTGTGAGTTAAGTATGAGCTTACCGTGAGGTCAAATTCTTGACTGCGAAGCCATTGGCAACAACATAAAGTTATAGTCAGCTACTTTGATAACATGACTTTTCATAAACACAATACCATTCACTATTTACACCCTTGATAAGCCAACAATTAAGCACTTAATAGTCCCACTACAAAAACTGTGTGACTTGCAGATTGACCTAAACTGATCAATATTCAAGAATTACATGACAACATTTTTATCATTGACCTGTGACACAGAGAAATATTTCTTTATAAACTCTGATCCCAGTGTGTTGTATGTCTGCCCTGGATGCTGTCATAGCACAGATACTCTGATTGTAAGTGATCTTTTTTGCCGGATCAAATTAGCATGCCAGAATAGGATATTTGATTCTCGTTATTACATAGTATATGATTATATGATACTGGTCCAGTGCTCAAGTGAAGCTTGTCTGGGATTTAAGAGTCGAGTCAAGAGGCACATTATAATTGTTCGTTTTTCACTTCACATTGTAATACTGTGCTTACAAACGAATTAGTAGTAGTAGTAGTACTTAGAAGTAGTGGTAGTAATAGTAATAGTAATAGTAGTAGTGGTAGTAATAGTGATAGTAATAGTAGCAGTAGTAGTAGTAGTAGTAGTAGTAGTAGTAGTAGTAGCAATAGTAGTAGTAGCAGTAATAGTAGTAGTAGTAGTATTCACTATTCATTATCTCAAAGCAGTATGGTATTGTACGTAATGAAAAGTTCATAATAAAAAACCTGGACCATTGAAGTACATGCTGCTCAACCAACACAGACCAGCTCTTTTGAACTGAGGAAAGCAATTGCATGATTTCCCTGTGGGTACCCAGTAACACAGGAGGGTGTGGTCTCGGCATGATGTGCATGGAAACATAGGGTCGAGGACAAATTGAACATGCTCTGCATTCCTGTATAAGTAATGCATAGTTTCTTCTGACTGCGAAGTGTGCTGCCATATGAAAACTATTCAGACATTGACATAATCTGATGTATGTTCAGACTCCTGTTACAAAATAATTGAAAAGACAGAGTAGTTGGCTTTCTACAGTACTCATCAAAAGAAATGTTCAGACGTTTACAAGACTTAGCTAAGCCACTATTTGAAAGCCATGTTATTTGCAGTGTTATTTGCTAGGTACCAGACATATTTCATTATAAACATTCTACAGGAACTTTAATGTACGAAAAAAGTGATATAAGTTTGGCTTGCTGACAAATGTATGAGTATGGCATGTTTTTGAGCAGTGCCAGATATTGACTTAGCCAAAGCTTGTAGAAATGCTAAGGGTTGTAATTTTTTCTTGGTAAAAAATGTACATATCAGAAAAAAAAAACTGAAAGAGTGTGACATCCTCATATAGTACTTCAAAAGAATGCCCATTCTTTTTGACAGCCACTCTGTCACAAATGTAGAAACTGAACTTCTGGGGGCTGTTGTATTCTGCGGCTTTTAGTGGAGCTTGTAATTTCTTGCGTGTTCACGTATATGTGTATCTACACAACTATTGCAAAAAACTGCTCTTTTTGGTTGGAAATATCTGGACTGGATTTACAAAGGGCAGTTAGATCAGATTTGTTCCAGTTTCATAGGCTTATATATTTGGATTGCTGGTAGCAATTTATCCAAAATGTTTACAGATTTAAAAGGCATTACTAAGAGATACAGAGACAGAATAGATTATACAATGCCACTGTTCTCAAAGCTTTCAGCATTATGAAGAGAGAACTGTCCATTGCAGGTCAATGTACAGAGCCACGGTTATGAGAATTAATAAATTTTACTTGACCCAAATCTGTGCCCTTTGACCTTTGATTGACCTTAACTTTAGTTTCGTATGGATACTGAAAGTGTGTGTCTTCAACGAATCACTTCGCTATCTAACATGATAATTCATTTGATCATTAAATTGGTAGCATGACCAATTATGAAGTGCATTAATCTTTTAGTGCCCAGCAGAAAAGTGGTCACAGTGGAAAATCAATTCAACATATTTTTTCAGTTTTTTATTTTCAGTGTTTCTCCAACTCAATATGTGACCAATAATAGGCCAGGCACTCTAATTACAAGAACTGAATTGGAAATTCCCATTATGTACTAAACCATAACCAAATCAAACAGGGCTATCAAAATGTATATTTCATAACTACCATTGCTTGCATTTTAGTTGTTTTTGCAGACAATTTCAGAGAATTTCCTGAGCAGAGGTCAATTAAAAAGGCCTGTTGTGTCCAAAAACAAAAGTTTCATCTTTTATCTGAAGGTGGTTATTGCTGTGCAGCTAACAACTCTAAAAAATAACCATACTTCAAGTCAAAATTGGATCCGTGGTGTCCACATATGTACAACAGAGGCCATTTCTCCTACTTTGCAGTGTAATGGACTGTAGCAAAATTACAAATCAGTGTCCATGCCTTCTCTTTATAGGCCAGTCATGATTCCCTCTTGCCATAAACCTGTCTCCTCGGAAACTTTTTCTGATACAAATATCCACATCATGTGTTCATCACAACTAGGCATGACCTGTTTGCTTCTTTACTGAAACTCAAAGTTAATAAAATTTAGCCTGACTTGAAACTTTACATCTATCTAAGGGCTAGATCCTGTCCCATGTATTTTTGCTTTACATGTCCATCTAAGATTAATTAGCTGAGAGACAGCACATTATATTTGCTACACTGTCTCTGGTATTACTCAACCATATATCTGAATATATAAGGTGGGTTATACAGAAAGTGATGCAATGGCATCCACAGAATTAGGAGGTAATAATGAGGAAATGAAAGGCTAAGTGCAATCGAAGGTGTTGGATATGCATCAGGGAGAACCAGTCGCTGATGTATTAGATGCTCGGCTTTACTTGTCGCAAAAGGATTGTGTGAAACCTGGAATACTAAATAATTTGGGTAGTGTGTCTTGCACATTCTTAATAGAAGACACAAATACACATAGTTGGGTACTGAGACACTTTGGCCTATATTATTTGTATTGCTGGGGCTTACACCAGCAACTGCATCAGATTTATTTAATGAATATAATACTTATTACTTCAGCCAGTGCATCTACCACTAATTGTCTGCTTTCTTGTATTGGAGACTACCTTTCATTGCAGTAATTCTTTTAACACATGTCATGGTAACACCAGGAAAAAATACCACAAAAGCTAAGAATTTTTAGCACTATGAACCTAGTTGGCCTACATGATTTGACAGTATGCATGTCAATGTTAAGATTGATATAACATTTTCTTAACCAAAAACAGAATTCCTTGAGACTTTTTTTAGCTTTTCTACCTCAATAGATTCCACCAGTGATTCATATTTTAACCATCATAGTCACTGTTGTAGAAGCTTTTTCATATTCTAGCTCCTCTTGATAAATCACATCTCAAACTGCACTTGGGTATCTTTAGGTGATCAACTAACATGATTTATGATGACTAAGTACAAGCTCAGAGCAAGAGACATGCTTAGTGACCTTAAAACGTGAGTAGAGAGTCAATGCAGGGATTATCTTAAACACAGCTGACTCTGTCGTGGCTTAGAAAGACCCACATTAATCCCCTGGGGCCACTGAGTAGCAGTTTGAACAAACAAACCAGGTCTGAGTTATCTGGGAAATGTAAGACGTTTTTCATATCAATTAAGGGGAACAAAAAATATATAAGACTCAAGACTTCTTTATTTCTTTGCTCCAATGAAGAATACATCAATAAATAAAATAGATTATAAATACAAATTAGTGCAAGGAGCAAACTTTAAGGTGACTCCTCGATGGCAATAGATATCAGTGATTCAGTGAAACTGAGTGGTTTTGCCTTATAGCCTATAGTTATGGAAATTCAATACTTCGATTATCCTAAATTAACCATGCTAGTCATTGCCTTGCAGTTATACTTTGTGATATTGCTAAAAGTCTATAATCCAGACTGCAGCCTCACAAGGCACAGATGTCTGCCAATAAAACCAACAAAACATGTAATTGGAGAGACTGTTCGGTTCCCAATGAGGATTTCTCAAGTGCCATTCTCTCTCTCAACCAACACCTGGGTCCTTTCCTAACTCATGAGGACAATTGTGGCTGTAAAGAGAGAACAATGGTGAATATTTGTGAATCTATGTGTGATTATGACTCCATTTGATTTTAAATAATAAGAAATCACACCTTTTAATAAAATATGTTTACCAACTTTAGTATATCTTATTCTTTACTTCCTATCTTATTATTTATTTTATATTTACTTATGACTGGCAAACATTTGGGTATAATTTGTGTATTTTATAAGAGACTAAAGACTGTTATTCAAACTTTATACCTATTAAATGTATGAATAAAAATGATATACATATTAAAAAATGACATTGGTGCTTTTGTTTACGGTTTAAATGAGTTTCCTGCTCTCTAGTACAAATGCGCCATGCTGCAAGTTGTGTTTTGTTTGTTTGTTTGTGATTAGGGCTTCACATCCTGTATTTTTGCACCAGTTGGGCTAATTAGGACAGGCAGAGACCATGGCAATGAGACGAAGGAGGAAACAGCCATCCAACTTAGGCTCAACCGGTAATCGAACCCGGGACCCAGCGGTTGGAAGCCCAGAGCGTTACCTCTGAGCTAGGCCCCTGCCCTCTGCAAGTTGTGATAGTGTGTTTATAGAAATGAATATATCAACAAACCCTTTAACAGGTTGAAACAACCTTATCACCATGCTTCAAGTCAAAATTGGATCCGTGGTGTCCACATATATACAAACGAGGCCATTGCTCCTACTTTGCAGTGTAATGGACTGTATCAAAATTGCACATCAGTTTCCAAGACTCCTCTTTTTAGGCCAGTCACGATTCCCTCTTGCCATAAACCTGTCTTCTTGGAAACCTCTTCAGATACAAATGTCCACTTGTCTACTTGTCTGCTACTTTAATAATTCAGTGAACATAATAAAGATGAAATCCAAACGTACGTTCACAATAAGTGTTGGTCACGTCCAAATATGACTTTCTTTCTCTGCTATTTCTTCAAATTAGATGACTATAAATACGTCCCACAAAGCTAACTTAATCAAGAATAATCTCTGCTGAAACATTTATTTCAACAAAATGTGTCTTTTTTTAAATTAACTTTCCGTCAGTTTATTTTCGTATTCGCTGATGCATTGTTGGAAACAATAAACCTACTGTTTCTTCTCCCCTGTGATTTGAGCAAGGCCGCAGTGTTCAAATTGAACCATTAAATGTCTAGAATGTGAACCTCACCTTCTGCAATGTATATTAATCTATCCAAACTGCTGCAAATCTAAGGAACTTCATTTTCATGTATCATTAATTCAAACAAATTTTGGATGTCATTATTGAGCTATATTTAATTGGCTACTTACCTTCTAAAAAATCAAAAATTCACTCATTGTTTAATTTGATTTTGGTTCAGAAAATTGTTCTGTGCATTGCATGCATCACCATACAATCTATAATAAAAACAAAATGGAATATATTTAACTGTAAAACAATACAATCTAATACTTTACTGCTCTTGCAACAAAATAAAACACTACCACTGGCCCAATCACTGTTCATGAGCTGCATCACAGCTGGATGTGGTTTGCATGAGATGTGAAATTGGAGGTGCTGTGTACTGGGTATTTCTGCTTTGGCAAATAAAATACCTCACTCAAGGGGTAGATGTGTAATATGGTGTTGACTTCAAGCCTTACCATCTCATCATTGTGTCTGCCTATGGCAGCTGATCATATGAGCTGACGAAGCTTCAGACCAGTAGCATTGAACATTGAACATTAAAGTTTATAACCATATTGTATATTTTTTTCATTGAACATCAACCATTAATTTTGCAATACATATTAACTCAGCAATCATTGATGGATTCTCTGTGTGCATAAACTAAGCCAGGAAAAATTGTTTACGAACAAAAGTTGCATACTTCTAGTGCTCATATCTATGAAGTACTCAACCTAGAATACAGCGAGCTCAATTGCTGCTTTGGGGAAAGTTACATAATATACAACATAAAACCAAGTTAGATGACTCCTCAGTGGATAATAGATAAGAAAATCAACAGGAAAGTAGATCATTTCAGACCCTAAGGATAAATGTTTCCCTAAAGTACAGCAAATCACACAGTAAGGTTTGTCTAGCAATGGGATGATTGTTTTTGTGTAACATACCAGTAAAAAGTGACTGTTTGCAGCAGACATAATGATAAGATGCTTACACTGCTTAGTCTGTTATATATTTTTCCTTTTGGTAGGGTTTTTCCTTGTCCCAACATGGCAACAAAAATTTTGATAACCCACAGTTATTACAAGTAATACGTGTCATTCATATCACAGGGGTCCATATTGGGACCCGTCATATTCCCTTGAAAGTGACTGGTTCCTTCAGCTGCTCTTATTGAAATGTAACCCAGAAGTAGAAGGGCCAGGACATATTGAGTGCTGCATGGACAGAATTATACACATGTTGCTGTCAAATATAATGTATATATATATATATTTCATAAAGCAGCTGGGTGGCCTAATGATTAAGTCATCTGACAATTCCATATTGGCCAGGTCTGCTGAAGGTCCCGGGTTTGATCACAGAGCAGGATGCTGATCGCATGAGACATTAAATCGAAGGTGCCTTGTACTCAGTTACTTTGCAGAGGCAAGTAAAATACCTCACCCATGATGTAAATGGGTAACATGATGTGAAGTCTTATCATCTCATTATCATTCCTGCTTCTGGCAATTGGTTGCATAAGCTGATTAAGTTTCAGAACAAGTAGCCTTGAGACATTGACATCGCAAATATTGTTTCCACAGCAAGTAAAGTTTGATCTTATTGAAACAGTCTCAATAATCAATGATAAATAAATAAATTCATCAGAAACCTGGTAGGCAGCTTGATTAGAGCATTCTGTTCCATAAACTTTAGTGCATTCTTCTTTTGAGACCAAAGTTATACCTGAATAAAATTGGCATGTCTTTATTATTCCATGACACTGACTGCTGGACAATACTTTCAAGTTGGTTCTCCACACCGTTTACCTCAAAATGTACAGCTGCACGGGTTTCCCAGGCAAGTCTTGAGACTTTTTCTTACTTTGCGAGGGCCTAATCAATAAACAAGAATCTCAGAATCTCACAAATTCAAAGATGAAAAGTTGCAGAAAAATGATAAATGGAGATTTACACAGCTCAGAGAAAGTTTCTTTGAAATTCCTCATAAAAATATAGATTGATGGAACTACACAGCAGAAGATATGTCTGCTCACAAAGGAATACGAATCTAGATTTTGTATTGAATCTAAGCAAGAATGAAGTGCAGGCAATAATAGTCTAGAATCCCTGTTCAAGCAACATAATTTACAATAACATCCTTGGCAGGCCAAGCCAGAGTCTACCTCAACTCCCTGGGGGAGTATTTAGCCATGGACACGGGACAAGCACATGGACTTAATAGCTCACACCAGTGTCATCACTGTGGGTGCCTAATGCCAAGTACCCATTGCACCTGGGTGGGGTGCGGCAATGGTTGATGAGGATCTGCCCAACTCCTCGATGCCACATAGGAATCACAATCTGGATTTTGTATTGAATCTAAGTAAGAATGAAATGCTCAAAGTTCCCTGGCAAGATTGTTTGATTTCGTATCTAGAAAGTAAGAGCGTTGGTTTTAATGGATGTTACTCTGAAAACAAGAGTTCAAAAACTGCTCCTTGTATAAATTAAGAGGTTCATGAGCCCTTTCACCCATTATGTGTGTCATGCTATTCATCTCCTAACTATCTATTTTCTAGTATAAGTTGTTGTTACAGACGAAATAGTGTGGTGTTAAAACAATCCAATACCTGATTGTTAATCACACGCATTAATAAATGTCTCATACCAAATGAAAAATAGATTAACAAAGCTGTTTGGTCAATTTAAGTCACTATTTCTCTCATCTTCTTTATCTATTTTTGTTTCATTCTAATTTCTTATTCATGGTCTTTTCTGAATCAACTTTGATAGATTCCTCACCTCACTTATCACCCCAGCCTCCAGTACTAAATAATTGTCATGCCTCCAGTAATAAAGAATTATTATGTGCTAACCAGGAATTGCAGCAATGGCAATGGTCTAATAATCCAGTAAGGGAGGTCAGAATCCAATAAACGACTTCCCATGGTTCTGTAAGAACAATGTGACCTTGCTTAGATCACGCAATGATAAACTAATGTTACTGCGGGCTTTTACGCACAATTATTTGGAAGTGTCATATTAAACAATTCTGATTTTTTGTTCAATTCATTCTAATTTTGCTGGAGTAGTACAGAGAGTTGAAAGTTATACATCATACAGCCAGCATGAGAAATGTTCCTAACAGCTAACTACAGCTGCTTTAAATTTTACAGAGACTACATGATTAATTTGTGTGGGCAAAATGCAGTTGCATGAATATAGTACAGTTGTACTTCCAGTGTGCTACTAGTGTTTCCATCAATATCAAATTAAATGACCTGGCAGGTTATTTTAGTTTATTTGACAAAAACTATTCATGTGTACCATACCCAGAACACCTACTGGTATTTGTCAACAAGCCTTACATGATATTGTTGCTTAGGAAGCAAATTTTTCTCAATGGCAAATTACCTTCAAGTTACTGACTTTACAACCGATTATCACCTATTTGCAATTTTAGAGTCGTTTTCTGAAAAATTGAGATCAGAATGGTTACAAGCACACCACCTACACATTTTGTACATAATAAACTTTGAAAAATCGTACCAAAATTGAAGGAACTGTGTAATAAAGTGCATAACGAAGCGATGACACTATTGACGTTTATGACGTTCTTCTGTGCCTTTTTATTGGGTTCTGCAATATTTGCCAGGCAATTTAGCTGACCGTAATATTTGTCAGTCATATTTGATATTCGAAAATAAAATGGTGATATTAGTGTATTTGCTGTAAGCAAAATTGGATGCAGCAACTGGTGCCACCTGAGGAGGTGTTTTTTTTTTAAATATTAACTGCCTGGTACTTGTAGGATAATATTTCATGGCTGCTTGGGATAAATGAAAAACCTTTATATTTGAGATGTATGGATATAAGACATTTTTGTTTTATACTTTATTGTAATGCCACTGTTTGTATTTGCTATGTTAAAAACATTTTATATGTTGTTATGTTAACTTCTGTAGAAATTGCCAACACTGTTAACCATATTTCAAAAGTTATCTGTGTGACTATGTATCATTTCCAAGGGTGACCTACTAGCCCAGAGGACAAACTTTGTCACATCTGACAGAAATACAAATTTAAAACTAAAACTAAAGTAAATTTTCACTGCATTTAAGTTCATTTTCACACATTAGTTAAATCTCAACAATACACATCTTTGCTAGGATTGGAAAGCTCGTTGGGAAAAAGCAAGAGTGCATTAGAGTCCCAACATACACAGATGCCAAATGCATGAGTCTTCATGTTGAACAGAAATGTCTAAAAGCAAATTGGCATGTTAAAATGAAGCAGACGCAAAAAGGCATAGTGTGATGAAGATGTGCTTCTGATATAATTCAGATATGTGTAAACATGCAGGTAGAGCATTTGTGACATTTAAAATGACATGATTGGCTGTAAGAAAAGCCTTACAATTTTGTGTGTTTTCATGCAGATTTGATGACAAACATTTTTGCGATTGCCAAGCAGATTCAGCTGAATGTCAAACATTTTTGATGAGTGGCCTCAGTGCCTTTTCCTCTACTAAAACCATTGGTGAAGTATTCGACATTCAAGCTATGCTCTAGTTCATTGTGTTGTCTATAAACATAAATGTGCTGTGCTTAACTGTACAGTTTAAATATGTCAACATGACAAACTAAGTTCAAAGTGCTATAGATCATTTCCTTAATTGTAGGCTGTCATCATCTGGAGATGGAATACGATGGTACAATGCTACTCAAAACTATTGTTCAACTTTTTAACTATCCAGAGGAAGGAACGATTATCTGAAGCCACAACAACCTAATTGTCGCTTCAACTAAAGTCCCACAGGAGCATAGAAATGTTTTCAGTGATCTTAAAGCAGGGTTCTGCAGCTTCTTAAAACAAGGTATGTCTGGGTTTGGCTTGCTCTCATATGTAGTTTTTTCTTGCTCTGGATAATAGAGTTGAACATTATTATATGATGCATTTGTTGAGTATTTGCTCGTAAGACCTTAAACTTAATCACACTTGATCACATGTTCAGATTTTGACTGTTGGTGATGAGACATCCATTATACTTTGGTTTCTTGTGCGATCTCAGTTTTGAAATTGCTTATAGCCCAAGAAATTGACTGTGATGATCACACTGTATTCTCCTGTGACAGTAACGGCCAAGAGACCAGAGATTGGTAGCCTTGGACCACTTCTTCCAGACAAATATATAAATAGAGCAGGGCTGCCAGTTGGTGTTATATTAAGCTAAAAAATTATTATATCTCATGATATGCCATTGTAACAATATTCAGATTTCAGGAATCAGTGCAACCATCGAGGCAAAACTGAAATCCTGATAACAATACATTGATCAATCAGATGTCCTAATAGAAATAGCTGACAATAAAAAAATAGTACATATTTTTTTATAAATTTTTTACGTAAAAATGATGAAAATAATTCACTTAAAAAAATATAGATAGATATTGTGGTTTGAAGTAAATCACAAGTTCATTTTTGTGTCAATGCTGGGTCGGACGTTTAGTCAACTTAAATGACCAGCTGCTACAGTCAAACTCAATGATGAGATGATTAACTAGGGAGTCATTGTTGTTGCTTTGTTTTTGTATTCAATTTTTGCCCAGCACAATTACACCCCAAGTCTTCGTTCTCACACTGTTCTGTAGGACTGGAAATTTCACCTGAGGGCTCAGAAGAAATCAATGAAGATTTTCACAAAGGGGACAAAAGAGTGTGAGAAAAATTCCAGCCATGTTTATATTCTTTTGTCTCATGATCAGTGTTTTTCTTTTTCAGAAATGATTTTTCCTTTGATATTATTAGAAAATTATATGGGCATTCCATGCTCATTACATCAAAGCCAACCTCCTGTGGCACAAACCAATGATATCTGATATGAAACTGTTCTTATATATTCAGAACTAACACCTAATGTTCCTCTCCAGTTTGTGTTCTTGTAAACCAACTAATTGTGAATCGAAGCATGACCCTAAATGTAAGTTCATTCATGTGTAATTTTAAAAAGTACTATATCAAAAACATGTAGATTGGAGTAACCCTGATGATTACTAATAGCTGTTGCAAAACAATGGGACCTTTTTATCACTGGCAGTTTCAAACCAATTATGTATAGGTTACTGTTATTATTTGACATGCATCACGATAAAGCATGGACGAAGCATGTCGTCACATAAAAACATGGCATTTTGTAAACATTTCCCTGTTGCTCAGTCATGCTTATTGTATCATGCATTTTATTGGATGCATATGAGAGTAAGCTATATTTAAGTAAGGAAATTTATTGGAAATAAAATTATATATATATATATAGGAAAGGCAGGACAAAATTTATGTTTCAGCTAATTTTTTTCATTTGTTGCAGATCAGAAGAACAGGGCTTCTACTATTCTACTAGTCTCTCGCACAAGTAAGTTTTCTTTTGATAATTATGTAAATTTTCCTAAAACTTGAAACTGATTTTATATCTGGTGAAAACGTGTAACATGGTGACATATAAACGTTTGTCATCTCCTAAGTATTTTTTCCATAATCAATCTATTAATGTCCCTTTCTTAGATTGAATTGTAAGTTATTTGATATTTCAGAGCCAACAATAAAACTTTAATTTCCCTAAACATTATTTTATGATGCATATTTATTGAGTATTTTTTTTTGCTCGTAAGACCTTAAGCTTAAACACACTCGATCACATGTTCGGATCTTGACTGTTGATGGTGATGAGACAACAATTATGCTTTAGTTTGTTGTGCAGTCCCAATTTTTAAATTCAAAAACCTTTAAATAAAATTGCTCATAGCCCAAGAAATTGACTGTAAGAGCAAAGAATCCACCTGGAATTATCTGTGGTCTAAACACTCTTCAGTATCACACTGGACATGTCCTTTGATTATGATGTATAACAAGGATGTGCAATGTCTCCTCAGCTATCAGTATCCCTTATGGACTGCAGTGGACCATTGATAGCACCTAATGCATCTCTTGTGACCACGAGACCAGAGATTAGTAGCCTTGGACCACTTCTTCTAGACATATATATAAATAGAGCAGGGCTGCCAGCTGGTGCAATGTTAAACTGAAGAAGTCTGTTGATCAAATTGATATTATATCTCATGATATATCATAGCAACAGTATTCAGATTTCAGAATTCAGCAGCACTCTAAACAAAATGGATATCCTGATAACAATACATTGGCCAATTAGATGTACTGAAAGAAATTGCTGACAATCGGAATAGTACACAATTTTTTGATTACCTCTTTTATATATAAATGATGAAATTCTTTCACTTAAAAATAAAAACTACCTATCTGATTTCATTAATTCCAAGTATTTATTGTCCTAATCAAGTCCTGTATTTTTAAAAAACAAAAACAACAAAAAAGTTATGGTTATTTGGTTCAGGCAGATGTAATGACAAGAGGACAAAACCTAGAGCCCACAAACTTTGCACCTCCAATAAAACATCTTCATTGATGAGATTTCCCAGGCAGCTTTACAAGTTATTATATATTGCAGACAATGAATGAGAAGAGGCCACATAAGACCCTTTTGCATACATACTATTACATACCATCCTGTACATAAATTATTACACTCCTTGTTGTACCAAAGTTCTGGAGCACTTTTTTTAAAGTTTCTTCTGCAGATGATATATCATTTTGTAGGATGGTCTGGTAGAACTTGTCAAAATTTGTTGTGGTACACTGTTTACAGCTGACCAAAGTTCCTCCTGGCTTAAGTTTCAGTATGAATAATGTATTCTTTCATTTTATGGTGGGAAATTCAATTAGGTGGCTAGCCAGACAAGACAAATAAAGCTTCAAGTTAACCGCTTACTGTTCAATGTGAAAAGAACTTGTATGTTCACATTGTTACTACCTGTGAGGAAACGGTATTAGTCACAGAGCAGAAGCCATACTGAATTATTCTGTGCATTGAATTTGTCAATGTCAATATCTCCATGCTAATGAGTATGACTTATATGACAAGCTGCCAGATGCAGACATTATGATGAGATGTTAAGGCTTGGAGTCCTCTCAATGTTACACATTTATTCCATGAGATGAAACGTGTGTGATCAAAAGGAGTGTAATTGTGATGGGCAATAAGTGAATAAGAAAATATAAATACTTTATTATTTTCAAGAAGGATCTGATGCATAATCATCATAATTATTGGGTAATGGGTACCATGGCGTGGACTCTGAGCCTCATCATCTCAGCATTCATCAGTTAAAGATTCATGTGAATAAAGACTGACATATGCTGGACAAAATTCATGTTGTATTAAATGTCTTGCATTTCTCATGTTATGTTATGTTTTTGATCATGTTACGGTTATGGTTGCTCATTGAATGGATGTGCACATTCTTTTCCACCACTTATTTACACATTACTTTACTTCACGCATTGATGATTATTGCAGCGTGTGAAGATATGAACTTTTTTAACCTCTTTGGTACATTTGCCTCCAGCAACAGATCTTATTCAATCAATTAATTTCTATTTTTTACATTGAATTCAAGTTATCACCTTTTAACAGTAGTCCCAACTATCTCCCTTTTCTATTTATTGCTGGGTCCCTCCCAAAAAAGAACCCCGCCAGCTATAATCTTACCCAGAGCGATAAGGCGCTAGTTGAAAGACGTGAGATGGTTTGCTAGTGAGTGATAATAGGGGATTTATTTTACATTTAAGCTGTGATCTCACAGCCTCACACCTGAACGCCCACTGGATGGCACTGCAGTCATGAGCATTTTTCTTTCATCAGACGATCACTCCCATAATTCAGTGCAACACAATGGCGCCTCTCATTTAAATTTGGTTACCAAGTGTTCTTCATGCTTTTACTGACTATTGCATCTTGCTATTCATCAGTAATGCAAAGGATGCTGAAAAAGAAATCTCGACCATCGTCTTTGTTTGTAATTGTTTATAAGCTGAAGTTTTACTTGTAATATAGCCAATGACTTTTAGAATGCATATCTAACAATATTTCACTTCATGTGCAAGATGTGCAAGATATGCTTATTGAATAAAAAACCAGAGACTTTTATTGTAACCATGGCAACATTTTTTTATTTTTTCAGTGCAGAAGGAAATGCATTTTCAGCAAGAGAATCTGACAGTCCTGGGTCAGGAAAGGCTTTTCTTAGAATATTAGATTCTGAATCTGAAATGGACTTTAATGGCATTACTGCACTTACAAGTTTGCTCATGGGAGTTGTCAAAGAACACATGACCTGGTATTGAACAAGCATTTGAGCACATTTGTGTTATAAAATTGCAGGAGATGCCATGGAATTTTTGACGTCATTATAAGATAATCTTCAGTAATATAAGTTAATATGTTTTTTAAAGTTTGTTGGAAAAATTAAGCTTTTAGCAGAAAGTATTCCGTTAATCTCAATGCCAATATTACTATGGGATATTAAATATCTATAATAGTGCTGTATGAACACATTCACTGAATATTACATGAAATTTGATTAACATGCATGATTAACGTGCTAGATTTATTTAGCAATTTATCACATGTTATTGTCACAAGCTTACTGCAATAAACCCTCATTACCACCACAATGTCTTACTACTAATGAAAAATAACCATACATTATGCACCCTTTCTGATAAATGAAGTTATCAGCTATATGGATACCTAATGATGAAAATTTTGAGATTTTTATGAATGAATGTACACAAAACATGTCTAAATCTCATTATTCCATATTTAACCTGGAAATAATTCAGTTTACATACTGAGAACATGTACCCTTGGCCATTAATGCCTTTATCTAGGCTCTAGTTATCACCTTGGACACATCTATAGCAATTAATGGCCTGCTGCCCTCCTGATGGGACACTGGTAGCTAAAGATGACACTGGACTTGCTCATCTTGATAACAAATGGACGGTATGTTAAAGTTAACGGAGAACAAAGCAAAGTGTTTTAAATATAGCGTCCTACCAATAACCTTATGCCCATCAATGGATTTATTTTTATTTCAGTGGCCACTAGTGAGCCAGTGGCATCACATCAGGACATCCCATGATTCTTGTAAACAGCAGCCAGCCAATAAAAAACAGGTGAGCTGAGATGCTGGGTTGCAGCATCCTTGCATTTTAGTCACACCTCAGTGATTCCAAGGCACTTGACACCTGATCAAGGTAATTAGTTCCTGGTTTGACGTCATGCATATTTAATGAGCTACTTCTCCAACAACAGTAATTCTGACTGGAGAATGTCAACTTTAAGGTAAGTTTTTAGGGCTTATCCTTCACAAATTAACCTACGATTCTGGAAATTAGCATTTTAGGGTATATTCTTTCACATGACTCACAAAACTAAGAAAGTGCACATTTCATTTTAGGGCACCTTTAATATAGTGAACCTTGATTAGTTGTATTACTGTAGCTTTAAAAAAGCAAATATATTCCAAATATTATGATTATTTCAGTCTTTTGAAAATATACACTCAATATCTGTAGTTGGTAACACAGCGTCAACACAATACATCAAAACCAAAACATTAGGTCAGGTCAGTAATGATTTCAAGTGCTTTGGGGAACACTCACCAAACCTAGTGATCCAATGCTTCTCTCAATTCCTGTTCTATTTCCCTCTGAGGAGTCATCAAAACCTGTGTATCATAGTGTCTTTATAGTTACGGAATAATTATTCGAGGTCATTTATAATGGCAAAAAATGACAATGTGCTCATTTTTTCTATCTTAATTATCATTAATACTAAAACTATCATGATGTACAACATTTTCTATCCAAATATTAAGTTAAATAAGTTACTAAATTTATAGATTTAAAGCAAACCAGAAATTATGCAATTATAGATCTGTAAAGGGGCCCTCACGATAGCGTCGGGTGATAGCTGACTTAGAGAGGTTCTCCCTAGCCACCAACATTCATATATAGTTATGTTTTTATGAACTTTCCGTAGGAAAGTTCATATTGTTATTGTAAGTCTTATTTTTCTTTTTTCATTATTATTCTTCTGAAGAAGTAAAGGCTTATTACTCAGAAACTAATAAAGAGAGGGCTTTGGCACTTCAAGAGTGCACAGACAGCCAGATCGCGCTTTGAACAGCACAAATTTCATGACCAAATTTCATGACACTTCTGCGTAATTCACAAAAGAAAAAACAAATTTAAGAGCACGGTTTCAGGAAACTGGGCAGAGATAATTCCATGGGAATTTTTCTCAAGATACCTTAGACAAATACGCAGTGCAGAAAGGAGTTTGAGCCAAATGCTGAGCCTGCTGACTGAACTATGAATTCTTTAAAAAAAGTAGTTCGAAATTTTCATGAAATTTTTTTTGAAAACCATAGAAGGAATAATCATATTGACTTGCCATTTCATACTTGTATAGTCCTACCCTAGTACAACTATCATGCAAAAAATGAGCCCATTTGGTAAAGTGGTCTAGGTGGTACAGGGGTCCAAAGTTGCGATTTTTGACTGCTTATATCTCGGCTCCATATTGAGATACAGGAATCTCATAGACATATTTAGAATCCTTGAAATGTTCTCTTTTCAGATATATATAGCAATATGTTCTAAGTCGTTCCGTTTGGAAAAGCGTCAGACATTGAAAATTTTTTGTCACTTTTTGATTTTCTCAAAATGAAAAAGTCTAAAAAACAGTAGAAGAACTGCTTGGATTCTCACCATTTTTTTTACAGATATGTCCTCTAGGGAGTACTATGTAAATGTAAAAGGGCAAGGGCTTTGATCAAAAGGCTTAGGCAATAGAATTTTTTTTCAGTCCAGATTTCAATAATTTTTAACTTCAGTTCTTTTCATTCAAATTACATGCAACTGGCGTCATTAGGTAGAGAAAAATTAGGCCTTTACATAGGATACAATGTCTATTCACCAACCTTAACCAGTTTCGAACCTGGAGCCAAAATTCTATTTCCCATGTTATCCAATGGGAGACCTACCTACCTACCTCCCTGAAACCGCTGAGTCAGCAATTTTTACAATGAATGTTAGCAAATTTATGTTTCTCGCCCCAAAAAAGCAGGAAGAAAGTCTTCAATTTCATTCATATTTTGCACATATATGTCCTCTGGGTAGTACTACATGACTGTAACAGGGCAATTACCTTCATCAAAAAGCTTATGCCCTAGAATTTTTTTATCACTCATAAAGCCTAAATTGCTTACTCAGACCAAAATGTTGTTGATAGATTGAACCAAAAAAATTCACAGGAGTATATATACATGTGCTTCACAAATGTGAGTTATTTCAGAATTCTAGGTCATGGGGTCAAGGTCACAGAGTGTCCTATATATGCAATTTTCAGGCGTTTTGAACCTGGGTCCTATACAAGGTACAGTAATCAAAACAATATGTTGTTAAACCTTTTTTCATTATCTTACAGTTCCTGTATAACTTGAGAGGTTAGGGCAATTATTTATGAGGTTTTCAGGTACTTAATTTTTTTCTCTATTGGAAATTGAATAAAAAATCTTTAAAAAGCCAAAACCCAAAATTTTTCATTAGATCAGTCCCAAAAAATGTACAAGTGTGTATATACATATGACTGAAAAAAAAGAAAATTTCAGAAATTTAGATCAAAGGGTCAAGGTTACAGTGTTTCCTACATATGTAGTTTTCATGCATTTTGAACTCAGGCCCAATGCAGAGTACAGAAAAACCCAATAGATATTTTTTGAAAGTCAGTGCTGGTGTGTGTTCATCTTATGAATAGTTTAAGACAATAAGGCAAAGATTTCTGAATTTATGAAAACAATTTGTAGTGAGGACACCTATTTCCCACCCCCATGATACTTAGGAAGTTGGCACCCCTAGTAAGGCCCAATCGCACTCTGAACGTTTCATGAAACTTCTGCGCATTTCAGGGTATACAAAAAAAAATTTTCATCACGGTTCCAAGAAACTGGCCAGAGATAATGGTATGAAATTTTTTTTCAAGAGACCTTGGAGACTTTTCCAGTGCAGAAATTAATGGTACTAAACAAGAAAGATAAAAGGAAAGGAAAGTTTATCGTAATTGTCAGGGACAATTGCAAGTCTAGTTTTAATACAAATTGTAAATGTTATTTTGCTTAAATAAAAAAGTGTGTCTGCCTGTCTGAAAAGTTGCTGTTCTGATAAGATAGGCTTGATAACTAATTTTATTTTATTTTATTTTCAAATGTCTCTTTCTTTGAGAAAAAACTTACCTACTTCACACAATAATCTAACACAATCTTTAAAATGTGTTTTCAGGAATTTGTGCAACATGCTGCTTCAGGTGATGTGGAAAAGCAGCCTTTCCTCACAAAATGGAAATTTATAATGAAAGGTAGAAGGGGGTGAGACTCTGTTGGGACCAGCTTAAAATGATCAATGGAGATTTCTCTCTTGTGGCACATTGTGTTTGACATGTGACGATTCCTTTGGAAAGATACCATAATGAAACATGAGCAAGGCATGTTATCACATGCAGAACATGGCAGATTGTAAATTTAAACATTCCCCTATTGCTCAGTCATGCTGTGAACAACTATTGGAGTTATTTTTTATACCTGATAATCGTTATGATGATTGGTTTACAATAGCTCAAATACATCTAGTTAAATGAAATTGTTTTGAAAACAGGCCAAACTAAAACAGTGCTTAACAAAACTGATTCAGTACCTGGTAAAGACATACAGTGCAACCCAGACAGCATTCCCAGTTGGGCTTAAATTGCATATGAAACATCTGGAGTGTCAAAATGTATAGACAATGCGCTCTGTGCAATGCACATTGTCTGGAACAACATTGTTAAAATACAGTATAACTTATAACTTGTTCATGGAGTTCCAAAACCATACATATTCGAAGAACTACCAAGTGGCAATTTGCTTGTTCAGCTGTGAATATTCTTGATTTTCCTCACATGAATAAATGAGTAGAATATCAATCTATCAAGTTCAGTGTAAATAATAAATGGGTCATTCAAGAAGCAAATGTTTGAACAATAAGATGCTGCCATCACAAAATTTGGGCCAAATACAGGCATTCCTGATAGTAAATTTCGACCTTATTTAGGCTTATAATAATGAATGGACCTTTGCTGAACATTGTCTGGAACAAGCTAAAATGGTCCATTCTGTAAAATATAACTTTTTCTGTTGCGCTAGTAGTAAATTTGTCTTGCTTCCAGTGATCACTGCTGACCAACGGAAATTCAGTGAGCGTTAGTGATGTCAGATGTGGCAGGTAGATGAGAAACCTGTCCAGGGCAGGATGAAACATCGGGAAATGTTATGAAGAGAATGATGCATCACTTCAAGATATTCCTCTTTCATAAGACGTCATTAAGTCCCGTGATGTTGGATATAGTGACTGATGGTCTGGGTCAAAAAGGGAAATCAAAAAGATTCCTTCTCATTCAAACAGAAAGAGGGGTCATATAAAAGTGTGTATGATACAATGTGCAAGTCATATCGATGATTCATAGAGTATGTAAACAAAACTTAATGCTCATATTACCGAGCTATTGTTCAGCAACTGGGACCATGGATGTGTAGATAATATATTGATAATGTATACCTTTAATTTTGATCCATATATATATATATTGAATATAGAAATAGTGAGTAGAAGTAGACTTAATGTTGCAGATGGATTCGTGCAGCAAAATTCTAAAAAAAAATACATGATTTCTAAATATTGGCATTAACTGTGACATTATTTGTCTCACCATTTAATTCAATGTACCATGCTAAATCTAAATCTAATCACATATATATTTCTGTATTAATAACAAACAATTAACACTGATTTTATTGGAGGAAAGTTGAAGCAAACTACTTGTAGGCTGCAATCTGTTTTTCAGCCCGATTGAGATTTCATGTTGCCTCAGTCTGTCACGTGACTTAGATTGCCTTAATCACGTGATCAAGGAATGAACTCATGATGGACGTGTAATTTGAAGTGGTAATTATAGCGGTGGTTTTAGTGCACTTGGGAAAAATTAGGGAAAAAAAGAAAAACTTGAAGAAAAAAAAAGTGAAAGTCATGAGATTGGTTGGCAGTGTGTTGTATCACGATTCCATTTCTTTTGTCTAAAAATGCAGAGAATGTACAAATATTGTACATACACAGTCACACATAGAAGTGTTCGTTTAGAGAAAACCAATATTCTGCTGCTCAATACAGTTTTTAGGTCTATGAAATAAATAATTATGCTTCTTCTCCTAAGACTGATTGCTGGGCAGTACAGTGCAAACTGAAATAGGCTCTTATGAGCTAGTTATTGTTACAGTCACATCAAAAATTATTCAGACGCTTCTAACTTCTAGCAAATATATGACACTTCATAACTTGCAAACAAAATTGCCCAATACAATGAAATCACAGCCACAGACCTCTATCCAGATAGCATTCCAAATCAAATTTACATTGGCACAATGTCGGCAATGTCAAAGATAGAGTAGCAGCGGCGGCCAATATAGAAACAATGCTGGCCCGATTTGGAATGATATCAACTACTACTGGGTATTGACATATATATCTAAATGTAGATGACACTATGGAATCCAATGGAACTTTAAGCTAAATCATTTCTACTTCATCTCCAATTGGAATGCAATTCTGAAAGTGTCTGAATAATTTTTGGTGTGAGAGTTAATTACAATAATAGCTATCCAAGGCTACTACTACTACTACTACTATTACTACTACTACTAGTACTACTACTACTACTACTAATGCTACTACTATTACTACTACTACTACTACTTCTACTACTACTACTACTACTACTTCTATACTACTACTACCACCACTACTACTACTACTACTACTACTACTACTACTACTACTACTACTACTACTACTACTACTACTACTACTACTACTACTACTACTACTAACTTTCCAGATCTATACAATCATATTCAAAGCACACTCATCCTGTGATGTCACACATGACAACATCACAGTGAAATCATGATGAGGTCACATGGTGATCTCACAGTTGCTGTGAGTTAAGTATGAGCTTACCGTGAGGTCAAATTCTTGACTGCGAAGCCATTGGCAACGACATAAAGTTATAGTCAGCAACTTTGATAACATGACTTATCATAAACACAATACCATTCACTATTTGCACCCTTGATAAGCCAACAATTTAGCACTTAATAGTCCCACTACAAAAACTGTGTGACTTGCAGATTGACCTAAACTGATCAATATTCAAGAATTACATGACAACATTTTTATCATTGACCTGTGACACAGAGAAATATTTCTTGATAAACCCTGATCCCAGTGTGTTGTATGTCTGCCCTGGATGCTGTCATAGTATATGATTATATGATACTGGTCCAGTGCTCAAGTGAAGCTTGTCTGGGATTTAAGAGTCGAGTCAAGAGGCACATTATAATTGTTCGTTTTTCACTTCACATTGTAATACTGTGCTTACAAACGAATTAGTAGTAGTAGTAGTACTTAGAAGTAGTGGTAGTAATAGTGATAGTAATAGTAGTAGTGGTAGTAATAGTGATGGTAATAGTAGCAGTAGTAGTAGTAGTAGCAATAGTAGTAGTAGCAGTAATAGTAGTAGTAGTAGTATTCACTATTCATTATCTCAAAGCAGTATGGTATTGTACGTAATGAAAAGTTCATAATAAAAAACCTGGACCATTGAAGTACAATCATGCTGCTCAACCAACACAGACCAGCTCTTTTGAACTGAGGAAAGCAATTGCATGATTTCCCTGTGGGTACCCAGTAACACAGGAGGGTGTGGTCTCGGCTTGATGTGCATGGAAACATAGGGTTGAGCACAAATTGAACATGCTCTGCATTCCTGTATAAGTAATGCATAGTTTCTTCTGACTGCGAAGTGTGCTGCCATATGAAGACTATTCAGACATTGACATAATCTGATGTATGTTCCTGTTACAAAATAATTGAAAAGACAGAGTAGTTGGCTTTCTACAGTACTCATCAAAACAAATGTTCAGACGTTAACAAGACTTAGCTAAGCCACTATTTGAAAGCCATGTTATTTGCAGTGTTATTTGCTAGGTACCAGACATATTTCATTATAAACATTCTACAGGAACTTTAATGTACGAAAAAGTGATATAAGTTTGGCTTGCTGACAAATGTATGAGTATGGCATGTTTTTGAGCAGTGCCAGATATTGACTTAACCAAAGCTTGTAGAAATGCTAAGGGTTGTCATTTTTTCTTGGTAAAAAATGTACATATCAGAAAAAAAAAACTGAAAGAGTGTGACATCCTCATATAGTACTTCTAAAGAATGCCCATTCTTTTTGACAGCCACTCTGTCACAAATGTAGAAACTGAACTTCTGGGGGCTGTTGTATTCTGCGGCTTGTAGTGGAGCTTGTAATTTCTTGCGTGTTCACGTATATATGTATCTTCACAACTATTTCAAGAAACTGCTCTTTTTGGTTGGAAATATCTGGACTGGATTTGCAAAGGGCAGTTGTATCAGATTTGTTCCAGTTTCATAGGCTTATATATTTGGATTGCCAGTAGCAATCTATCCAAAATGTTTACAGATTTAAAAGGCATTACTAAGAGATACAGAGACAGAATAGATTATACAATGCCACTGTTCTCAAAGCTTTCAGCATTATGAAGAGAGAAATGTCCATTGCAGGTCAATGTACAGAGCCACTGTTATGAGAATTAATAAAATTTTACTTGACCCAAATCTGTGCCCTTTGACCTTTGATTGACCTTAACTTTAGTTTCGTATGGATACTGAAAGTGTTTGTCTTCAACGAATCACTTCGCTATCTAACATGATAATTCATTTGATCATTAAATTGGTAGCATGACCAATTATGAAGTGCATTAATCTTATAGTGCCCAGCAGAAAAGTGGTCACAGTGGAAAATCAATTCAACATATTTTTTCAGTTTTTTATTTTCAGTGTTTCTGCAACTCAATATGTGACCAATAATAGGCCAGGCACTCTAATTACAAGAACTGAATTGGAAATTCCCATTATGTACTAAACCATAACCAAATCAAATAGGGCTATCAAAATGTATATTTCATAACTACCATTGCTTGCATTTTAGTTGTTTTTGCAGACAATTTCAGAGAATTTCCTGAGCAGAGTTCAATTAAAAAGGCCTGCTGTGTCCAAAAACAAAAGTTTTATCTTTTATCTGAAGGTGGTTATTGCTGTGCCGCTAACAACTCCAAAAACCATACTTCAAGTCAAAATTGGATCCGTGGTGTCCACATATATACAACAGAGGCCATTTCTCCTACTTTGCAGTGTAATGGACTGTAGCAAAATTACAAATCAGTGTCCACCCCTCCTCTTTATAGGCCAGTCATGATTCCCTCTTGCCATAAACCTAGCTTCTCGGAAACCTTTTCTGATACAAATATCCACATCATGTGTTCATCACAACTAGGCATGACCTGTTTGCTTCTTTACTAATTCAATGAAACTCAAAGTTAATAAAATTTAGCCTGACTTGAAACTTTACATAATATTATTATATTTATAATATTTATTGATTTAACACCCCGATAAATCTGTACAAAATATTCTGCGGTGTTCACAACAATAATATGTAAAGATGTATAACTATATTATAAAATAAAATCGAAAAAAAATAAAATAAGATAGATTGCACAATATATTAGTATAGATAAAATACAAAAGTGTACATTTTTTTTTTTTGACAATAATATTAACTAAAAGCAACAAAATAAAAATGTGTTTTAAGTCTCTTTTTAAAAATGTCTGTGCTCTGGCTATTTCTGATCTGCTGTGGTAGTGAGTTCCACTCTGATGGTGCGGCGTATTTAAAACTTCGTTTGCCGAAAGACTCAGTCCTTACTCGGGGAATAAGCAACAGATTGTCATCAGCAGAGGACCTTAGATTTATGGGCTTTTTGACTAGAAGTTCACTCAAGTAACTGGGACCAACACCATTTAAACACTTGAATACCAATAACGCCATTTTGAACTTGATTCGGATCTTCACAGGGAGCCAGTGTAGTTGTTTAAACATATCTGTAACACTGGCATATCTATCTCTTTGGAGTACATCTATCTAAGGGCTTGATCCTGTCCCATATATTTTTGCTTTAGATATCCATCTAAGATTAATTAGCTTAGAGACAGCACATTATATTTTCTACACTGTATCTCGGGTATTACTCAACCATATATCTTGATATATAAGGTGGGTTATACAGAAAGTGATGCAATGGCATCCACAGAATTTGGAGGTAATAACGAGGAAATGAAAGGCTAAGCGTAATCGAAAGTGTTGCATATCCATCAAGGAGCACCAGTCGCTGATGTATTAGACGCTCGGCTTTACTTGTCGGCAACTGTGGCAAAAGGATTCTGTGAAACCTGGAATACTAAATACTTTGGGTAGTGTGTCTTGCACATTCTTAATAGAAGACACAAATACACATTGTTGGGTACTGAGACACTTTGGCCTATGTTATTTGTTTTGCTGGGGCTTACGACAGCAACTGTAGCAGATTTGTTTAACAAATATAATACTTATTGCTTCAGCTTGTGCATCTACCAATAATTGTCTGCTTTCTTGTATTGGAGACTACCTTTCATTGCAGTAATTAATTTAGCACATGTCCTGGCAATACCAGACAAGAATGCCACAAAAGCTAAGAATTTGTAGCACTATGAACCTAGTTGGCCTACATGATTTTACAGTATGCATGTCAATGTTAAGATTAATATAACATTTTCTTAACCAAAAACTAAATTCCTTGAGACTTTTTTTAGTTATTCTACCTCAATATACTCCACCAGTGACTCATATTTTAACCATCATAGTCACTGTTGTAGAGGCTTTTCATATTCTAGCTCCTCTTGCTAAATCCCATCTCAAAGTGCACTTGGGTATCTTTAGGTGATCAACTGACATGATCTATGATGACTAAGTACAAGCTCAGAGCAAGAGACATGCTTAGTGACCTTAAAACGTGAGTAGAGAGTCAATGCCGGGATTATCTTAAACACAGCTGACTCTGTCGTGGCTTAGAAAACCCCATATTAATTCGCTGGGCCCATTGGGTAGCAGTTTGAACAAACAAACCAGGTCTGAGTTATCTGGGAAAAGTTAGACGTTTTTCATATCAATTAAAGGGAACAAAACATATGTAAGCCTCAGACTTCTTTATTTCTTTGCTCCAATAAAAAATATATTAACAAAGAAAAAGAAAATAGCTACATTACCAATAAAGAAATCATAATTACAAATTAGTATAAGGAGGAAAGGGGACTCATCGAAGGCAATAGATATCAGTGATTCAGTGAAACTGAGTGGTTTTGCCTTACTTCAATTATCTTTAATTAACCATGCTAGTCATTGCCTTGCAGTCATACTTTGTGATATTGCTAAAAGTCTATAATCCAGACTGCAGCCTCACAAGGCACAGATGTCTGCCAATAAAACTAACAAAACATGTAATTGGAGAGACTGTTCGGTTCCCAATGAGGATTTCACAAGTGCCATTCTCTCCCTCAACCAACACCTGGGTCCTTTCCTAACTCATGAGGACCTTGTGTTTGAAGTTATATGTGATTATGAATCACAGAACCGTCCCATTGATTTTAAATAATATGAAATCACACCTTTTAAAAAATATGTTAATATAATAACCAACTTTAGTATATCTTATTCTTTACTTCCTATCTTATTATTTATGTTATATTTACTTATGACTGGCAAAATTTGTGTATTTTATTAGAGACTAAAGACTGTCCAAACTTTATATATGTACCTATTTAGTGTATGAATAAAAATGATATACATATTAAAAATGACGTTGGTTCTTTTTGTTGCAATTTGTGATAATGTGTTTAAAGATATGAATATATCAACAAACCTGTGCAGATGAAATCCAAACTTACTGGCACAAATTTGGGTATAATTTGTGTATTTATAAGAGACTAAAGACTGTCATTCAAACTTTATACCTATTAAATGTATGAATAAAAATGATATACATATTAAAAAATGATGTTGGTTTATTTGTTTACAGTTTAAATGAGTTTATCCTGCTTTCCAGTACAAATGCGCGAGCCTGCACGTTGTGATAGTGTGTTTTTAGCAATAAATATATCAACAAACCCTTTAACAGGTTGAGACAACCTCATCACCATACTTCAAGTCAAATTTGGATGCGTGGTGTCCACATATATACCAGCGAGGCCATTGCTCCTACTTTGCAGTGTAATGGACTGTAGCAAAATTGCACATTAGTATCCAAGACTCATCTTGATAGGCCAGTCACGATTCCCTCTTGCCATAAACCTGTCTTCTCGGAAACCTCTTCAGATACAAATATCCACTTGTCTACTTGTCTGCTTCTTTACTAATTCAGTGAACATAATGAAGATGAAATCCAAATGTACATTCACAATAAGTGTTGGTCACGTCCAAACATGACTTTCTTTCTCTGCATTTCTTCAAATTAGATGACTATAAATACGTCCCACAAATCTAACTTAATCAAGAATAATCTCTGCTGAAACATTTATTTCAACAAAATGTGTCTGTTTTGAAATTAGCTTTCCGTCAGTTTATTTTCGTATTCGCTGATGCATTGTTGGAAACAATAAACCTACTGTTTCTTCTCCCCTGTGACTTGAGCAAGGCCGCAGTGTTCAAATTGAACCATTAAATGTCTGGAATGTGAACCTCACCTTCTGCAATGTATATTAATCTATCCAAACTGCTGCAAATCTAAGGAATTTCATTTTCATGTATCATTAATTCAAACAAATTTTGGATGTCATTATTGAGCTCTATTTAATCGGCTACTTACCTTCTAAAAAATCAAAAATTCACTCATTGTTTAATTTGATTTTGGTTCAGAAAATTGTTCTGTGCATTGCATGCATCACCATACAATCTATAATACACACAAAATGGAATATATTTAACTGTAAAACAATACAATCTAATACTTTACTGCTCTTGCAACAAAATAAAACACTACCACTGGCCCAAGCACTGTTCATGAGCTGCATCACAGCTGGATGTTGTTTGCATGAGATGTGAAATTGGAAGTGCTGTACTGGGTATTTCTGCTTTGGCAAATAAAATACATCACTCAAGGGGTATATGTGTAATATGGTGTTGACTTCAAGCCTTACCATCTCATCATTGTGTCTGCCTATGGCAGCTGATCATATGAGCTGACTAAACTTCAGACCAGTAGCATTGAACATTGAACATTAAAGTTTATAACCATATTGTATATTTTTTTCATTGAACACCAACCATTAATTTTGCAATACATATTAACTCAGCAATCATTGCAGCATTCTCTGTGTGCATAAACTAAGCCAGGAAAAAATTGTTTAAGAACAAAAGTTGCATACTTCTAGTGCTCATATCTATGAAGTACTCAACCTAGAAAACAGCGAGCTCAATTGCTGCTTTGGGGAAAGTTACATAATATACAACATAAAACCAAGTTAGATGACTCCTCAGTGGATAATAGATAAGAAAATCAACAGGAAAGTAGATCATTTCAGACCCTAAGGATAAATGATTCCCTAAAGTACAGCAAATCACATAGTAAGGTTTGTCTAGCAATGGGATGATTGTTTTTGTGTAACATACCAGTAAAAAGTAACTATTTGCAGCAGACATAATGATAAGATGCTTACACTGCTTAGTCTGTTATATATTTTTCCTTTTGGTAGGGTTTTTCCTTGTCCCAACATGGCAACAAAAATTTTAATAACCCACAGTTATTACAAGTAATACGTGTCATTCATATCACAGGGGTCCATATTGGGACCCGTCATATTCCCTTGAAAGTGACTGGTTCCTTCAGCTGCTCTTATTGAAATGTAACCCAGAAGTAGAAGGGCCAGGACATATTGAGTGCTCCATGGACATAATTATACACCTGTTGCTGTCAAATATAATGTTTATATATATATATCATAAAGCAGCTGGGTGGCCTAATGATTAAGTCATCTGACAATTCCACATTGGCCAGGTCTGCTGAAGGTCCTGGGTTTGATCACAGAGCAGGATGCTGATCGCATGAGACATTAAATCGAAGGTGCCTTGTACTCAGTTACTTTGCAGAGGCAAGTAAAATACCTCACCCATGATGTAAATGGGTAACATGATGTGAACTCCAAGCCTTATCATCTCATTATCATACCTGCCTCTGGCAATTGGTTGCATAAGCTGATTAAGTTTCAGACCAAGTAGCCTTGAGACATTGACATCGCAAGTATTGTTTCCTCAGCAAGTAAAGTTTGATCTTATTGAAACAGTCTCAATAATCAATGATAAATAAATAAATTCATCAGAAACCTGGTAGGCAGCATGATTAGAGCATTCTGTTCCATAAACTTAAGTGCATTCTTATTTTGAGACCAAAGTTATACTTGAATAAAATTGGCATGTCTTTATTATTCCATGACACTGACTGCTGGACAATACTTTCAAGTTGGTTCTCCACACCGTTTACCTCAAAATGTACAGCTGCACGGCAAGTCTTGAGACTTTTTCTTACTTTGCGAGGGCCTAATCAATAAACAAGAATCTCAGAATCTCACAAATTCAAAGATGAAAAGTTGCAGAAAACTGATAAATGGAGATTTACACAGCTCAGAGAAAGTTTCTTTGAAATTCCTCATAAAAATATAGATCGATGGAACTACACAGCAGAAGATATGTCTGCTCACAAAGGAATACGAATCTAGATTTTGTATTGAATCTAAGCAAGAATGAAGTGCAGGCCATCATAGTCTAGAATCCCTGTTCAAGCAACATAATTTACAATAACATCCTTGGCAGGCCAAGCCAGAGTCTTCCTCAACTCCCTGGGGGAGTATTTAGCCATGGACACGGGACAAGCACATGGACTTAATAGCTCACACCAGTGTCATCACTGTGGGTGCCTAATGCCAAGTACCCCTTGCACCTGGTAGGGGTGCGGCAATGGTTGATGAGCATCTGCCCAACTCCTCGATGCCACATAGGAATCACAATCTGGATTTTGTATTGAATCTAAGTAAGAATGAAATGCTCAAAGTTCCCTGGCAAGAATTTTTGATTTCATAGCTAGAAAGTAAGAGCGTTGGTTTTAATGGATGTTACTCTGAAAACAAGAGTTCAAAAACTGCTCCTTGTATAAATTAAGAGGTTCATGAGCCCTTTCACCCATTATGTGTGTCATGCTATTCATCTCCTAACTATCTATTTTCTAGTATAAGTTGTTGTTACAGACGAAATAGTGTGGTGTTAAAACAATCCAATACCTGATTGTTAATCACACGCATTAATAAATGTTTCATACCAAATGAAAAATAGATTAACAAAGCTGTTTGGTCAATTTAAGTCACTATTTCTCTCTTCTTCTTTATCTATTTTGTTTCATTCTAATTTCTTATTCATGGTCTTTTCTGAATCAACTTCGATAGATTCCTCACCTCACTTATCACCCTAGTCTCCAGTACTAAAGAATTGTCATGCCTCCAGTTATAAAGAATTATCATGCGCTAACCAGGAATTGCAGCAATGGCAATTATCTAATAATCCAGTAAGGGAGGTCAGAATCCAATTAACGACTTCCCATGGTTCTGTAAGGACAATGTGACCTTGCTTAGATCACACAATTATTTTGAAGTGTCATATAAACAATTCTGATTTTTAGTTTAATTCATTCTAATTTTGCTGGAGTAGTACAGAGAGTTGAAAGTTATACATCACACAGCCAGCATGAGAAATGTTCCCAACAGCTAACTACAGCTGCTTTAAATTTTACAGTGACAACATGATTGAATTTTGTGGGCAAATTGCAGTTGCATGAATATAGTACAGTTGTACTTTCAGCGTGCTACTGGTGTTACAACCAATATCAAATTAACTGACCTGGCAGGTTATTTTAGTTTATTTGACAAAAACTATTCATGTGTACCATACCCAGAACACTTACTGGTATTTGTCAACAAGCCTTAAATGATATTGTTGCTTAGGAAGCAAATTTTTCTCAATGGCAAATTACGTTCAAGTTACTGACTTTACAACCGATTATCACCTATTCACAATTTTAGAGTCGTTTTTTAAAAAATTGAGGTCAGAATGGTTACAAGCACACCACCTGCACATTTTGTACACAATAAACTTTGTAAAAAAATTGATAACAAAGCGATGACGCTATTGACGTTCATGACGTTCTTCTTTGCCTCGTTTTTGTGTTCTGCAATATTTGCCAGGCAATATAGCTGACAGTGATATTTGTCAGTCATATTGATATTCGATAATAAAATGGTGATATTAGTGTATTTGCTGTAAGCAACATTGGATGCAGCAACTGGTGCCACCTGAGGAGGTGTTTTTTTTTAAATATTAACTGCCAGGTACTAGTAGGATAATATTACATGGCTGCTTGGGATAAATGAAAAATCTTTATATTTGAGATTTATGGATAACAGACATTTTTGTTTTATACTTTACTCTAATGCCACTCTTTGTATTTGCTGTTAAAAACATTTCATATGTTGTTCTGTTAACTTCTGTAGAAATTGCCAAGACTGTTAACCATATTTGAAATGTTATCTGTGTGACTATGTATAAAAGCAAATTGGCATGTTTGAATGAAGCAGACGCAAAAAGGCATTGAGTGATGAAGATGTGCATCTGATGTAATTAAGATATGTGTAAACAGGGTAGCAGGTAGAGCATTTGTGACATTTAATATGACATGATTGGGTGTAAGAAAATGCTTCACAATTGTGTTTTTGCATGCAGATTTTATGGCAAAAATGTTGGTGATTGCCTGGCAGATTCAGCCTGATGTCGAGACATTTGTGATTAGGGGGTTCAGTTCCTTTCCTCTACTAAAATCGTTGGTGAAGTATTCGACATTCAAGTGATGCTGTAGTTCATTGTGTTGTCTATAAACATAAATGTGCTGTGTTTAACTGTACAGTTTAAATATGTCAACATGACAAACTAAGTTCAAAGTGCTATGGATCATTACCTTAATTGTAATTATCAATAAACAAGAATCTCAGAATCTCACAAATTCAAAGATGAAAGGTTAGGGTTAGGGTTACGATGGTACAGTGCTACTCAAAAAACCATTGTTCAACTTTACTTATCCAGAGGAAGGAACGATTATCAGAAGCCACAACAAGCCAAACCCAGCCAAATCTAGTGGAACACACCTAATAGTCGCTTCAACTAAAGTCCAACAGGAGTATAGAAATGTTTTCTGTGATCTTAAAGCAGGGTTCTGCAGCTTCTAAAAACTGGGTAGGTTTGGCTTGTCCTTCACGTAGTTTTTGCTTGCTCTGGATAATAGTGACCTTAAAGGTAATCACACTTGATCACATGTTCAGATTTTGACTGTTGGTGATGAGACAACAATTATACTTTGGTTTCTTGTGCGATCTCAATTTTGAAATTGCTGATAGACCAAGAGATTGACTGTGATGATCGCACTGTATTCTCATGTGACAGTAATGGCCAAAAGACCAGAGATTGGTAGCCTTGGACCACTTCTTCCAGACAAATATATAAATGGAGCAGGGCTGCCAGTTGGTGTTATGTTGGGCTAAAGAATTATTATATCTCATGATATGCCATTGTAACAATATTCAGATTTCAGGAATCAGTGCAACCATATAAGCACACCTGAAATCATGATAACAATACATTGATCAATCAGATGTACTAATAGAAATAGCTGATAATAAAAAAATAGTACACATTTTTTTATAAAATATTTTTTACGTAAACATGATGAAAATATTTCACTTAAGAAAATGCAGATAGACACTGTGGTTTGAAGCAAATTACAAATTCATTTTTGTGTCAATATCTATGTGATATGTGAAGCAATTCCAAGTATTTATTGCGATAATCAAGTAACTCCTGTATTGTTTTACAAAAAAAACAAACAAACAAAAATGCAGTACCTTTTATTTGGTTTAGGCAGTCATAATGATGAGAGGTCAAGCGATAGAGCCAACAATTTTTGCAACTTAAATAAAATATGTCATTGATAAGATTTCCTAGACAACTTCACACGTTCTTATATAAAGCAGACTGAATTTTTATTGACAAGTAAGGGCCACATACATACCATCCTGTGAAAAAAATCATAACACTCCTTGTACCAAAGTTCTGGAGCACTTTTTTAAGTTTCCTCTGGAGATGGTGCTAAATTATATATCAGTTCACAAGACCAAAGTTCCTTCTGGCTTAGGTTTCAGTATGAATAATGTATTCTTTCTTTTTATGGCGGGAAATTCAATTAGGTGGCTAGCCAGACAAGACACATATAGCTTCAAATTAACCGCTCACTGTTCAATCTGAAAGGAACTTGTAGGTTTAACATTGTTACTAGCTGTGAGGGAACTGCATTAGTCACAAAGCAGAAACAATACTGGTTTTGGCCACGAAAATCCATTATTTTATATTGTTCTGTGCATTCGCTTTGTCAATGTCAATGTCTCTATGCTGCTGGGTCGGACGTTTAGTCAACTTAAATGACCAGCTGCTACAGTCAAACTCAATGATGAGATGATAAACTAGGGAGTCATTGTTGTTGCTTTGTTTTTGTATTCAACTTTTGCCCAGCACAATTACACCCCAAGTCTTCGTTCTCACACTGTTCTGTAGGACTGGAAATTTCACCTGAGGGCTTAGAAGAAATCAATGAAGATTTTCACAAAGGGGACAAAAGAGTGTGAGAAAAATTCCAGCCATGTTTGATATTCTTTTGTCACATGATCAGTGTTTTTCTTTTTCAGAAATGATTTTTCCTTTGATATTATTAGAAAATTATATGGGCATTCCATGCTCATTACATCAAAGCCAACCTCCTGTGGCACAAACCAATGATATCTGATATGAAACTGTTCTTATATATTCAGAAGTAACACCTAATGTTCCTCTCCAGTTTGTGTTCTTGTAAACCAACTAATTGTGAATCGAAGCATGACCCTAAATGTAAGTTCATTCATGTGTAATTTTAAAAAGTACTATATCAAAAACATGTAGTTTGGAGTAACCCTGATGATTACTAATAGCTGTTGCAAAACAATGGGACCTTTTTATCACTGGCAGTTTCAAACCAATTATGTATAAGTTACTGTTAATATTTGACATGTGGCAATCCCGAGGTAAGACATCACGATGAAGCATGGACGAAGCATGTCGTCACATAAAAACATGGCATTTTGTAAACATTTCCCTGTTGCTCAGTCATGCTTATTGTTTCATGCATTTTAGTGGATGCGTATGAGAGTAAGCTAGATTTAAGTAAGGAAATTTATTGGAAATAAAATTATATATATATATATATATAGTAAAGGCAGGACAAAATTTATGTTTCAGCTAATTTTTTGCATTTGTTGCAGATCAGAAGAACAGGGCTTCTACTACTCTACTAGTCTCTCGCAGAAGTAAGTTTTTTTTTGATAATTATGTAAATTTTCCTCAAACTTGAAACTGATTTTATATCTGGTGAAAACGTGTAACATGGTGACATATAAACATTTGTCATCTCCTAAGTATTTTTTCCATAATCAATCTATTAATGTCCCTTTCTTAGATTGAATTGTAAGATATTTCAGAGCAAACAATACAACTTTAATTTTCCTAAACATTATTATATGATGCATATTTATTGAGTATTAATTTTGCTCGCAAGACCTTAAGCTTAAACACACTCGATCACATGTTCGGATCTTGACTGTTGGTGATGAGACAACAATTATGCTTTAGTTTGTTGTGCGGTCCCAATTTTTAAATTCAAAAACCTTTAAATAAAATTGCTTATAGCCCAAGAAATTGACTGTAAGATCAAAGATCCACCTGGAATTATCTGTGGTCTAAACACTCTTCAGTATCTAACTACCACAGCTAGGTACATCGTACACTGGACATGTCCTTTGATTATGATGTATAACAAGGATGTGCAATGTCTCCTCAGCTATCAGTGTCCCTTGTGGACTGCAGTGGACCATTAATAGCACCTAATGCATCTCTTGTGACCACGAGACCAAAGATTAGTAGCCTTGGACCACTTCTTCTAGACATATATATAAATAGAGCAGGGCTGCCAGCTGGTGCAATGTTAAACTGAAGAAGTCTGTTGATCAAATTGATATTATATCTCATGATATATCATAGCAACAGTATTCAGATTTCAGAATTCAGCAGCACTCTAAACAAAATGGATATCCTGATAACAATACATTGGCCAATCAGATGTACTGACAGAAATTGCTGACAATCTGAATAGTACACAATTTTTTGATTAACTCTTTTATATATAAATTATGAAATTCTTTCACTTAAAAATAAAAACTACCTATCTGATTTCATTAATTCCAAGTATTTATTGTCCTAATCAAGTCCTGTATTTTTAAAAAACAAAAAAACAGCAAAAAAGTTATGGTTATTTGGTTCAGGCAGATGTAATGACAAGAGGTCAAGACCTAGAGCCCACAAACTTTGCACCTGCAATAAAACATCTTTATTGATGAGATTTCCCAGGCAGCTTTACAAGTTATTATATATTGCAGACAATGAATGAGTGATTTTATTGACAAGAAGAGGCCACATAAGACCTTTTTGCATACATAGTATTACATACCATCCTGTACATAAATTATTACACTCCTTGTTGTACCAAAGTTCTGGAGCACTTTTTTTAAAGTTTCTTCTGCAGATGATATATCATTTTATAGGACGGTCTGGTATAACTTGTCAAAATTTGTTGTGGTACACTGTTGACAGCAGACCAAAGTTCCTTCTGGCTTAAGTTTCAGTATGTATTCTTTCATTTTATGGTGGGAAATTCAATTAGGTGGCTAGCCAGACAAGACAAATAGAGCTTCAAGTTAACAGCTCACTGTTAAATGTGAAAAGAACTTGTATGTTCACATTGTTACTACCTGTAAGGAAACGGCATTAGTCACAGAGCAGAAGCCATACAGAATTATTCTGTGCATTCACTTTGTCAATGTCAATATCTCCATGCTAATGAGTAAGAACTTATATGACCAGCTGCCAGATACAGACGTTATGATGAGATACTCAGGCTTGGAGTTTTCTTGATATTACACATTTATCCCATGAGTGGGTGAAATGCTGAGATGATGAGTACACATTACCCAATAATTATGATGGTTATGCATAAGATCCTCTTGAATATAATAAAGTATTTATATTTTCTTATTTATTTTTACCCAGCATAATTACACCCCAGGTCTCTGTTCTCGCATTGTTCTCTAGGGCTGGAAATTTCACCTGAGTGCTCAGAACAAATCAATCAAGATTTTCACAAAGGGGACAAACTAGCGTGAGAAAAATTTCAGCGATCTTTGATTTTCTATTGTGTCAGTGTTTTTCTTTGTCATAATTGATATCCATGGGTGAAAAGCAATTGTGTTGCTTTGAAGTAACCATTGTAATGGCTCCACAAGGTATATTGATTTTACTGCACTTTTATATATTTATTATTGACCAAATTGTGTTGTGCCAACAAAGTAGTGACAGTAAGTGGTTAATAAGTTGTATTTGTGACCTATATTGGTCACATGCAGTGAATGTAATTATCAGAATTTAATATTAGACATGACGGTATCTCTTATTGAGACAAGCCAACATAACATTATATTGACGTGTGACAATTCCCCTGGAAAGACACATGAATCATGAGCAAAGCATGTCGTCACATGAAAAACATGACAGTGGGTAAACATTTCCCTATTGCTCAATCATGCTTATTGTTTCGCAGGTATTTGGATGCAGATCGGATAAGACCAAACATTCATCAGATTAAGATTCATGTAAATAAAGGCTAACATATGCTGGGCAAAATTCATGTCGCATTAAATGTCTTGCATTTCTCTTGAGAAAAAAATAAGAGAGATATTGAAGTTATGTTCAGTTTAAAGTTATCATGTTAGGGTTGCAAATTGAATGGGTGCGCACAATCTTTTCCACCACTTATCTACACGTTACTTTATTCCACACATTTATGATTATTGCACAGTGTGAAGATTTGAACTTTTTTAATTTCTTCGGTACATTTGCCTCTAACAGCAGATCTTATTCAAGCGACTAATCTCAAATTATTGACTTTTAACAGAAGTCCCCACTGTCTCCTTTTCTATTTATCCCACAAAAGAACCCCGCCAGCTATAATCTCACCCAGAGCGATAAAGTGCTAGATGAAAGAAGTGAAATGGTTTGCTAGTGAGTGATATTAGGCGAGTTATTTTACATTGAAGCTGTGATCTCACAGCCTCACACCTGAACGCCCACCGGATTGCACTGCAGTCATAATTCATTGCAACACAATGGCGCCTCTCATTTTAATTTGGTCACCAAGTTAAGTGTTCTTTGTGTATTTACTGACTATTGCTTCTTGCCATTCTTCACTAATGTAATTTAGTAATGAAACTAATGCTGAAAAAGAAGCCTCAACCATTGTCTTGGTGCATAGTTGTTACTAATAAGATAGCCAATGCATTTATAATGCATATCTAATATTTCATTTCATGTGCAAGATATGCTCATTGAACAAAAAACCAGAGGCTTTTAGTGTAACCATAAAAAACAGTTTTTTTAAGTGCAATAGGAAATGCATTTTCAGCAAGAGAATCTGACAGTCCTGGGTCAGGAAACGCTTTTCTTAGAATATTAGATTCTCAATCTGAAATGGACATAAATCGCATTACTGCACATACAAGTTTGCTCATGGGAGTTGTCAAAGAACACATGACCTGGTATTGAACAAGCATTTGAACACATTTGTGTTATGCTTTGTAAAAAATTGCAGGATATGCCATTGTATTTTTGACGTCATTATAAGATAATCTACAGTAATATAAGTTAAATATGTTTTTTAAAGTTTGTTGGAAAAATTAAGCTTTTAGCAGAAAGTATGCTGTTAATCTCAATGCCAATATTACTATGGGATATTAAATATCTGCTATAATAGTGCTTTATGAACACATTCACTGCATATTACATGAAATTTGATTAACATGCATGATTAACGTGCTAGTTTTATTTAGCAATTTATCACATGTTATTGTCACCAGCTTACTGCAATAAACCCCTTATTACCAGCACAATGTCTTACTACTAATGAAAAATAACCATGCATTTGACATAACAAAGCACCCTTGATAAATGAAGTTATCAGCTATATGGATACCTAATGATGAAAACGTTGAGATTCTTATTAATGAACGTACAAACATGTCTAAATCCCATTATTCCATATTTAACCTGGAAATAATTCAGTTTATATACAGAGAACAAGTACCCTTGGCCATTAATGCCTTTATCTAGGCTCTAGTTATCACCTGGGACACATCTATAGCAATTAATGGCCAGCTGCCCTCCTTATGGGACACTGGTAGCTAAAGATGACGGTATTTCCATTTATCATAATCATTGTTCGTTCTATTAAAAATGCTCATCTTGATAACAAATGGACGGTATGTTAAAGTTAATGGAGAACAAAGCGAAGTGTTTTAAATATAGCGTCCTACCAATAACCTAATGCCCATCAATGGATTTATTTTTATTTCAGTGCCCACTAGTGAGCCAGTGGCGTCACATCAGGACATCCCATGATTCCTGTGAACGGCAGCCAGCCAATAAAGAACAGGTGAGCTGAGATGCTGGGTTGCAGCATCCTTGCATTTTGGTCACACCTCAGTGGTTCCCAGGCACTTGACCTCTGATCAAGGCAATTTATTCTTGGTGTGACGTCATGCATATGTAATGAGCTATTTCTCCAACAACAGTAATTCTGACTGGAGAATGTCAACTTTAAAGTTAGTTTTTAGGGCTTATCCTTCACAAATTAACCTACGATTCTGGAAATTAGCATTTTAGGGTATATTCTTTCACATGACTCACAAAACTAAGAAAGTGCACATTTCATTTTAGGGTACCTTTAATATAGTGAACCACGATTAGTTGTATTACTGTAGCTTTAAAAAAGCAAATATAATCCAAATATTATGATTGCGTTATGATAAATGGCAACCTGACTATCAACTAATGTAATGTATTATCATTATTTCAGTCTTTTGAAAATATACACCCAATATCTGTAGTTCTTAACACAGAGTCAACACAATACATCAGAACCAAAACATTAGGTCAGGTCAGTAATGATTTCAAGTGCTTTGGGGAACACTCACCAAACCCAGTTATCCAATTCATCTCTCAATTCCTGATCTATTTCCCTGTGAGGAGTCATCAAAACTTACTTTTTATGCCACTGTTGCTCCTGGATGGCAATTTTACCCCTCTGCTCTTGGTTCGGAACCCAGGTCTTTTATACATACCATACAGGCAGATAAAATAGAACCTCTATATTTTGGCTGCCCTTAGCAAGATCCGACCTGTGTATCATAGTGTCTTTATAGTTACGGAATAATAATTTGAGGTCATTTATAATGGCAAAAAGCGACAATGTGCAAAATGTTGTGTGCTAAACTTTTATGCTTTCTTTTCCCTTTTTTTTTCTCTCTAAATTATCATTAATACTAAAACTATCATGCTTTAAAACGTTTTCTATTTAAATATTAAGTTAAATAAGTTACTTATTTTACAGATTTAAAGCAAACCAGAAATTATGCAATTATAGATCTGTAAGGGGGGGGGGGAGTCCTCACGATAGCGTAGGTGATGGCTGACTAAGTGAGGGTCTCCCTAGCCACCAACATTCATATATAGTTATGTTTTTTAATAAAAATTGCAAATATGATTTGGCTGAAATTAAAAAAAATATATGTCTGGCTGGAAAGTCGCTGTACCAATAAGACAGGCTTGATAACAGGTTCTATTTTATCGTATTTTCAAAGTTCTCTTTCTTTGAAAAAAAATTACCTACTTCACACAATAATCTAACATAATCTTTAAAATGTGTTTTCAGAAATTGGTATTACATGCTGCGACAGGTGATGTGGAAAATCAACCTTTCCTTTAGAAGGGGGTGAGACTCTGTAGGGACCAGCTTAAAATTATCAATGGAGATTTGTCTCTTGTGGCACATTGTCTTTGACATGTGACGATTCCCCTGGAAAGATACAATAATGAAACATGAGCAAGGCATGTTGTCACATGCAAAACATGGCAGATTGTAAATTTTAACTATCCTCTATTGCTCAGTCATGCTGTGAACAACTATTGGAGTTATGTTTTAAACCTGATAATCGTTATAGTGATTGGTTTAAAATAACTCAACTACATGTAGTTAACTGACATTGTTTTGAAAACAGGCCAACTAAAACAGTGCTTAAAAAAACTGATTCAGTACCCGGTAAAGACATACAGTGCAACCCAGACAGCAATGCCAGTTGGGCTTAAATTGCATGTGAAACATCTGGAGTGTCAAAATGTATAGAAAATGCACAATGTGGCCAACACAGGGCTCTGTGCAATGCACATTCTATTTGTGCCTGTCTAGCCCTACCCAATGCAGGTGTGTGCTATATCAAGCTTGGCTATATGATCACAACATTGTTAATTGGGTGGTAACACTGTAAATGGAAACCCAAACCCCAGGTTTGTGCTATGTGATCACAACATTGTTAAAACACAGTATATAACTTATACCTTGTTCATGCAGTTCCAAACCCACACATATTCGAAGAACTACCAAGTGGCAATTTGCTTGTTCAGCTGTGAATATTCTTGATTTTCCTCACATGAATAAATGAGTAAAATATCCATCTATCAAGTTCGGTGTAAATGATAAATGGGTCATTTAAGAAGCAAATGTTTGAACAATAAGATGCTGCCATCACAAAATTTTTGCCAAATAGAGGCATTCTTAATTGTAAATTTCTACCTTATTTAGGCTTTTAATAATGAATGGACCTTCACTGAACATTGTCTGGAACAAGCTAAAATGGTCCATTCTGTAAAATAGAACTGTTTCTGTCCGCGTAAAGAGCTATTAATTGTGCTAGTAATAAATTTGCCTTGCTTCCAGTGATCACTGCTGACCAGCAGAAATTCAGTGAGCGTTAGTGATGTCAGATGTGGCAGGCAGATGAGAAACCTGTCCAGCACAGGATGAAACATTGGGAAATCTTATGAACAGAATGATGCATCACTTCAAGATATTCCTCTTTCATAAGAGGCCATTATGTCCCGTGATGTTGGATATAGTGACTGATGGTCTGGGTCAAAAAGGGGAATCAAAAAGCTTCCTTCTCATTCAAACAGAAAGAGGGGTCATATGAAAGTGTGTATGATACAATGCCCAAGTCATATCGCATGATTCATAGAGTATATAAACAAAACTTAATGCTCATATAACCGTGCTATTGTTCAGCAACTGGCATCATGGATGTGTAGATAATCTATTGATAATGTATACCTTTAACATTTATACCATATATATTTATATTTAATATAGAAATAGTGAGTAGAAGTAGTACATGTTTTTATCTGTTATTTTTGACAAATGTTTCATGTATGTTATTACTATGTCAATAAAAGCATATACATCTATTTTAAAGGAAATATTAATAAAATTTGTATATTAATGAAAATTTCATTGCTCAGGTTTGATAATGTTGCAGGTGCATTCTCACAGCAAAATTCTAATACAAAATGCATGATTTCTAAATATTGGCCTTTACTGTGACATTATTTGTCTCACCATTTAATTCAATGTACCATGCTAAATCTTGTAAAATAATCACATATACACTGATTTTATTGGAGGAAAGTTGAAGCAAACTACTTGTAGGCTGCAATCTGTTTTTCAGCCCGACTGAGAATTCATGTTGCCTCAGTCTGTCACGTGACTTAGATTGCCTTAATCACGTGATCAAGGAATGAACTCAAGATGGACATGTAATTTGAAGTGGTAATTATAGCGGTGGTCTAAGTGCACTTGGAAATATTAAGGGGAAAAAAGAAAAACTTGAAGAAAAAAGAAGTGAAAGCCATGAGATTGGTTGGCAGTGTGTTGAATCACGATTCCATTTCTTTTATTTAAAAATGCAAGGAATGTACAAATATTGTACATACACAGTCACACATAGAAGTGACCATTTAGAGAACACCAATATTCTGCTGCTCAATACAGCTTTCAGGTCTATGCATTAAATAATTAGTGCAAACTGAAAAAGGCTATTATAAGCTAGCTGTAGTTACAGTCACATAAAAAAAAATTCAGACGCTTCTAACTTCTAGCAAATATATGACACTACATAACTTGCAAACGACATTGCCAAATACAATGAAATCACAGCCACAGACCTCTATGGCATTACAAATCAAATTGACGTCGGCGTGATGTCGGCAATGTCAAAAGATAGAGTAGCAATGGCGGCCAATATAGAAACAATGCTGGCCTGATTGGGAATGCTATCTAGGTATTGACATATATATGTGAATGTGGATGACACTATGGAATCCAATGCAACTTAGAGCTAAATCACTTCTACTTCATCTCCAATTAGAATGCAATTCTGAAAGTGTCTGAATAATTTGTGTGAGAGTAAATTACAATAATAGCTATCCAAAGCTACTACTACTACTACTACTACTACTAGTACTACTACTACTACTACTACAAAGCAAATGGTGCCATTGAAATAAATGGCAAATTTATGTTTTAATATATCTTATTTCTGCATTTCTACTGTCGGTGTTCTGTTTTAACAACAAAGGACTCGATATGAGTGCAATTCTAACCCAGTCAAGACGTGAGCTCTAGTGATGGTCACTGTGACCTCACCAGACACTCATCCTGTGATGTCACACATGACAATAATACAGTGAAATCAAGACGAGGTCACGTGGTAATCTCACAGCTGCTGTGAGTTCAGTATGAGCTTACTGTGAGGTCTAATTCTTGACAGCGAAGCCATCCAAAGGATATAGAGTCTACCAACTACATAAAGTTATAGTCAACTACTTTGATAACAGACGGGACATGACTTACCATAAACACAATACCATTCACACCCTTGATAATCATACCATTTAGCACATAATACTCCCACTACAAAAACTGTGTGACTTGCAGATTGACCTAAACTGATCAATATTCACGAATTACATGACAACGTTTTTATCATCGACCTCTGTGACACGGAGCAATATTTCTTGATAAACTCTGATCCCAGTGTGTATTACGTCTGCTCTGGATGCTGTCACAGCACAGATACCCTGATTGTAAGTGATCTTTTTTGATGCAACACAACACTATTGCTTGTTAGCCTTGTATCAGAAATGTATCAAACTTCAATAATCTTATAATGTGGTATTCCTGACCATCATGCGGAGCAAATTAGTATGCCGGAATAGGATAGTCGATTCTCGTTATTACATAGTATATGATTATACGATACTGGTCCAGTGCTAAAGTGAAGCTGGTTTGGGATTTAAGAGTTGAGTCAAGAGGCACATTATCATTGTTCGTTTTTCACTTCACATTGTAATACAGTGCTTACAAACGAATTAGTGGTAGTAGTAGTAGTACTTAGCAGTAGTTGTAGTAAAAGTGATAGTAATAGTATTAGTAGTAGTTGTAGTAGTAGTAGTAGTAGTAGTAGTAGTAGTAGCAGTAGTAGTAACAGTAGAAGCAGTAGTAGTAATAGTAGTAGCAGTAGTAGTAACAGTAGAAGCAGTAGTAGTAATAGTAGTAGCAGTAGTAATAGTAGTAGTAGTAGTATTCACTATTCATTATCTTAAGTTCATAATAGAAAAACTGGACCATTGAAGTACATGCTTCTCAACCAACACAGACCAGCTCTTTTGAACTGAGGAAAGCAATTACATGATTTTCCTGTGGGTACCCAGTAACACAGGAGGGTGTGGTCTCGGTATGATGTGCATGCAAACATAGGGTCCAGCACAAATTGAACATGCTCAGCATTCCTGTATAAGTAATACATAGTTTCTTTTGACTGCGAAGTGTGCTGCCATATGAAAACTATTCAGACATGGACATAATCTGACGTATGTTCAGACTCCTCTGACAAAATAATTGAAAAGACACAGTAGTTGGCTTTTTACAGTACTTATCAAAACAAACGTTCAGACGTTTACTAGACTTAGCTAAGCCGCTATTTGAAAGCCCTGCTATCCGTCACTGAGCCAAAAATTCCCATGTTATTTGTAGTGTTATTTGCTAGGTACCAGACATATTTCATTATAAACATTCTACAGGAACTTTGTAATGTACTAAAAAGTTTGGCTTGCTGACAAATGTATGAGTATGGCATGTTTTTGAGCAGTGCCAGATATTGACTTATCCAAAGCTTGTAGAAATGCTAAGGGTTGCCATTTTTTCTTGGTAAAAAATTTACATAGCAGAAAAAAAACCTGAAAGAGTGTGACATCCTCATAGAGTACTTCAAAGGAATGGCCATTCTTTTTGCCAGCCACTCTGTCACAAATGTAGAAACTGAACTTCTGGGGCTGTTGTATTCTGCGGCTTGTAGTGGAGCTTGTCATTTCTTGCGTGTTCATATATATGTGTATCTTCACAACTATTTCAAGAAACTGCTCTTTATGGTTGGAAATATCTGGACTGGATTTGCAAAGGGCAGTTGTATCAGATTTGTTCCAGTTTCATAGGCTTATATATTTGGATTACCAGTAGCAATTTATCCAAAATGTTTACAGATTTAAAAGGCATTACTAAGAGACACAGAGACAGAGTAAATTACACAATGCCACTGTTCTCAAAGCTTTTAGCATTATGAAGAGAGAACTGTCCATTGCAGGTCAATGTACGGAGTCATGGGTATGAGAATCAATACAATTTTACTTGACCCAAATCTGTGCCCTTTGACCTTAACTTTAGTTTCATATGGATACTGAAAGCGTGTGTCTTCAACGAATCACTTCGCTATCTAACATAGTGCACTACTTATCTTATAGTGCCTAGCAGAAAAGTGGTAACAGTGGCAAAGCAATGCAACATATTTTTTCAGTTTTTTATTTTCAGTGTTTCTCCAACTCGCTGTGTGACCATTAATACGCTAGGCACTATAATTAAAAGAACTGAATTAAAATTCCAATTATGTACTAAACCATTACAGAATCAAATAGGGCTATCAACATTTTAATTTCACACGGACCATTGCTTGCATTTTAGTTGTTTTGCAGACAATTTCTGAGAATTTCCTGAGCAGAGGTCAATTAAAAAAGCCTGCTTTGTCCACAAACAGAAGTTTCATCTTTCATCTGAAGGTGGTAATTACTGTGTAGCAAACAACTCTCAAAAATAACCCTCATCACCATACTTCAAGTCAAACTTGGATCTGTGGTGTCCACATATATACAAGCGAGGCCATTTCTCCTACTTTGCAGTGTAATGGACTGTAGCAAAATTGCACATCAGTGTCAACGCCTCCTCTTTATAGACCAGTCACGATTCCCTGTTGCCATAAACCTGCCTTCTCGGAAACCTTTTCTGATACAAATATCCACATCATGTGTTCATCGTCACAACTAGGCATGACCTGTTTGCTTCTTTACTAATTCAATGAATATAGCCTAATAACGATGAAACTCAAAGTTGAGCCTGACTCAAAGTTGAGCCTCACTTGTCTGTTCCTTCAGTAATTCAATGAACATAATGACAATGGAATTCGAAGTTTTTGCTCAAGTGATTACAAATACTGTACCCCACACAATGTCACATTCACATTGATATATTTTTATCACCATCAAACATTACCTCCTTGCCTTTGGTATTTTTGCAGCCAGATCATCATCACAAAATAAATACAAATTGAGCATGAGGTTTTTTACTTTTAACTTATGTATTGATATGACCATAAACCAAACACAAGCTCATATACAATCTCCAAAAAGATCAATTATGATTTGATTTATGGTTGTTATAGCTTTCCTTAAATTTTATTATGATTTTTTTCATTCATCTAAAGTTAGACAATGATGTGTTCCTATCAGAATGATAGTGACAAATATATTTTGTACTTTTGTACAGGAATATTTTGTTTCTATTCATGACATTCCACCAATGATCTATAACATAGCTCCTTATGATTCAATTCTGCATGCTATTGGTATTTAGTTACATATTATGCAAACAACACAACTGTTGTAAATGTATTTCAGTAATATGCTATCTAAGGACTAGATCCTCATATATTTTTGCTTTAGATATCCATCTAAGATTAATTAGCTTAGAGACATCGCATTATATTTGCCTCACTGTATCTTTGGTATTACTTCATTATATATCTTGATATATAAGGTGGGTTATACAGAAAGTGATGCACTGGCATCCACATAATTAGGAGGTAATAATGAGGAAATGAAAGGCTAAGCGTAATCGAAGGAGTTGCATATGCATCAGGGAGAGCCAGTCGCTGATGTATTAGACGCTCGGCTTTACTTGTCGGCCACTGTGGCAAAAGGATTGTGTGAAACCTGGAATACTAAATAATTTGGGTAGTGTGTCTTGCATATTCTTAATAGAAGACACAAATACACATTGTTGGGTACTGAGACACTTTGGCCTATATTATTTGTACTGCTAGGGCTTAAACCAACATCTTTTGCAGATATATTTAATGAATATAATTAAAAGACATGGAGTTTATGTTGGTGAGTAATGGCTGGATTTGTTTCATATCATAACAGTTTTGATAATTTTATATTGATATATGTAACACCACAAGAGTCCCCAAATAATTTCCGGGAAATTGAAATTATAAATTCAGATGAAAATTGACGAAATTATTAGAGAAAATGTACGACAGCGTCATGAACGTCCACGCTTCATAAATTTGTGTGGTATGAAATGCAGACCAACAAGCCCTTATCACCCGCTGATAATTCTGCAATTCTAGTAGCATTCAGACATTAATCATTATATAGTAAATACCTTATTTTACTACTTAGTAAGATTTGAAACTTCGTCAAATTACATTAGAATTTACATTTATCTATATATCTATCTGTCTATCTATCTATCTATCTACTCATCTATCTTTCTATCTCTCTATCTATCTGTCTATCTGTCCATCTATCTATCTCTCTATCTATCTGTCTGTCTGTCCATCTATCTATCTATCTATCTCTCTATCCATCTTTCCATCTATCCATCTATCCATATATTCACCTATCCATCTATCTATCTATCTATCTACCTATCAAACATAATTGTATATACTTTAAGAAAACAAGTATACAAGTCATGTTATTCCATGGATAATTGTCACGCAGTGCTGTATTTTGCTGTTCTTTGATGTTGCCTAATAACATTCACTATACAGTAATTTGGAAGAACAACAGGACGATTGTATTCCTGTGGACAATAATAAAGACTGCAACAGGAAACGAATGTCATTATTTTGTCCCTTTTGACTACATGAGATCATGCAATACCCCAGCCACTGCTGAGGTCAAGAAAAACATTCTAGGATCAATTATTGGGTCTTGGACAGTTTTGTTTTCTTGAGCATGCAGAAAAAAAATTGTAGTGGCATGAAAAATGCCATTAATGCCAGACAGATTTAAGACCTCAGTATTCAATAAACAGAATCTCAGACATTTTCATAATTGTATTCTATGATATTTAGTGAATTTAAATGTATGTTCTCTATGTGTAATATGTTCATTTTAAAAGTATTGAGTGGTTACAGGGTTTGCCTGCTTTTCTGCTAGTTCTGGGTTCGAATACTTTCTGCACCATACACAGACAATCCTCATTACCCTGGCGTCACTTAGCTTGTACCTTAATTAGCTGTACTAAATTAATGGAATCTCAATGTTCATCTTAAATCTTTAGCTGTCAGCCTATGTTTTACTCATGATATCGAATTACAGTACTGAGGCTTGCTCTTTAAATATAAAAGATTTTAACTTGATGTACTGGAAAAAGGCTAAATATAAGCACTATCTCCACTGTATGAGCAATATAATGTTTGGCAACATTTTTTTACATACCACGTGATCCCTATTATTGCAGCAACTGAGCATTTCCCTTTGGAAAACAACAGTGCAACAGTGATTAGAAAAGCCCTGCACAGACTCAATAAACAGCCAATAAAGGCCCAAACCAACAGTCTTAAGGGTTTTAACTTGGAAACCTGGCATTTAAATGGCAGCAAACATGCAGCTGGACATTGATTGAAGAGGGTCAACTTCTAAATAATTATATATCAGTTTTCTGCAATCGTGGTAGTTGTGTGTACTCACCAGTGTGAGTAGTTATAAGTTGGTAGGTTTACAGAGAACATTATTTATTATGCACACACATTATTTATTATGAAAATTATTTAATATGCACAGACACACACACACATGTCATGCATGATATGACATTGCTATTAATAGGAAATCAGCAGTGATAGATGAGCATAAACATTTTACTGCTGTGTCCCCTAATACCCCAGGGTAACTCAGTAGTTTTATTGCAATTTCTGATGATGTATGACTCTGATAATGCTGCTTACGATCTTTCAATCAAAGCTCAGATAAATTTTATACCCTACCCTAGGCAATGAAGGATTCCCATTACAGTGGTACTAGAAAAACCCTCTGCAGCTCTAGATATTTTAGGGTGATTATTCTCTGGTTGACAAGCCTGCCTAAGATATATTTGTGACTGAGTCAATTTATTCTGAAGTGAGGATGGGTGTGGAGTTCCGAAGGCCAAATTGAGGCATTGAATGAGGGTGCATGCCCACTCTCTGCACTATTTATGAGCTACATTTCAATCCCTGTCTGATCAAACATGCTTCTTGTGAAAATGTCATGGTCATAGTAGAATTGCAAATTTATTTTAATTAGTTAAATGCAATTATCTTGTATAGACTTGGACTCGACTGTTTAGTTCTTGCTCTAAAAAAGCCTTTTTTTCTATCTCAGCAGTTTCTAGTTCATTTTAAGTAGTTGTGACTGAAAAATAAAAAATAAATATCAATAAAGTCATAGCCATTCATGCAGCAATTTCTTAAAGTATTGTTGTTGATGAAGAGAATGAATTTCACCAAATGGCTTGCCCTGTTTAGCAAGTGACCAGTGCCTTTGAAGTGACCACAGCAATTGCATGATTTCCCTGTGGGTGCCATTTGGGTCTCCATGTGGATTTTTAGTAACTATTTTTGGCTGTGGTCCCTATACATGCTGTGCATAAAACAAACAACTAATACACAGAGCTTTTTAGACAGACAGGTAGATAGATAGATAGATAGATAGATAGATAGATAGAATTGAAGTGCAGCCGTGTAAGGCAAGTCCTTATCACTATCGAGAGTTGATTGATGAGGTGAGAGAGACATGAGTCCACCCATGTTACACATTTACCGCATGGGTGGGATCTTTTACTTGCCTCAGCATAGACACTGAGTACAAGGAACCACCAATTTAATGTCTCATACGAATGACATCTAGCTGGATGATGCTCATGAAAGGTTGCCCTGGCCTGGGATTGCATTATTGTGTGCTATGTTTTGTATTGGGGAATGTGTGGAATTTCAATGCAAAGGACTTTTGAAGGCTTAACTAGTCAATCAAAATGGTTATTATTAACAACAATACATTTAGTACAATGTTAATGAGGTATATAATTATCATAACTATCCATTGCAACCGGTTTTAGATTTCTAATTTTAAGAGCTTTACAGTATATAGTGCATGAGCCAATGCTCCAAAGGTCGACTCTAGCTGCTGTCTGTAGCAACCTATATCCCAAAATAACCTGTATACCACATAGAAAAGCCATGTAGCATAGCCTATGTGGTAAACATAACTATACTTTATTCGAAAGTTTGACTTTTTGAAAGTGGACCAGAATTAACAGTTCTAGAGCCCAAAAAGCGTAACAGAAAGTCAATGGTCTGTTCAGTCCACAGATACAAGCTATTGTGTATCTGTGTTGCTATGGGCAAAGTCATAGGAGCGTTATCGCTTTGGTAATACAATCGCATAATACTGAACAAATGAACCATTTTCTTTCAAAATCTACTATCAAAACAAATTCTGACAAGAAATATTTAACAACTGGTTTGTAAATATCATTCGTAAATTCCTTTATTAATCTGAAAATGTCCCAGAAAGTTTTGAGGTGATGACGTTGCTGACAGTTATGCAATGCTCTGATTGGTTAATGGCAAAATTTAATATTCTTGTTTTTTTGTACAACATGAATGCATAGCCAGGCAGCTCAACTAAAAGTGAAAATTGTGGGATATAAATAAGACCCAAGTGGATAATACATATATTATGTGGTATATTTTTATTGGGTCTTATTATAGTACCTTACTGTGATCTAAATACTAAAGCCAGCTGCTTCTGTCCACTTCTATAGCTAATAGTCGACTTACATTTATCACCAGAAAAGTGTAAACATTGGCAAATGTAAGAAATTAATCAAATATATCATAAATATGTACTTTTAGATTCGGTTTGAGTAGCCATGAATTACAGCTTTGGCTAGGCTCAATTTGACGAGCCGTTTTTAATGAAACTACTTTACCACACATAATAGAAATGTAGATGCAGTAGAATTTTTGTGTCACACAAAGGCAGCTGCACAGTGTCAACCTAACAGGACACATAACAGGCATGGCCATTGTTTTAGACAGGCCCGCTGTCACTTAGGCAGAGTTTCGCAATTTAGGAGCCTTTTGTCTTTCTGACATGCAGAGTGGCTTCAACCGGCCTGTCACACTGTGCGTGCGGAAAGTTGCGCCATACTTAGGAAGAGTGTTCCGCTGATACAATGTGTATGAAGGAATCTGGATTGACTAACAGGTTAGCCAACAATAAAGCAGCTGGGTGGCTCAATGGCTAGGCATACACCAATTCCACATTGGCCAGCTCTCCTGAAAGTCCCGGGTTTGATCTGTGGCCAGGGGAACCCTTCATGAGCTACAGTTAGTTTCATTAAAAACGGCTCTTCAAATTGAAACTAGACAAAGCTGTCATAGCTGGCAATTCAATATCGGATCTAAAAGTACATATTTATGGTATTAGATCAATTTCTTATTTACCAAGGTTTATATTTATCTGGTGATAGATGTAAGCCGATTATTAGCTATAGAAGTGCACAGAAGCAGCTGGTACAGGTCGCTTACAGACAGATAGAACCGACCAAATTTTATGAAACTAACTGTACTTCTTAGCTGGATGTCAATCCCTTGAGACGCTAATTGGAGGTGCCTTGTACTTGGTGTCTATGCTGAGGCAAGTAACAGGCCCCGACCATGCGATAAATATGCAAAATAATGTGAATGCCAAACCTTATTCCAACAACGTGTATTCTCAGTAAAGCGCTATACTCCTATTGCTAGCATTTAAGTGAATAATGCTTTGGTAGGATGACCAGCTTTGTTGTGATTTATATTAACTACTGCCATCTATAACCCCTTGGCCAATATCAGTCTGTCAGTTCATCATGGAAGTGGCACCCTCCTTATACTGGCTGTTATTGAACTGTCACTCACATGGAGAACCAGCAGGGGTATTGAGTATCAGGGCAGGGTCTCCCACACTGAACTGTTTCCATTTGCACCCTGCTAGTGAGTATAACTTTCAAGTCAATACCACAGATGGTCAGATCTATTTATCTCACATGGTATGATTAAAGTGGTCACTAACTGTTGCAGTTTTTTTTGTCAAAAAATACAAATGTTGTCTTTTATAATAAAACAATGAAATGAATTTTTCAATATTAAGTATTATGATTTATGTTTTAGATACAGTTTCACAGAAATCAGCCAAAAAATTTGTTTCCGGTAAGTCATTATCAAATCTATATTCATAATTTTTAACAATAGCATAACAAAATGAATAGCTAGTTTTACTAGAAGACAGATTGAAATTATTCACAAATAGCAAATTATAACATTTTAAAGAACTATTCCAATGGAAAACTGATATATAATAACCACGGTTTTACCAAAATCACAATATTTCTCCGCAACATTACAGTATCTAGCATGGAAAATGTCAACTATTCGGTCAATATTCGACTCAATATGTCACGGCCCTTCTACTTCTCGGTGACATTTCAATAAGAGCATCTGAAGGGAGCCGCCACTTTCAAGGGGAATATGGCAGGTCCCAATATTGACCCCTGAGTTATGAATAGCACTTAGTACTCCTAATAAATTTCTGTTCTCAATGATTATTGGCATGTCGTTATTCATGCTGGTCCATGACAAAAGCATGGAGTGCACTTTCGAAGAAAGACATTTTGAATCTTCAACTGGATCTAGGACTTATCCAGGGTATGAGTATGAAGGACTTATCCAGTTTTCTTGTAGTCACAGACTATGGATGGCAATTCCAAATGCCCTTATATTTCACAACATGCTTCATTTGATTACATAATTGCATCTAATTTGGCAGCTGGTTGGCCTAATGGTTAAGGCCGCATAAGGTGTCTAAAAATTTTACATTGGCCAGCTCTGGTGAAGATCTCGGGTTTGAACCCCAGCTCGGTTACTCTACATAAGCTACATCCCACCTGGGTATCGATTGCATGAGATGTTAAATTACAGTTTCAGGTGCCTTGCACTTAGTGTATGTGCCGAGGCAAGTAAATACCCTTTCCTATGGAGGGAATGGTATATTAACCTTTTTGGATTAGATGTACAAAACTATCAATTACAATTATTGTACTTAGGGTTCTTAGAATACAAAATGAAAACAGTATCATGAAACTAGTTAACACTAACCAATTGGTGTCCTGAAATCATGATACAGTGTTTAAGAATGCCACTTTCTAGATAGTTTTTTTTACTGATGAAGGTCATTGTATGTATCACATTATATATCTATAGTCATCCTTGTCTTTTAATACTCTTCTTTGTATTTTTGCAAAACCAAAATAAAAACTGCAACAACAACCTGTAGGAGCTACTTGCTTTGGGATCAGTAGGACATTGGTCAACTGGTCACGTTAGGTGGACACTAAACATGTCCAGTCCTTGGAAACGCCAACTGACCATGCTACCCAGCAGTTTTTCCTGGTCAGTAGTTTGTCCTGGTCAGTAGTTTTTTTTTTCTGTTTCTTGGTCTTTCTATGGGGCTGTTGTATTATAATCTCTGCATGCTATGGGATCAGCCATTCTGGACAATGCCAAAAAGCAGACTAAGACAAAAAGATATCATGTCACATCCAATTTAATTTCCAGGAAAGACTTTGTTGAGATAACAGTATTACTTTATGTTACAAATATGGGCACCTGATAGTTCTGCAATGGCTGGTCACCCACGGAGGAGCTTCAATTGTCAAAAAGACAAAAGCAGGAGCCATCCCTCTGCATTTCGCTGCTGCCAGAGGGGACCAGGGAAGTGTCAAGTTCTCTATTTCTGTGTCTCTTATCCATCTGAGTGATTGAGTTTGTGCTTTGAAGGTATTAAAGTACGATTGCATAATTACCATGATACCACTATGATAAACACAATTTCTGGGACTATTAGAGGATTCAGATGGCAACCGAAAAGCAAATATAACCATTGTCTCATCACCTGAATTGCAATGTTTGAGGTACAAAAACTCAAATGATATTTACTCTCTTGGTGTAATGACGTAACTTTTATCATTGATTGCAGTTGTAAAACAATACAGTTAGTTTCATAAAATGTGGTCGACCCTAGCTTATAGTGGGCTTACTGAAATATTATCTAATATATCATAAATAAGTGCAATCGACATGCATTTTTCAACAAAAGATTAAAATTATGCATAACTCTTAACTCATGCAACAAATGGTACTGCATGTTCTTTTAGATTCGACTTTGAGTAGTCAGCTATAGCCAAACAGTTCCGTTTAGAGGCAGGTAGCATCGTGTAGCAGAAGTTATCTAGCTTTGCCTAGGTTCAATTTGACAGGCTGTTTTTGATGAAACTAACTGTATGTTGGACATAGACTGATTCATCTGTCCCTACTAGGTTGGACCATTGCTCATAGAGAAGCATTTTTCTTTCGCTTAAAGACCAATTGCTCACAGCTGTACATCAATGTTGGCTAATTAATATGTCCCATAAGAAAGTAGCATTATTGACAGTGTTTGACAATTACCTTCACACATATCGTGGTATCAAACAGTGAGTAAGTAAGACAGAACTGCCAGGACCAACATCAAAGGGCCAGAGTGGCTCATTTCCTGCTTTGTCTATGGCTTCATGATTAACCGGAAATAGACACATCACACTAGATGGAAGCCATACTGCTTCCTGTTTTTGCTGGACCATTTGCTCTTTTGATGTTCTGATCCGACCAGATTTTTGTTATGACTCAGATTTATAGTTATTTTAGGAGATTATTCTGTTATAACAAACAACTCCTGTGATGGTTGGTTCATGGCAAACCCTCTCTGGGTTAAATTACCAATGGGATAAAAGTGTGACGTGGTTTTAAGAATCATGATGATTATCTTTCTTTTTTTATTATAATATTATTAAGTATATTATATCATATTATATCATATTATTTATATTATATTATATTATATTATATTATATTATATTATATTATATTATATTATATTATTAATGTTATTCAATATGAGTGAGGTATGATTTAGGCAGTTCCACTGAGACTATACAATGGACCATAAACTATCATCGAAGCAATGTAAAGTTTATAAATAAAGCTCTGTAAGTACACTGGTTGGCTCCTTTGAAGCTCCTGGGTGTGATCCTTGGGCAATCTTTATGAGCTTCATCATAGCAGCTGGATATTGGTTCAATGAGACATTGAATCTGATTCATGGTGCCTTGTACTCAAAGTCTATGCTGAGGCAAGTGAATGTGTAACATGTTGTGGACTTCAAACTTTATCATCTGATCATTACATCTGCCTACAACTGGTGATATAAACTAAGCTTTAGACCAGTAGCGTTGATATGATAGAATACAACATTACAACAGGTCAATGTAGAAACATTATGAAAGGCTATTATTGCTTGCAAATATGGGAGGCATTGGTCTAGTGGTTAAGGTGCTCGCCTGCTATCCACGAGGTTGTAGATTTGAACTCCCACCTTGGCATCGAGGATTTGGTCAGATCCTCATCAACCATTGCTTCACCCTATCCAGGTGCAATGGGTACTTGGCATTAGGCACCCACAGTGATAGCACTGGTGTGAGCTCTTAAGCCTCTGCAGTTAACCCGCATCCAAGGCTGAATACTTCCCAGGGAGTGAGAAAGATTCTGTATTGGCCTGCCAAGGGTGTAATCGTAAAGTCTGTTGGAACTGCTTGAGCAGTGATTCTAGACTATTATCGACTACATTTACATTTACATTTACATAATCAAATGAGGTCTCAGATATGCAGTGGTGTCTTAACTAAGATTTACAGCTCTCCAGCAAGCGCAATAATCCACCGAGGAAGGCCAGGTCTTTTCCTGGTTCAATTTGGACAAGGTGGCCTTGCTGAGATTACAGTGGGAAATGCTCAATTGGTTATTGTGTCTCGTTCTGAATGAATTGTTTCAATGATCTGATTCATTTATGGCACTGCATTTACATGTATTCCCAAAAGGCAAGGTTGCGGCTCACTCAGCTTTGAAACTCTTCTAGGCTTGGCTGCTACATGGCCAAATGTGCCACATGCGTTTTTTTTTTCCATGTGAAGGATAAACGCATGGTTTTAAGCTAATTATAATGAGGCAAAAACCATGCGTTTTCCATGCATTTAGCCATGTACACAAACACACTTATAAATATACTTAGGATGGTGTAGCCTTCCATGATTTTAAAGAAATCTGCAGATTCTGAACAGTATGTTTAGCTTTTTTGTTTTTTTGCTTTTTTTAAAAAGACAAATTGTCAATTAAATTTGTATTTATTTTTGAAACACACATTCTAAAGTGACTGAATATATTTACTTTGTGACTGTATTTTCCCCAGAATAATCACTGCTGTTCTATTCTAACGGCCACACGGTCCTCATGAAGTTGGAAAGGACCCAGGTGTTGGTTGAGAGAGAGAATGGCACTTGAGAAATCCTCATTGGGAACCGAACAGTCTCTCCAATTACATGTTTTGTTGGTTTTATTGGCAGACATCTGTGCCTTGTGTGGTTGTAGTCTGGATTAGGGACATATGTTTCATTGTTATGGAACATTGAAAAGGTATAAATGAGTATGAGTTATATGAATTAGAGCATTGAATTTAATAACTCAGTGTCACTGATAACTCAGTTATTTGCCTCATTGTAGCTACATACTTCCTAGATTCCATTTATTTGACACCTTTTCAATGAATATAAAACAATAAGTTTTCTCACAGTATGTCGTTATGTCATTGAAAACTTGTTGATCTTAAATGACAAATTCAGTGCACTTGCAGTCTTAAGTAAAATAATTGACCAATTACCAGTTATCCAGACGTTTGAACTATCCTAATCTTTTGAATTATATTATTGATATAGGCACTCAGTTTGAACTGCCATTTTCTTCAAACTGCTACTGAACCCCAGAGAGGATTTCTGCTGGGTGGCTGCTTGGTGGCCTAGTGTTTTAAAGCATCTGCCAATTCAACAGTGTTCAGCTCTGCAGAAGGTCCCATGATCGATTCTTGGCATCGACACTCTACCTCATGATAGATAGATAGATAGATAGATAGATAGATAGATAGATAAATAGATATATGGATAGATGGATAGACAGATGGATAGACAGATGGATAGATAGATGGATAGATAGATAGATAGATAGATAGATAGATAGATAGATAGATAGATAGATATAGTACAGCCTCTATGGAAAGTCCTTGCCACTAGCGAGGGTTGATTGCTAATCCCAGCTGGCGGATTTCGGTAGCATGACACATTGGTGATGTCTGAGTAACACGGCATGGATTCCAAGCCTTATCATCTCATTGTTACATCTGCTTGAGGCAGCTGCTCATGTAAGGTAACTAAACTTCAGAACTTTATCATTGAAACTTGAGACACTGAGGTGTGTTAAGGATAATCACAGTCTTGACACTGCGTTCACATTTTAAAGGCATGTCTTGTATTTTCAAGAAGCACATGAAAAGCTTAAATCTTCAAATCAGAATCATAGCAGCTGAAACACAGGAAGTTGAAGCATAAATGTGTCAAAGGTCAAGATATTTAGGTCTATGTAAAGATCTGGGTCAAGCTGGGTAAGGTTTCTGTTATGATTTTATGGCAGCCATTATTTCCGCTTGTTTGTTGAGGGCATCGACCCAGAAGTATCCGGGTTAATCCAGGAGTTATTATTGTTACGTTCAATCCACTTCTCAAGGTTTAGGCTAATGAGCCACACAGTACAAAACTTATGATAACCTTCTAAATCATGATCAGGATAACGAACGATAATTAACGCTAAATAAATTCAAGCACCATAGAATATAACCAGATATGCTAATATACGAGAAAAGTGTGTTAGATATCAGACATGCTGGCTTTGTCATTTGCCATTCCAAGTCCACACAATCCTTTTGTCACCCCTGCCTGGCAATAATGCTAATAATATAAGGCAATGTGCCTCAGTCCACTGCATCTAATGTCTTAATGCTACTCGGTCTGAAGCTTTGTCAGCTTACATGACCAGCTGCCTGAGGCAGACGTAATGATGAGATTATAAGGCTTGGAGTCCAAATTTACCTTGTGGGTGTAGTTTTTTACTTGCTTCAGCATAGACACTGAGTACAATCGACATCCAGCTGGGATGTAACTCATGAAGAGTGCCTGGGCCTGGGGTCGAACGCGCGGGACCTTCAGCTCAGCTGGCCAATGTGGAATTGGCAGATGCCTTAACCATCAAACCACCAACTACATTAGGAATGTGCAAGACACACTAGCCTGCATATTTAGTATTCCAGGTTTCACACAATCCTTTTGCCACAGTTGCCGACAAGTAAAGCCGAGCGTCTAATACATCAGAGACTGGTGCTCCTTGATGCATATGCAACACTTTCGATTACGCTTAGCCTTTCATTTCCTCGTTATTACCTGCAAATTCTGTGGATGCCATTGCATCACTTTCTGTATAACCCACCTTATATATCAAGATATATGGTTGAGTAATACCAGAGATACAGTGTAGCAAATATAATGTGCTGTCTCTAAGCTGAATTATCTTAGATGGACATCTAAAGCAAAAATATATGGGACAGGATCTAGCCCTTAGATAGATGTAAAGATTTGAGAAAACATATGATACAAAAATGCACATAATTTTCATCAGTGGTATCAGATAACTCAAGCTTTTTCTGTTCAAATATGTGGGTATTTGTTTTGTTTGCTACTAGCATTTCAGAGATTAATCCGTTTATAAATTGGCACAATCTTGAAAACCTATCATATTACTGAAATACATTTACAACAGTGTTGTTTGCAGAATAGGTAACTTAATACCAATAGCATGCAGAATTGAATAATAAGGAGCTGTTTTTTACAGCATTGGTGGAATGTCATGAATAGAAACAAACTATCCCTGCACATAAGTACAAAATATATTTGTAACTATCATTCTGATAGGAACACATCATTGTCTAACTTTAGATGAATGACAAAAATTATAATAAAATTTAAGGAAAGCTATAACAACCATAAATCAAAACATAATTGATATTTTCTGAGATTGTATATGAGTTTGTGTTGGGTTTATGGTCATATCAATAAATAAATAACTAATTTCATCGTTGAAGAAGTTAAAAGTAAAACAACTCATGCTCAATTTGCATTTATTTTGTGATGATGATCTGGCTGCAGAAATACCAAAGGCAATAAACATATATTAATGTGAATGTGGCAAAGTGTTCGGTACAGTATTTGTAATCACTTGAGCATAAACTTCGAATTCCATTTTCATTATGTTCATTGAATTAATGAAGGAACAGACAAGTCAGGCTCAATTGTATTAACTTTGAGTTTCACCGTTATTAGGCCATGTTCATTGAATTATTAAAGAAGCAAACAGGGAATGCCTAGTTGTGATGAACACATGATGTGGATATTTGTATCAGAAAAGGTTTCCGAGAAGGCAGGTTTATGGCAACAGGGAATCGTGACTGGCCTATAAAGAGAAGGCGTGGACACTGATTTGTAATTTTGCTACAGTCCATTACACTGCAAAGTAGGAGAATTGCCTCGCTGTATATATGTGGACACCACGGATCCAATTTTGACTTGAAGTATGGTGATGAGGTTATTTTTGAATTTTGTTAGCTGCACAGCAATTACCACCTTCAGATAAAAGATGAAACTTTTGTATGGGGAAACAGCAGGCCTTTTTAATTGACCTCTGCTCAGGAAATTCTCAGAAATTGTCTGCAAAACAACTAAAATGCAAGCAATGGTCCGTATGAAATTAAAATTTTTATAGACCTATTTGATTCTGTAATGGTTTAGTAGGTAATTGGAATTTTAATTCAGTTCTTTTAATTATAGTGCCGAGCATATTAATGGTCACACAGCGAGTTGGAGAAACACTGAAAATAAAAAACTGAAAAAATATGTTGCATTGCTTTGCCATTGCTTTGCCACTGTTACCACTTTTCTGCTAGGCACTATAAGATTAGTAATGCACTTCATAATTGGTCATGCTACCAATTTAATGATCAAATGAATTATCATGTTAGATAGCGAAGTGATTCGTTGAAGACACATGCTTTCAGTATCCATACGAAACTAAAGTTAAGGTCAATCAAAGGTCAAAGGGCACAGATTTGGGTCAAGTAAAATTTTATTGATTCTCATAACCATGGCTCCGTACATTGACCTGCAATGGACAGTTCTCTCTTCATCATGCTGAAAGCTTTGTGAACAGTGGCATTGTTTAATCTATTCTGTCTCTGTATCTCTTAGTAATGACTTTTAAATCTGTAAACATTTTGGATAAATCACTACTAGCCATCTAAATATATAAGCCTATGAAACTGGAACAAATCTGATCTAACTGCCCTTTCACAAATCCAGTCCACATATTTCCAACCAAAAAGAGCAGTTTCTTGCAATGGTTGTGATATATATATACACATATACGTGAACACGCACGAAATGACAAGCTCCACTACAAGCCACAGAGTACAACAGCCCCCAGAAGTTCAGTGTCTACATTTGTGACAGAGTGGCTGGCAAAAAGAATGGGCACTCCTTTGAAGTACTCTATGAGGATGTCACACTCTTTCAGTTTTTTTTTCTGATATGTACATTTTTTACCAAGAAAAAATGACCACCCTTAGCATTTCTACAAGCTTTGGATAAGTCAATATCTGGCACTGCTCGAAAACATGCCATACTCATACATTTGTCAGCAAGCCAAACTTATATCACTTTTTAGTACATTACAAAGCTCCTGTAGAATGTTTATAATGAAATATGTCTGGTACAAAGCAAATAACACTGCAAATAACATGGGAATTTTTGGCTAAGTGACGGGTAGCAGGGCTTTCAAATAGTGGCTTAGTGTAAACGTCCAAACGTTTGTTTTGATGAGTACTGTAGAAAGCCAACTACTGTGTCTTTTCAATTTCTTTTGTCACAGGAGTCTAAACATACATCATTATGTCAATGTCTGAATAGTTTTCATATGGCAGCACACTTCGCAGTCAGAAGAAACTATGTATTACTCATACAGGAAATCAATTTGTGCTCGACCCCATGTTTCCATGCACATCATGCCGAGACCACACCCTCCTGTGTTACTGGGTACCCACAGGGAAATCATGCAATTGCTTTCCTCAGCTCAAAGAACTGGTCTGTGTTGGCTGCGCAGCATGTACTTCAATGGTCCAGGTTTTCTATGAACTTTTCTTTATGCACAATACCATACTGCTTTGAGGTAATGAATAGTGAATACTACTACTACTACTACTGCAACTGCTACTATTACTACTACTGCTATTGCTACTGTTACTACTACTACTACTTCTGTAATATACTATGATATTAAAAATGTCAAGGTGATGTTCTTGGGTGACAGTGAGAAGTGGAGGGTCTCCAAATTATTCATGCTAATAATGGCTCCTCAGAAGATACCTTTTCTTGTTTGTCAAGTTGGGGGCCCATCATGCTACCTCCCCTTCCCTCCTTTTTTGTTTTTGATAATGATGATATTTTCATGATGGTAATTGATAAAGTTCTAAAGTTTTACTGCTACTATTAATACTACTGCTACTACTACTAATACTACTACTGCAACTACTACTACTACTACTACTACTACTACTACTTCTACTACTACTAGTACTACTGCTACTACTACTAATACTACTAATGCAACTACTACTACTACTACTACTACTACTACTACTACTACTACTGCAACTACCATTTCTTTTATCTAAAAATGCAGAGAATGTACAAATATTGTACATACACAGTCACACATAGAAGTGTTCGTTTAGAGAAAACCAATATTCTGCTGCTCAATACAGTTTTTAGGTCTATGAAATAAATAATTATTCTTCTTCTCCTAAGACTGATTGCTGGGCAGTACAGTGCAAACTGAAATAGGCTCTTATGAGCTAGTTATTGTTACAGTCACATCAAAAATTATTCAGACGCTTCTAACTTCTAGCAAATATATGACACTTCATAACTTGCAAACAAAATTGCCCAATACAATGAAATCACAGCCACAGACCTCTATCCAGATAGCATTCCAAATCAAATTTACATTGGCACGATGTCGGCAATGTCAAAGATAGAGTAGCAGCGGCGGCCAATATAGAAACAATGCTGGCCCGATTTGGAATGATATCTCCTACTACTGGGTATTGACATATATATCTAAATGTAGATGACACTATGGAATCCAATGGAACTTTAAGCTAAATCATTTCTACTTCATCTCCAATTGGAATGCAATTCTGAAAGTGTCTGAATAATTTTTGGTGTGAGAGTTAATTACAATAATAGCTATCCAAGGCTACTACTACTACTACTTCTACTACTACTAGTACTACTACTACTACTGCTACTACTGCTACTACTACTAATACTACTAATGCAACTACTAATGCAACTACTACTACTATTACTACTATTACTACTACTACTACTACTACTACTACTACTACTACTACTACTACTACTACTACTACTACCACTACTACTACTGCTGCTACCACTACTAATACTACTACTACTGCCACTACTACTACTACTACTACTACTACTACTACTACTACTACTACTACTGCTACTACTACTACTACTACTATTACTACCACTACTGCTACTACTACTACTACTACAGTGGTGCAAATTTGTTTGTAAGCACAGTATTACAATGTGAAGTGAAAAACGCACAATGATAATGTGCCTCTTGACTCAAAACCCAAACCAGCTTCACTTGAGCAGTGGACCAGTATCATATAAACATATACTATGTAATAACGAGAATCGACTATCCTATTCTGGCATGCTAATTTGCTCCACATTATAAGATAATCAAAGTTTGATACATTTCTGAAAGATCACTTACAATCAGGGTATCTGTGCTGTGACAGCATCCAGAGCAGACGTAATACACACTGGGATCAGAGTTTATCAAGAAATATTGCTCTGTGTCACAGAGGTCGATGATAAAAACGTTGTCATGTAATTCGTGAATACTGATCAGTTTAGGTCAATCTGCAAGTCACACAGTTTTTGTAGTGGGAGTATTATGTGCTAAATGGTATGATTATCAAGGGTGTGAATGGTATTGTGTTTATGATAAGTCATGTCCCGTCTGTTATCAAAGTAGTTGACTATAAAATTATGTAGTTGGTAGACTCTATATCCTTTGGATGGCTTCGCAGTCAAGAATTTGTCCTCACAGCAAGCTCATACTGAACTCACAGCAGCTGTGAGATCACCACGTGACCTCTTGTTGATTTCACTGTGATATTGTCATGTGTGACATCATAGGATGAGTGTCTGGTGAGGTCACAGTGACCATCACATGAGCTCACCGTTTGACTGGGTTAGAATTGCACTCATACCGAGAAGTCTTTTGTTGTTAAAACAGAACGCCGACAGTAGAAATGCAGAAGTAAGATATATTAAAACATACGTTTGCCATTGAATGATTGTATAGATCTGGAAAGTTAGTAGTAGTAGTAGTAGTAGAAATAGTAGTAGTAGTAGTAGTAGTAGTAGTAGTAGTAGTAGTACTAGTAGAAGTAGTAGTAGTAGTAGTAGTAGTAGTAGTAGTAGTAGTAGTAGTAGCTTTGGATAGCTATTATTGTAATTTACTCTCACACAAATTATTCAGACACTTTCAGAATTGCATTCTAATTGGAGATGAAGTAGAAGTGATTTAGCTCTAAGTTGCATTGGATTCCATAGCGTCATCCACATTTACATATATATGTCAATACCCAGATAGCATTCCAAATCGGGCCAGCCTTGTTTCTATATTGGCCGCCGTTGCTACTCTATCTTTGACATTGCCGACATCGCGCAGACGTCAATTTGATTTGGAATGCTATTTGGATAGAGGTCTGTGGCTGTGATTTCATTGTATTTGGCAATGTTGTTTGCAAGTTAAGGAGGGTCATATATTTGCCAAAAGTTAGAAACGTCTGAATAATTTTTGATGTGACTGTAACTAAATCTAGCCCGTAATAGTCTATTTCAGTTGGCACTGTACCGCCCAGCAATCAGTCTTAGGAAAAGAAGCATAATTATTTATTTCATAGACCTGAAAACTGTATAGAGCAACAGAATATTGGTGTTCTCTAAATGGTCACTTTTATGTGTGACTGTGTATGTACAATATTTGCACATTCTCTGCATTTTTAGATAAAAGAAATGGAATCGTGATTCAACACACTGCCAACCAATCTCATGGCTTTCACTTCTTTTTTCTTCAAGTTTTCCTTTTTTTCCCTAAATTTTCCCAAGTGCACTTAGACCACCGCTATAATTACCACTTCAAATTACATGTCCATCTTGAGTTCATTCCTTGATCACATGATTACGGCAATCTAAGTCACGTGACAGACTGAGGCAACATGCTGAAAAACAGATTGCAGCCTACAAGTAGTTTGCTTCAACTTTCCTCCAATAAAATCAGTGTATATATGATTATTTTACAAGGTTTAGCATGGTACATTGAATTAAATGGTGAGACAAATAATGTCACAGTTAATGCCAATATTTAGAAACCATGCACCATTATCAAAACTGTGCAATGAAATTATCATTAATATACAAACTTTATTAGTATTTCTTTTAAAATACATATATATGCTTTTATTGACACAGTAATATCATACATGAAACATTTGTCAAAAATAACACAGATACAAACATGTACTAAGTCTACTTCCACTCACTATTTCTATATTCAATATATATATATATGGCATAAAAGTTAAAGGTATAAATTATCAATAAATTATCTACACATCCATGGTCCCAGTTGCTGAAAAATAGCTAGGTAATATAAGCATTAAGTTTTGTTTATATACTCTATGAATCATGTGATATGTGTTGCGCATTGTATCATACACACTTTTATACGACCCCTCTTTCTGTTTGAATGAGAAGGAAGCTTTTTGATTCCCCTTCTTGACCCAGACCATCAGTCACTATATCCAACATCACGGGACATAATGGCCTCTTATGAAAGAGGAATATCTTGAAGTGATGCATCATTCTCTTCATAAGATTTCCCGATGTTTCATCCTGCGCTGGACAGGTTTCTCATCTGCCTGCCACATCTGACATCACTAACCTTCACTGAATTTCCGCTGGTCAGCAGTGATCACTGGAAGCAAGGCAAATTTACTACTAGCGAAGCAGAAAAAGTTCTATTTTACAGAATGGACCATTTTAGCTTGTTCCAGACAATGTTCAGCAAAGGTCCATTCATTATTATAAGCCTAAATAAGGTAGATATTTACTATTAGGAATGCCTTTATTTGGCACAAATTTTGTGATGGCAGCATCTAATAGTTCAAACATTTGCTTCTTAAATGACCCATCTATTATTTAGACTGAACTTGATAGATGGATATTCTACTCATTTATCCATGTGAATATTAACAGCTGAACAAGCAAATTTCCACTTGGTAGTTCTTCGAATATGTATGGTTTTGGAACTGCATGAACAAGTTATAAGTTATATACTGTGTTTTAACAATTTTGTGATCACATAGCACAAACCTGGGGTTTGGGTCTCCATTTACAGTGTTACCACCCAATTAACAATGTTGTGATCATATAGCCAAGCTTGATATAGCACACACCTGTGTTGGGTAGGGCTAGACAGGCACAAATAGAATGTGCATTGCACAGAGCCTTGTGTTTGCCACATTGTGTATTGTCTATACATTTTGACACTCCAGATGTTTCATATGCAATTTAAGCCCAACTGGCAATGCTGTCTGGGTTGGTATGTATGTCTTTACCGGTTTTTTAACGGAATCCGTTTTTTTAAGCACTGTTTTAGTTTGACCAGTTTGTAAAACAATGTCAGTTAACTACATGTATTTGAACTATTGTAAACCAATCATCATAACGATTATCAGGTATCAAAAATAACTCCAATAGTTGCTCACAGCATGACTGAGCAAGAGAGGAATGTTTAAATGTACAATCTGCCATGTTTTGCATGTGACAACATGCCTTGTTCATGTTTCATTATGGTATCTTTCCAAAGGCATGTCAAATACAATGTGCCACAAGAGAGAAATCTCCATTGATTGTTTTAAGCTGGTCCCTACAGAGTGTCTACCTTTCATTATTAATTTCCATTTTGCGAGGAAAGGTTGATTTTCCACATCACCTGTCATAGCATGTAACACCAATTTCTGAAAACACATTTTAAAGTTTGTGTTTGATTATTGTGTGAAAAAGGTAAGTTTATTCTCAAAGAAAGAGACATTTGAAAATAAAATAAAATAAGTTAGTTATTAAGCCTATCTTATCGGTACAGCAACTTTCCATACAGACGCATACTTTTTTACTTTTGCCAAATCACATTTAAAATTTGTATTAAAAGACCTAGCTATATATGAATAAGTCAGCTATTACTGACGCTATCTTGAGGGCCCCTTTACAGATCTATTATTGCATAATTACTGGTTTGCCTTAAATCTATCAAATAAGTAACTTATTTAACTTAATATTTGGATAGAGAACGTTGTAAATCGTGATAGTTTTAGTATAAATGATAATTTAGAAAGAAAAAAAAGGGAAAAGAAAGCATACACGTTTAGCACAAAATTAGAGCACATTGTAATTTTTTGCCATTATAAATGACCTCAAATGATTATTCCGTAACTATAAAGACACTATGATACACAGGTCGAATCTTGCTAAGGGCAGACAAAATCAAAAGGTTCTATTTTATTTGCCTGTATGGTATGTAGAAAAGACCTGGGTTCCTAACCAAGAGCAGAGGGGTCAAATTGCCATCCAGGAGCAACAGTGGCATAGAAAGTAAGTTTTGATGACTCCTCAGAGGGAAATATATCAGAAATTGAGAGAAGAATTGGATCACTGGGTTTGGTTAGTGTTCCCCAAAGCACTTGAAATCATTACTGACCTGACCTAATGTTTTGGTTTTGATGTATTGTGTTGACGCTGTATTACCAACTACAGATATTGAGTGTATATTTTCAAAAGACTGAAATAATGATAATACATTACATTAGTTGATAGCCAGGTTGCCATTTATCATAATGCCATCATAATATTTGGAATATATTTGCTTTTTTAAAGCTACAGTAACACAACTAATCAAGGTTCACTATATTAAAGGTGCACTAAAATGAAATGTGCACTTGCTTAGTTTTGTAAGTCATGTGAATGAATATACCCTAATATGCTAATTTCCAGAATGGTAGGTTAATTTGTGAAGGATAAGCCCTAAAAACTAACTTTAAGGTTGACATTTTCCAGTCAGAAATACTGTTGTTGGAGAAGTAGCTCATTACATATGCATGACGTCACACCAGGAACTAATTACCTTGATCAGGGGTCAAGTGCCTGGGAATCACTGAGGTGTGACCAAAATGCAAGGATGCTGCAACCCAGCATCTCAGCTCACCTGTTATTTATTGGCTGGCTGCTGTATACAGGAATCATGGGATGTCCTGATGTGACGTCACTGGCTCAATAGTGGGCACTGAAATAAAAATAAATCCATTGATGGGCATAAGGCTATTGGTAGGACGCTTTATTTAAAACACTTTGCTTTGTTCTCTGTTTACTTTAACATACTGTCCATTTGTTATAAAGATGAACATTTGTAACAGATCCAACAATGATTATGATTAATGGAAAGTCCAGTGTCATCTTTAGCAACCAGTGTCCCATAAGGAGGGCAGCTGGCCATTAATTGCCATAGATGTGTCCCAGGTGATAACTAGAGCCTAGATAAAAAGCATTAATGGCAAAGGGTACTTGTTCTCAGTATATAAACTGAATTATGTACAGGTTAAATATGGAATAATGGGATTTAGACATGTTTGTGCGTTCATTAATAAGAATCTCAAAATTTTCATCATTAGGTATCCATATAGCTGATAACTTCATTTATCAAGGGTGCTTTGTTATGTCAAATGCATGGTTATTTTTCATTAGTAGACATTGTGCTGGTAATGAGGGGTTTATTGCAGTAAGCTTGTGACAATAACATGTGATAAATAGCTAAATAAAACTAGCACATTAATCATGCATGTCAAATTTCATGTAATATTCAGTGAATGTGTTCATAAAGCACTATTATAGATATTTAATATCCCATAGTAATATTGGCATTGAGATTAACTGCATGATTTCTGCTAAAAGCTTAATTTTTCCAACAAACTTTAAAAAACATATTAATTTATATTTCTGTAGTTTATTTTATAATGACGTCAAACATACAATGGCATATCCTGCAATTTTTTACAAAGCATAACACAAATGTGCTCCAATGCTTGTTCAATACCAGGTCATGTGTTCTTTGACAACTCCCATGAGCAAACTTTTAAGTGCAGTAATGCCATTTAAGTTCATTTCAGATTCAGAATCTAATATTCTAAGAAAAGCCTTTCCTGACCCAGGATTGTCAGACTCTCTTGCTGAAAATGCATTTCCTTGTGCACTGAAAAAAGAAGAAACTGTTGCCATGGTTACAATAAAAGTCTCTGGTTTTTTATTCAATGAGCATATCTTGCACATGAAGTGAAACATTGTTAGATGTGCATTCTAAAATGCATTGGCTATATTACAAGTAAAACTTCAGCTTATAAACAATTACAAACAAAGACGATGGTTGAAATTTCTTTGTCAGCATCCTTTGCATTATTGACGAATAGCAAGATGCAATAGTCAGTAAAAACATGAAGAACACTTGGTAACCAAATTCAAATAAGAGGCGCCATTGTATTGCATTGAATTATGGGAGTGATTGTCTGAGGATAGAAAAATGCTCATGACTGCAGTGCCATCTGGTGGGCGTTCAGGTGTGAGGCTGTGAGATCACAGCTTCAATGTAAAATAAATCCCCTATTATCACTCACTAGCAAACCATCTCACGTCTTTCAACTAGCGCCTTATCGCTCTGGGTAAGATTATAGCTGGCGGGGTTCTTTTTTGGGAGGGACCCAGCAATAAATAGAAAAGGGAGATAGTTGGGACTACTGTTAAAAGGTGATAACTTAAATTCAATGTAAAAAATGTAGCTTAGTTGATAGAATAAGATCTGTTGTTTAGAGGAAAATGTACCAAAGAGGTTAAAAAAGTTCAAATCTTCACACACTGCAATAATCATAAATGCGTGGAATAGTTGATGCAACCATAACCGTAACATGATAAAATGAACTTTGTCCAGCATATGTCAGTCTTTATTTACATGAATCTTCAACTGATGAATGTTTAGTCTTATCCAATATGCATAAAAAATCCTGTGTTACAGTAAGCATGAAATAGCGAAATGTTTACCCACTGCCATGTTTTTAATGTTACAACTAGAGAGGGGTGATAATACATCGAAATTAATTTATTTCAAAATTTCAAATGGAAACAGCCCAGGTTTTGTTAAGGCTGATATACCATTTCCAAAAAGGTATAACACATGCCTGTATCTTTATTTTTGATCCCTCCAAAGACCGATAGAATGTTTAGTCAATTTGAAATTTTTTTTAACATTTGTGCGAAGTCTCGGTTCGTCATATTTCCTTTATTATGGACAACTGAAAGTTATTATGCATATGACTGTATTCAGTGAAAATTAGGCTTCACTTTGAATACCAACATTGCTGTATTTAAACATTTATTCAAGTTTTTTATAATTCAATTTTGAGATCACTTTCATTAATTCCGTCCTTTTACAGGCCTTATGGCAAGAGGGAATTGTGACTGGCCTATCAAGATGAGTCGTGGATACTAATGTGAAATTTTGCTACAGTCCATTACCCTGCAAAGTAGGAGCAATGGCCTCGCTTGTATATATGTGGACACCACGCATCCAAATTTGACTTGAAGTATGGTGATGAGGTTTATCTCAACCTGTTAAATGGTTTGTTGATATATTTATTGCTAAAAACACACTATCACAACGTGCAGCCTCATGCATTTGTACTGGAAAGCAGGATAAACTTATTTAAACTGTAAACAAATGAACCAACATCATTTTTTTATATGTATATCATTTTTATTCATACATTTAATAGGTATAAAGTTTGAATGACAGTCTTTAGTCTCTTATCAATACACAAATTATACCCAAATTTGTGCCAGTAAGTTTGGATTTCATCTTCACAGGTTTGTTGATATATTCATTTCTTTAAACACATTATCACAACTTGCAACAGAAAGAACCAACGTCATTTTTAATATGTATATCATTTTTATTCATACACTAAATAGGTACATATATAAAGTTTGGAAAGTCTTTAGTCTCTAATAAAATGCACAAATTTTGCCAGGCATAAGTAAATATAACATAAATAATAACATAGGAAGTAAAGAATAAGATATACTAAAATTGGTTAACATATTTTTTAAAAGGTGTGATTTCATATTATTTAAAATCAATGGGACTGTTCTGTGATTCATAATCACATATAACTTCAAACACAAGGTCCTCATGAGTTAGGAAAGGACCCAGGTGTTGGTTGAGGGAGAGAATGGCATTTGAGAAATCCACATTGGGAACCAAACAGTCTCTCCAATTACATGTTTTGTTAGTTTTATTGGCAGACATCTGTGCCTTGTGAGGCTGCAGTCTGGATTATAGACTTTTAGCAATATCACAAAGTATAACTGCAAGGCAATGACTAGCATGGTTAATTTAAGATAATCGAAGTATTGAATTTCAATAAATAAAGGCAATAAGGCAAAACCACTCAGTTTCACTGAATCACTGATATCTATTGCCTTCGATGAGTCCCCTTTCCTCCTTCTACTAATTTGTAATTATGATTTCTTTATTGGTAATGTAACTATTTTATTTTTCTTTGTTAATATATTTTTTATTGGAGCAAAGAAATAAAGAAGTCTGAGGCTTACATAAGTTTTGTTCCCTTTAATTGATATGAAAAACGTCTAACTTTTCCCAGATAACTCAGACCTAGTTTGTTTGTTCAAACTGCTACCCAATGGGCCCAGCGGATTAATGTGGGTCTTTCTAAGCCACGACAGAGTCAGCTGTGTTTAAGATAATCACTGCATTGACTCTCTACTCACGTTTTAAGGTCACTAAGCATGTCTCTTGCTCTGAGCTTGTACTTAGTCATCATAGATCATGTTAGTTGATCACCTACAGATACCCAAGTGCAGTTTGAGATGGGATTTATCAAGAGGAGCTAGAATATGAAAAGGCTTCTACAACAGTGACTATGATGGTTAAAATATGAATCACTGGTATAATCTATTGAGGTAGAAAAACTAAAAAAAGTCTCAAGGAATTTTGTTTTTGGTTCAGAAAATGTTATATTAATCTTAACATTGACATGCATACTGTCAAATCATGTAGGCCAACTAGGTTCATAGTGTTACAAATTCTTAGCTTTTGTAGTATTGTTTCCTGGTGTTACCATGACATGTGTTAAAGAATTACTGCAATGACAGGTATTATACAATAAAATAAAGCAGACAATTAGTGAAAGATGCACTCACTGAAGCAATAAGTATAATTAGCAGAGTATGATTAAAGTATATGGGCTATGACCGCATCCAGAACAGTCATTATACACTCTGGGATCAGGGTTTTATCAAGAAATATTGCTTTGTGTCAAAGAGGACGGTGATAAAAACGTTGTGATCTAATTCTTGAATATTGATCATGTTCAGGTCAACTCGTAGAGTGTGCTGTCTTTCAAATGGGGAGTGTTGAGTTTGACAATGGCTTCTAAAAACATGATATGCAGTCAAACTATCTTTCTGATAAAACTGGTTGAATATATCTTTCAGACAAGAGTGGCCCTTCAATAACGTATTGTATTGTATTTTACTGTATTGCATTGTTTTGTATTGTATTGTATTGTATTATATTGCATTGCATTGAATTGTATTGTCCTAATGCTGACATTCTGAAGCTTAGTCAACTTATATGACCAGCTGCATGCAGATGTAATGATGAGATGATAAGGCTGCTTGGAGTCCCAACCATTTCACATCTTTACCTCATCGGTGAGTTTTTACTTGCCTCAGTCTAGACACCAAGGACTGTTGATTCATATGCTTGACTGCCACTGTTCATTTAATAATGGATAACTTGAAAGTTTTCTAAGCTCACTGCGATTGATCTCCAAATTGCACCCCCCTCTTGAATTCTTCTTTGATCACATGATCACAATCACTAGTCACATAATCACAATTTCAGGACACGTGACAAACTGAAGAGCATGAAATAGCAAACAAGGTGAAGTTTTAATTCCAACCTTATTGTTTTGCTTAAAATTTTAATTCCAACCTTATTGTTTTGCTTTAAAATTAATCATAAACACCAGCAACCATATTGTTCAATTTTGAAGGTGTTTTATTTCAGATTAATATCATTAAAAGTAATCGGACACCATGAATCTGTGTAGGTCGCAGCTGATTAAATTTATGGAGGATGATATGAAGCTTAACTTTAATAATAATAAAAAAAAAGATATGGAATCATATTAATACATTTTAGTAATGTAAGTAGGCCAGATTCATATTTCTCCAACAAGAACTTAACTTTAAAGCCTACGGTCTTTTCAAATTACTGATGCTAAATACACCAATCCAAGCAGCGCCGTATATTTGATTGTTATAGCCTACAGCATGACTCTAGGGTTGCATTATATCTGTAATCATGCAAGTAAACATAAAGTTACTAAATACAATATAGATTCCAATATATATTATCAGAACAGTGTCTGATAAGACATAATCAGCAACCGGATATAGTAATAAATGTTATTGACAAATCGTTTTTATTCTCAATGACAATTTGTTGACAAGCATTGCTTTACATTTTAAATTTTGTGTTATGGATTCTCTAGCAGTACTTGTATCTATAAGACACTATTCCAAAAATCCTGTTCATTTTATAGCTTTAAGTGACAAACTACTAAATTGAATTTGATGATAACGTTCTTATTGCTTTTACATGGTGATATCAAGTAAACCTTATTTTCTGCAACAATTTAACTATCTTCACATTACTATCATTACTTTATCCTATTTAAGTTCTCCTTATACTCCAAGGAAGCTCTTCAAGAACTTGTGAAGCCCCAAAACACCCAATTAATTTCCACCCTTATTTCAAATTCCAATCGTAATTCAGCAAGAAGCCGTTCTGCCCGGAAGCCGTCACTTTCTCTTACCTTATAGTGTATTTTCAGGGAATGGTTTTATTGTGTTGTATTGTACTGTACTGTATTGTATTGTGTTTTATTGTACTGTTAGTCCTGTTTTATACATTATATCCGGTATGTTTTGCATTTCAACTGGCTTAATCATATGAAATAGCATTGAAATAATACAATCACTTATAGTCTAGCTGTTCTATTCCTCAATGTAGATCATCAACTATTCGCAGCAGACTGTATGATTTGTCTCTAATATTTGCATTGTATTCCATAAACCTCCTGACAGTCACTCTCTTTGAATGATAGGGAGGCTTTTACAATTCCCCTTTTTGACCTAGACGATCAGTCACTATATTCAACATCACGGAACAAAATGGTCTCTTATGAAAGAGGAATATCATTCTCTCCATATGGTTTCCCCATGCCTCATCCTGCATTGGACAGGTTTCTCACCTGCCTGCCACATCTGACATTACTAACACTCGCTGAATCTCTGTTGGTCAGCAGTGATCACTTAAAGTAAGGCAACTTTACTACCCAGAGCAACAGTTCTTCAGAGAGCAAAACTTTTGATTTCACAAAATATACCATTTTATCTTAATCCAGGCAGTATTCTATTAGGGTGTGTTCATGATCATTATTAGGCAATGTGACAATATAGATTCACTATTAAGAATACATTTAAGTTGAGGTAAGACAAACGTACTACAAGAGCACCAAACAGCAAAACTTCTTTCTTTACAGATAAGGCCATTTTAATTTGTTCAAGACCAAATAGTCAGCTAAGGCTCCTAAATTTGTATGCCAAACTTAAATGAGTTTGAAATTTACTATTAAGAATGCCTTTGCTCTGAACAATTTGTTGTAGTGATGACTTTGTGTAATTCAGGAAGTTATGCTGCTGTGAAGTAAATATCATTTGTTTAGTCCAATGAGTAATTCAATAAGTAGTTGTGACCAAAAAAAACAACAAGCAACAATTGGAAAGCAACACAAAAAGTGTACATCTGAAAACAATTAAATGATAGTATGGGTGGATTGGGTGGATTACGGCTTTACATCCTGTATTTCTGTGCCTGATGGGCTAATTAGGACAGGCAGAGACCATGGCAATGAGATGAGGGATGAAACAGCCATCTAACTTAGGCTCGACCAGGAATTGTGCTCTACCACTAAGACCACTGAGTGAAGTCCCCACCCCCTGATGCTATGGTGTCTTTATTACCCCATTGGGATTTGTTTAGTATTGTTGAGATGATTTCTTACTGTTTCAGTTTTTAAAATCTGTTTTAGTTTGGCCTGCTTTCAAAATAATGTTAGTAACTATTTGGGTATGGTAAACCGATCACCATAACGATTATCAGGTACCAAAAGTAACTCGAATAGTTGTTCACAGCATGACTGAGCAATAGAGGAATGTTTAAATTTAAAATCTGCAATGTTTTGCATGTGACAACATGCCTTGCTCATGTTTCATGATGATATCTTTCAAGGGGAATCAGCAATATAGTGTGCCACAGGAGAGAAATTTCCATTGATTATTTTAGATGGTCCTGACAGAGTTTCTAGTTATCATTAGAAATGTCCATTTTGTGAAGAAAGGTTGATTTTCCACATTGTCTGTCACAGCATGAAACACAAATTTCTAAGAACACTTTTTTTTACTTTTGTTTTTGCCTTTTCAGTAACAAATCATCAGTATATATACATTAAGATACTGAAACCCCTGGGGATTTACGTGTCTCAGAGACAGTTGCAATTAAAAAACAGTTGTTATTGTGTTATATTATTGCCTGAAGTAGGTATTTTTTTTTTACAAAGAAAGAAAAAATTGAAATGAAAGTAAAATAGAACCTTTGATCCAGTCTGCCTTACTTGTACAGCAACTTACCAATTTAGCACACAAAATGTAAGCAACACATACATTTTTGTATTTTGTATCTTTATTGCATAAAAGTTTCTTGAAAAATAAGAAAAAATCTTTATTTTATGTGACAGCAACCTGACTTAAATCTTCAACCAGGCTCCTGAGAAGATAGGCTTCATTTAAGCTCTTGTACATTTCACATAAATGACCTTGAATGATTATTACATAAATATAAAGGCACTACAGTACACATGTTGGATCTTCGGGTAGCCGCAATGAAGGGGTTATGTTTCGCAAGTTCTGCCTGTATGTAAAAAAGATGTGGATTCCTAAAGCCCCTGTCACACTGGGCGATTTAGCCGTAGTGAACCCGTAGTATTACGCAATTGTTTCGCAACGCGCTACCCGGCTCCAACCCGGCGGCTACAAAACGGCTACCCGTGGATACCCGGCGATACCCGACAAGCACCTGTGGGACCCGTGACCCGTGGCCCCGGTAGCCGGTTGTGCCATGATTGCATGGCACAACCGTAGGAATCTCCCGGGTGTCCAAAAAATGAAAAATACCCGTGGGAGCCAGCGGGTGTCCTGTAGAAGCAGGCGGGTGACCCGTAGAAGCTGGCGGTTGACCCGTAGAAGCCGGCGGTTTATCTGTTACCCGTAGTAAAGCCGCGGCTTGTTGAGGGGTTCTACGGGTCACCCGCCGGCTTCCACGGGTCACCCGCCGGCTTCCACGGGTCACCCGCCGGCTTCCATGGGTAACCCGCCGGCTTTTTGCTACCAGCGTCAGCGTAGGCAGGGAGGGGGGGTTGTATATACTTTAAAAGGCTGCTGCTCCTCTAATATTAGTCCGATTTTCGTCAAATAAAGACTGAATTGTAGTATATTTCATACTGATTCCATACATGTTTTCGGATCGTAAATAGACCACCAAATATTAGGCGAGATATACGTCTGAGAAGGCAGGTAGGCGGCAAACAGTGGTGCTGTGGACTGTATCAATGCAGGCAGAGCTGAGCGCTTCTTTAAAAAGCTGCGGCTCCCTTAATATTATTTAGATTTTCGTCAAATAAGACTGAATTGTAGAATAGTTCATACTGAATCCATACATGTTTTCGTATCGAAAATAGACCAAATATTAAGCGAGATATTCTATATTATATAATAAGCAAATAAATCTATGTGTCTCTCCAAACTTAATATCTACATTTTTGCCCAGTATACCTGATTAAGTTTCCTCACCTTATATATTATATACTGCCATGATGCAAGATGTAAAAAGGGTGCTGGACTGATGCTGGACTGATGCTTTTCTCGTTGGCATTTTCAAAGTGTACTGTCAAATAGTTTTGACCATCTTATATACAATGTTTGGATTAGCTTTATTGCAATTCATTTCTACTCATTCTGCCAACTGCCATGAATGATACAAAGAATGGGTATAGAGAATACAGCAAATGCTCAATACATGTGTCAATTGCCTAATTGCCTAAATTAGGGTTCTTTGACCTGTCATGGTTTGTTCGAAAGATGACACAGTAATATGACATTGTCTTGATTGTCATTCACAATTACAAAAAGATGTTATTGCTTTCATTAATTAAAAACAATGTATTTTATTGTAATTACCAGGCAATGATTATATTTGTATATTGGTATTTTTTTTATACATGTGAACATTCTTATCTTTTTGTGTTAATTTGAATCTTATTGTGATATTTTGATCAGTATTTGTGTATATATTTGTAAAATTTAAATCTAAAATTGAGATTGTAATTAGTATTTGTGATTTGATCTGTGATTTTTTATGCTATCTTTTATGTACTTATATAGACCAAATATTAAGCTAGATATTCTATATTATATAATAAGCATATCAATCTATCTGTCTCTCTAAACTATCTGTCTATCTACATATCCAATTTTCGTCAAATAAAGACTGAATTATTCAGGGAAATGTGTAGAATTTATATAATAGTTAAGGTGGGGAAAATTAATGGAGTATACTAGGCACAAACAAGAATATTCTTGTTAATAAAGTTAGTAATACCTCATAGAGTATAGATATGTAGATATGTAGATAGACAGATAGTTGTGAGATCTTCACCTAATAATATGTTACTATCAATAATTCATTGATTTGTAATCAATAAAAAACAAAAATAAAAAAATGTTTGTTGGCTTGTTGCCAAAAAAATTCCGACTTGATATCTATAGATAACCCGTAGAACCTGGCGGGTAACCCGGTGGGTGCAGCCCCACCCTTTTTGTCGCCAGAACCCGTCGCCAACCCAGCGGAAAAAGCTGTTACATAATCGTTACGTCACTCTACGGGTTCACTACGGCTAAAACAGCCCAGTGTGACAGGGGCTTAACCAAGAGTGGAGGGACTCCATTTGCTGCCTAGGGGGCAACAGTGGCATGAAAAGTAAGTTGTGTTGATTCCACAGAGGAAAATAGATCAGGAATTCAGGAAGAATTGGATCACTGGGGTGATGGTGTTCTCCAAAGCACATGAAATCATTACAGGCCCCACCTAATGTTTTTTTTTTAATTTTTTTTTTTGATGTATTGTATATATTTTAAAATTAAATGAAGTGAGGTTGCCAATCTATATGTAATTTTAAACACCCATCAAAATTCATACTGCATTTGCTTTTGTAGAGCAGCACAAATACATTTTATACATTTCGAGATTGGTTGCCATTATTGGACCAATTATTTTACTGTGTTTGCAGTGCCCATCGACGTCCTGTGGACTTCTTATGTTATCAAGATGAGCATTTCTAACGGATCGAACAATGATTATGATTAATTGAAAGTCCAGTGTCATATTTATCTATTAATGTCCCTGAAGGAAGGGGGCGAGCCATTAACTGTAATAAATATGTCCCAGGTGACAACTATGGCCCAGATACAGGCATTAATGGGCAGGAGTACTTGTTCTGAGTGTATACACTGAATTATTTTGATGGTGAAATGTGGAGACTGGTATGTAAACGTGTCCTTTATTCATTCATTCATTCATTCATACCTTTATTTGTACATTTATAAACATTTTAAAATTTTGACATCGAACAAATCAAAAGCCCAGAAACAAGCTAACAGGAAATATGTTGTTGTATATTATCAACATGGAATATTCTATAGACCTGGCAAGTCAATTCATTATTTGGGTTATGCCAAATGAATGGTTACTTTGATTAGTAATCAGAAATTTGTTGGTAACAAGGTGCTGTATGTGAGAATAAAATGTTATAAACATAAAATTAGCTTGTTGCTTCGGTTGATTATGGTATGTAAATCAAATGTCATGTAATATTCAGTGAATGTGCTTAATTATGAGGCACTTACAAATACTTAATATTCTGTAGTAATAGGGTGGTTGTGAAATTTTTCTTACACAATATTTAACAATTTACAATGCTTGGACACCCTTAACTTTTTATCAAGTTGTATCAAGTAGCTCCAAATTGCACAGACGAGAAGAGAGTCTATATCTACAGTTAGTTTCATTAAAAACGGCCTGTTAAATTGAACCTAGACAAAGCTAGACAACTTTTGCTATACGATGCTACCTGCCACTAAACAGAAATGTCTGGCTATAGCTGGCTACACAAGGCTGGATCTAAGAATACATACAGTACCATTTGGTGCATAAATTGAGAGTTATGCATATTTGTTATGTTTTGTTGAAAAGATGCATGTCAATTGCACATAAGTATTTATGATATCTTAGATACATTTCTTAAACTTACCAAGGTTTATATTTTTTCAATGGTGATAGTTTAAGCTGACTATAAGATAGAAGTAGACAGAAGCAGCTGACTTTAGCCAGTTAAAGTTACCGCCAGGAATAGCCTGACTAGAGTCGACCACATTTCATGAAATTAACTGTATGCACCTATTATCCTTCAGTTATACTAATGACAATGACAAAGCAATGACAGCAATAGGAAACTTCATCTGTCCATCCTCAGTATGTGTGGTAATCCCATTAAAGTCTATTTTAGATTTAGAAGCCTGAAAATATATTTCCTTGTGAACTGAAACAAAGAAGAGTAAACTGTTGCCAGTGTAACAGTGGAAGCCTCTGAAATAAACATTTGTTAGATATGCATTCTAACATGCATTGGCTATCTAATAAGTAAAGGTTCTTAGTTTGGGGCAATTAAAGTTGTGTATTGTTGGCTGTGAAATATCAAATAACTAACATTCTGAGAAAGGGCCATTAGTAGATTGATTATGGAAAAAATACTAAGGAGATGGCAAATGTTTAGATATTCACCATGTTACACATTTCTACCAGATATAAAATAAGTTTCAAGTTTTAGGAAAATTAATATAATTATAAAAAAACAAAAACTTACTTGTGAGAGAGACTAGTAGAAGCCCTATTCTTCTGATCTTCAATAAATGCAAAAAATTAGCTGCAACGTATATTTTTTCCTACCCGTACTTAAATCAAGTTTACTCTCATATGCAATAGGGAAACTTTTCACAAAAATGCCTGTTTTTATGCGATGACATGCTTCCCTCATGCTTCAGCGTAATATCTTTCCTCGGGAATTGCCACATGTCAAATATTAACAGTAACCTACACATACTTGGTTTGAAGCTGCCAGTGATACAAATGTCCCACTGTGCCATAGATGCTGTTAGTAATCTTCAGGGTTACTCCAAACTATACATTGCGAACAAGTTTTTGACATAGTACTTTTTAAAGTTACATGAGTGAACTTCATATAGGGTCATGATTTGATTGACAATTAAGTTTTTCAGAAGAACACAAACTGAAGAGGAACATTTGGTGTCTGGAAATTCCCTGCAGCAACTACCTCACCTACTAGCCACTCGGCTAGCGGGACATTTCCTTTAGCTCAGTGAGATTGGTGGTCTTTGAGTTTCTATACAGCAGTATTGCAATACATTTCAGTATCTTTTAGCAAATCTAATTGTCATTTTTTGAATACCAAAGGTAGCGGAATCAATATGCCTTCTGCAGCCATTACAATGGTTATTTAAAATTGCTTTCTTATCTTTATGCACCACAGGACCATGGAAATCTCTGATAAAGAAAAACACTGATCATGAGACAAAAGATGGCTGGAATTTTTCTCACGCTCTTTTGTCCCCTTTGTGAAAATCTTTATTGATTTCTTCTGAGCCCTCAGGTGAAATTTCCAGCCCTACAGAACAGTGTGAGAACAAAGACTTGGGGTGCAATTATGCTGGGCAAAAATTGAATAAGAAAACAAAAGCAACAACAATGTCAACAACAAAAGCAGAGATTCAAGTTCCAATGCAAGTATTTTATTACATTCAAGGAAGATCTGATGTGTAATCAAGAAAGATCTTATCAGGGAAATCTGTAACATGGCTTATGGGAATGCACAGAACAATACAAAATAATGGATTTCTGTGGCAAAAATCAGTTTTGTTTCTGCTCTGTGACTAATGCAGTTTCCTCACAGGTAGTAACAATGTTGAACATACAAATTCATTTCACATTGAACAGTGAGCTGTTAACTTGAAGCTCTATTTGTCTTGTCTGGCTAGCCACCTAATTGAATTTCTCCGCCATAAAAAGGAAGAATACATTATTCATACTGAAACTTAAGCCAGAAGGAACTTTGATCATAGTGTGACACAGCTGTAAACAGTGTCCTATAACAAAGTTGGACAAGTTATGCCAGACTGTCTTGTGAACTGATATATTATTTAGCACCATCTCCAGAGGAGTCTTTAAAAAAGTGCTTCAGAACTTTGGTACAACAAGGAGTGTTATACAGTTTTTCACAGGATGGCATGTATGCAAAAAGGTATTTTGTGGCCTATACTTGTCGATAAAATCACTCATTCATGGTCTGCTTTATATAAGAACTTGTAAAGCTGTCTAGGAAATCTTATCAATGAGATGTTTTATTTGAGTTGCAAAGTTGTTGGGCTCTATCACTAGACCTCTCATCATTATGACTGCCTAAACCAAATGGAAGTTACTGTATTTTTGTTTGCATGTTTTTGGTAAAAAAAATACAGGAATTACTGGATTATAGCAATAACTACTTGGAATTGCTTCATATCACATAGATATTGATACAAAAATGTACTTGTAATTTGCTTCAAACTACAATATCTATCTATATTTTGTAATTGAAAGATTTGCATCACGTTTAAGTAAAATAATTTATCACAAACTTAGTACTATTTGATTGTCAGCAATTTCTATTAGTACATCTGATTGATCAATGTATTGTTATCAGGATTTCAGTTTTGCTTAGATGGTTGCACTGATTCCTGAAATCTGAACATTCTTACAATGGCATATCATGAGATATAATAATTTCAATTCAATCAACAGACTTCTTTAGCTTAACATAACACCAGCTGGCAGCCCTGCACTATTTGTATATGTGTCTGTAAGAAGTGGTCCAAGGCTACTAATCTCTGGTCGCGTGGTCATTACTGTAACAGGAGATGCATTAGGTGCTATTAATGGTCCACTGCAGTCCATAAGGGACACTGATAGCTGAGGAGACATTGCACATCCTTGTTGTACATCATAATCAAAGGACATGTCCAGTGTACTATATACCTGGCAGTGTGGTATGTAAGATACTGTATAGCCCTGCATCAAGACCACTGTTCATTCAAGATTGATTTTTTGCTCTTACATAGTGATCATCACAGTCAATTTCTTGGGCTATTAGCAATTTCAAAACTGAGATCGCACAAGAAACTAAAGCATAATAGTTGTCTCATCACCAACAGTCAAGATCTGAATTTGTGATCAAGTGTGATAAGGTGCAAGGTCTTACAAGCAAGAACCTAAAATAATTAAAGTGGAAAAATAGTTTTGAGTAGCACTATACCTTCGTATTCCACTTTAACATGATGAAGGCCTTACAATAAAGATTATAATTTATAGCATTTTGAACCTAGGTGGTCCTGTTGACACATTTACATTTTACAGACTGCACAATGAACTACAGCATGGATTGTATGTGGAATACTTCACTAATGATTTAAGTAGAGGGAAAGGAACTTAGTTGAAGCAACTATTAGGTGTCTCCAGCTAGCTATGGCTCAGTTTGGCTTGTTGTGGCTTTAGATAATCGTTCCTTCCTCTGGATAATTAAAGTTGAACAATAGTTTTGAGTAGCACTATTACTTTGTATTCCACCTCAAGATGATGACAGCCTTACAATTAAGATAATAATCTATAGCACTTTGAATCTAGTTGGTCCTGTTGACACGTTTATTCTGTGCTGTTAAACACAGCTCATTCATTTTTACCGACAGCACAATGAACTAGAGCACGGCTTGAATGTGGAATACTTCACCAATGATTTAATTCTACTCATCACAAATGTCTCAACATCAGGCTGAATCTGCCAGGCAATCACAAACATTTTGCCATCAAATCTGCATGAAAACTCACACAATTGTGAAGCATTTTCTTACACCCAATCATGTCATTTTAAATGTCACAAATGCTCTATGTGTTTCCTTGTTTACACACATCTTAATTACATCAGATGCCCATCTTCATCACACAATGCCTTGTTGCGTCTGCTTGCTTCATTTTAACATGCCAATTGCTTTTAGACATTTCTGAACAACATGAACACTCACGTATTTGGCATCTGTTGGGACACCAATGCACTCTTGCTGTTCCCCAATGATTTTTCCAATTCTGTCTAATATTTGTATAGTTATGATTTAACTAACAATGTGTTAAAATAAGTGAAAATTTACTTTAATACTACCTCACCATTGCAGTAGTAGTAGTAACACCAATAAAAGTACAACAGTTCTATTTCCTTGCAAGTTGCAACTGCAGGTTTCTCTCACAAATGGTTTGAAAGGTGCATCAGTCTCTGTAAAATATCTAGCATGACATTGTCTAGATTTTATGAGATGATGATAGTAATATGAATACAATATTCAACTCTCTGTAATACAGCAGAAAAATGAAAATGAACTGATTCCCATAAACAAAGTTGTGTATAATAGTTTTTAAAGATACCTCCAAATTACCACTTTTAGAATAATCTAGGGGGAGGACAAATTTATCACCTAGCGATCTAGGCAAGGTCACATTATCCAAATAGAACCATGGGAAGTCGTGCATTGGATTCAGACCTTCCTTTCTTGATTATTAGACCATTGCCAGGGCTAAAAGACCTGGTTAAGGCAAGATAAATCTTCATTACTGGAGGCTATGGTGATAAGTGAGGTGTGGACACTGTCAAGGTTGATTCACAAATGACCATGAATAAGAAAGCAGAATGAAGCGACAAAGTAGGTAAAAGAGGAAGAGAGAAGTAAAAGGCCTTAAAAACACTCTTTAATCTTGATCCACTAACTTCCTCAACATCCCTACGTAACCAATATAAAGTATTAACTATCATAGATCATTATGCCTTAAACATGGCTAAAATAGTGTACCAACATAAAACGAAAGTATTGCCAAACATATCTGAAAACTATTTCCAAGAATTAGCCGATAACACTTATCCAAATACAAGAAATAGAATGAAATATAAATTGCCCAGAGTAAGAACAGAACAAGGCAAACCAATGACAAAATATCAGGGAGCATGAATATGGAATGAAATTATTTCAAAGCCGTAGTCACATTTTGATGTAGAGGAAGTTTCATTAAAGGCATGTAGTAGAATGATAAAGAGTTATCTTATATACATAAATTATCAACAAGCGTAATTTTTTTTATATTTCCAGATATTATTCCAAATTATTAACATTTCTCTTTTAATTACCATTTCATAGCATAAAATTACTTTATTCGACGGTTTCAATATAATTTAAATATCATTTGAATATACATGCAATTATTATCTCAATATCCCAATGTATTGTAGTATATTCTCAATCTTTATTTTGTACCAGCTCGATAAATTTACCAAAGAGCTTTGTTAATCTGTGTTTCATTTGATATGAGATTTGATTAAAAATCAGGTATTGGTAAGTTTTAACACCTCACTATTTTAGCAGTATTAGATAGCTGCTGCAGGCTGTCCTGGAAGTTAGGAGATGATGATGAGTATACCACACATAAGTAAGTCACTTCCGAAATAAATTTTGTTAAAACTGTACAATTCAATGATACAACCAACGTAAGACTACGCTGTATCAGTATGGGGATCTACAAGTCAATCAAATTTAGATCAATTCCAATGTTTACAAAATCATTCAGCATGTGTGATGGAATAGATTTTTATTTTATGTACTGGTTACTGCGAAGGGCCCATGTGAAAAAACAGTTAAATACTCATCTGGAAGCCTTGCGAAAAGGTATTCGAAATAAAACATTTTTTAAAAAATTATAAAAAAGGCTCGTGAAGCTCTTGATTTATAAAAGGAGCAATTTTTGACCTAATGTTTTCAGAATAACATCCATTAAAACCATCTAGCTGCCAAATCCAAAAACCTTGCTAGGGAACTATAATGTATGGGATTGTGTGGTTCAGAGGTTAAGGTGTTCGCCTGCCATCCGCAAGTGGGTTCAAACCCCCACCATGGCATCGAGGAGTTGGGCAGGTCCTCATCAACCATTGCCTCACCCCATCCAGGTGCAATGGGTACTTGGCATTAGGTGCCCACAGTGATGACACTGGACCTTTTAAGTCCATGTGCTTATCCCTTGTCCAAGACTGAATACTCCCTAGGGAGTAAGAAGGACTCTTGATTGGCCTGACAAGGGTGTAATTGTAAAGTATGTTGCTTGAGCAGGGATTCTAGACTATTATTGTCTACACTTCATTCTTACTTAGATTCAATACAAAATCTAGATTGTGATTTCTTTGTAAGCAGACATATCCTCTGCTGTGTAGTTCCATTGATCTATATTTATGAGGAATTCCAAAGAAACTTTGTCCGAGTTGTGCAAATCTGAGAAAAGCTTCCATCTTTGAATTTGTGAAATTCTAAGATTTTTGTCTATCGACTAGTCCTTGCAAAAGAAAGAAAAGTCTTAAGATTTACACAAGAAAAGGAGTGCAGCTGTATATTGTGAATTAAACGGGCTGGAGAACCAACAAAAACCAGCATCGCTTAGCGTTGAGCATCATGGAATGTAGACATGCCAACCTTATGCAGGAATAACTTTGGTCTAAAAAGAAGCATAAAATGAAACAAAAGTTTATGGACAGGATTCTATAATCAAACTGCTTATCAGGCTTCTGATGGACTGATTTATTTTCATCATGATTTCCTATTTGAGATCAAACTTTCCTGAGTGCAGAAAACAATGTTTTTCCAACTAACTTCTCCTATGGGTGTCCGCTGTTAAATTCTGTCATGGAACACTCAAAATGTCATGGCCTTTCCACTTCTGGGTGACATTTAAATGAAGGAACCTGTCACTTTCAAGGAGAATATGACAGGTCTCAATATTGACCCCTGAGCACTAATTGGGGATTATCAAAATGTGTGTTTCTATGTTGGGACAAGGAATATCCCTACCAAAGGGACAAATGTATGCAGAACTTATAGACTTAGCATCTGATCATTGCATCTGCTGCAGCCTGCAGACACTTTCCACTGATACGATACACATTTTTCTAGCGTACAATGTTTAAAACATTTTGTTACACTTGTATTTCACTTTGATTTGACTTTTTTCAATTTTTGTCGAGGAGCTCTAGAACACTGTGTACCTACCCGAGGTAGATAAGATACATGTGGATCTTAGATGTGCATTTTCTATAATTATATGATGAATTAAGAAAAAAATGTAACAACTTTATGCAAAGAAACATCTACTACTGCTACATTTATCCCATGCGGGTGGGGGGCTTTCGCTGGCCTCAGCATCCCATGTCCCTCAGAGCTTGACTACCCAGAATTTTCTCTGACAAAGCTAGACACTACATTACAAAAGAATACATGCTCATATCAAGAGGATAGCATATGGCAAACTACCTTATACAGTTGTATTAAATAGAGTGGTGTTATACCTAAACCCTTATTACTCCACTTCTGTGTAACATAGCATGAATCCTTGTGATATAAGTGATTGGCTGTGCTGTAGGGAACACATTTACCCATCAGAGTCTGAAATGATATACTTTCTTGTTGATTTTCTTATATATTTTCTACAGAGGGGTCATCAAACTTGCTTTTATGTTGTAAATTGACAGTATTGTGTAACTTTCCCCAGAGCAAGATTGAGTAGATTGGGTCCTTCATAGATATAAGCAATAGAAGTATTAAATTTGTGTGCTTAGCCATCCTTTCTGGTTCAGCTTATGCACAAACACAATACAGTGATAAATGCTGATTTAAAATATATCGCAACAATAATGGTAGGTGTTGAAAAAAATAATACAATATGATTACAAACTTCAAGAGCCACATAATTATGAGTTTATTAGGCCTGGAGTCCAAAGCATGTTACATATTTACTCCATGAGTGTGGCCTTTTACTTGCCTTAGCATAGACACCCGGTAGCTGGCAGCTCCAATTTTCCATCTCATGCGATTGACATCCAGCTGGTGTGTAGCTTGTAAAGTGTTTCATTGTGTTGTAAGAATGGCATAACATTAGATTGTATTGTTTTTCAGTGAATTAAATTAAATTTTGTTTTTATCCTCTGTCAATGCAAATTGCTGATTGGTCAAGAGGTGAGAGATATAGTGCTGCATTCTCAAAATGGTCAGTTAAGAGATGCACTGCATGTCAGCAATCTGACTTGGTTTTGTGTTTTTATCCATACCTCCGCAATGAAGAGGAGTACAATAAAAAAATTGACATTTACGTGTTGGCAAAGAATTGGAGTTCCACACGAAAAAATATATAGCACACTTAGAAGCTGAGAAAATAGAGTTTTTTCCAAAATCGTTTATTTTTCATCATTTCAGCTCTGGATTCAGAGCGCTGACACACTTAGTTGTAATAAATGCCTCAGCAGAAATTATTCTTGATGATTTTCAGCTTTTGAATGTATTTTAGTCATTTATTGTAAATGTATGTTTGGATTTCATCTCCATTATATTCATTGAATTAGTAAAGAAGCAGAAAAGTAGACAAGTGTATCAGACGAGGTTTCCAAGAAGACAGGTCTATGGCAGGAGGGAATCGTGACTGGCCTATAAAGAGGAGGCGTGGACACTGATGTGCAATTTTGCTAAAGTCCATTTCACTGAAAAGTAGGAACAATGGTCTCTGTTGTATATATGTGGACACCACAGATCCATTTTGACCTGAAGTATGGTGATGAGGTTGTGTTGTGGGTTGTTAGCTGCACAGTAACTCCAGGTCAATGTCCTGAGCCAGACTCATGAACACCAATAAAATATCACTAAGGACTTGACCCATATGGCTGCCCTTTAACCTTTGTCTGACCTCTTATCTCTTTATGAGTGACCTGGATTGACCTATTTCTTAACTTTCATTTCGTATGACTCATCAAAGTTTATTTATTCGATCAATAACTTGCTATCTAGCTCACATGATAGTATATGAATGTATGATTAATTTGATCATCCAGTATGGTCCATTATTTGGTGAATTACTAATTTCAATTAATTATACATTCAAATTTCCAATTACTGACCTGACTAAATACATGAGTATTTTTTGGTAATGTAAGTAATAAATACTTAAATTTTACACAGAACATTACAGGGCTTGGATTGTAGTTGTTATGCAGACAATTACTGAAAATTCCATAGAGTAAATAGAAAAGCCTGCAGTGTCCACAAACAAAAATTGCATCTTTCTTCTGAAGGTGGCAATGAATGGACTGTTCTCTCTTCGTAATGTTCGATTGAATGGGGTTCAGGAAAGCTTTGGAAGCAGTGGCCTGTGTACACTTGCAATCTATTTTTGTTTATTCATGATGCCTGTCTTTGTCTTAGCACTAACTTTGACTTTTAAATCTGCTTGGGTTTGTAAATATTTATGCTTTTACATCAACACCTTATTGCAACACTTCTACTTGCATATATATGTGAACACGCAAGATATGACAAGCTCCACTAGAGGCAGCAAAACACAACAGCCCTTAGAAACCAGTTTCTGCATTTGTGACAGAGTGGCTGTCAAAAAGAATGGGCATTCCTTTGAGGTGTCCTGTGAGGATGTCACATTTTTTCTATTATTTCTCTGATATGTACTTTTTTTTCACCCAGAAAAATGACAGCCCACTGCATTTCTACAGCTTTGGCTAAGCCTACCTAATATGTTGCACAGCTCAGAAAGATACCATACATACAGAGGCCTGTCAGCAAGCCAAACTTAGGATTTCATTCTATTTAGTACATTACTGTGATGTACCAAAATACACGCTATGATTGGATTACATAGAAAAGAAACATAAAGGGTCAAGGGACACCCATTTTTGCTCAATAAGGATGCAAGCATGGGGGCCCTTTGTATGTCAAAAAGCATATGGTGTGAAGTATAGTGTGTGCAGATAATAATTTGTTGATGACATGCACAAGGTTTCTATTTTACATTCAGTTGTGTATTTATCCCAAAGCCAAATTTTCACATACGTTTTACAGCCAATGTTTCAATGCGGATCTTTCTCTTTCTTTTTTTTTCATATTTCTAGTGCCTAATATATAGCACTGCTTCATTCAGGCTATATGACCAGCAACCTGTGGCAGATTTAAAGATGAATAACAAGGCTTGTAGTCCCCATCATGTAACACATTTACCCCGTGTAAGTTTTAATTACCCACAACAAAAGGTGCAAGGTACAAGGCATTGATTTATCATCTCATGCGACTGGCATCTGAAATGAATCATAGCTCTTAAAGAGTTCCCAGGCCAGGAATCAAACTTCGATTACCTGAAATGGCCAGAGCCTTAACAACAGGACCACTCTGTCAGATTGAGAAGTTACATCAATTAAAATGTATTATCTTCATAAGCTACATCTCAGCTGGATGCCGATTGCACGAGATGTTAAATACGGGGTCTCTTGTACTCAGTGTCTATGCTGAAGCACATTGAAAACCCCCCATGTGCAGCAATGGGTAAATGTGTAACATAGTGTGGACTCCAAGTCTTATCATCTTATCATTATGTCTGCCACTGCAATTGGAAAGTCAATTTTGATTAGTTTAAAAATTGGATGATACCACATTGTTGCCATCCTACACTGTGTTACTGCAGTTAGATTTTTCCATCAGATTGGTCAGTGTTGGAATACAAAATGTATTTTACATGTAGGAGTCAGAATGAACTCAGTGAGTCTAGTATAATAGAGAAATGCAGAGCATGTTCAATTTGTGCTTGATCCTATGTTTCTATGCACATCATGCAGAGACCACACCCTCCTGTGTTACTGAACACCCACAGGGAAATCATGCAATTGCCTTCATCAGTTCAAAAGACCTGGTGTGGGTTGGTTGAACAGCACTTTTCATTAATTTAGACCTCATTTATTTATAGTATGATACAAGAAAACTATAACAGACATGTTTGGTAAAAAGGCACTATAGTCCTATATCATCAGTGAGAGAGACCTCTTTAAGGCAACAGATCACGATGAATGGGCTACTCAATCACCTAAGTAATTCTGGAATCCCCTTGGACAATAACATACATGCTTTATTTAAAGATTTAAGTATTCTTCTTTAAACTAGGTGCACTAGACCTGTATCATTTACATAAGTAATATAGACAATCTGTTAACCTATTCTAAATTGGTTAATTTAATCTAAATATGTTCAAGAATACAGCAAAATAAGATCTTCAATGTTTGATTCATTTCTGACACAAGGCTAACAAGCAATAGCTATATATTGTGTGGTGTTGCAGCCATAAAAATAATTTTCAATCAGGGTATCTGTGCTATGACAGCATACAGAGCAGACATAATACTCACTGGGATCAGAGTTTATCAAGAAATATTGCTCCGTATCACAGAGGATGGTGATAAAAATGTTGTGATATAATTCTTGAATATTGATTATGTTAGGTCAATCTGCCAGTCACACAGTCTTTGTATGGGGAGTGTTATGTACTAAATGATTTCCTTATCATGGGTGTGAATAATAAATGGCATCGTTAATTTTGATCCATGAAGGTTTCGTTCATATGTTAGCATAGAAGTCAATCCAAGAGGTGGTGGGTCAATGGGCTTTACATCCCATATTTTTTGCACCAGATGGGGCTGATCAGGACAGGGAAGTATCAAGGCAATGAGGTGAATGATGAAGCAACCTGGCAACATTTATTCGAACCCAGGACCCAGTGGCTGGCAACCCAGCAAGCTACACCCTTATTGCTAAAATTAAAACATGCATATTAACTGTAGAACTGCATAAATATGGTTAACACACATTTGCATTCTAATTCTTGTTGCATTGTTGGATTCCAAAGGATATATTTGGTTTAGCTAAAGATGAGCCTTTTTCAAAAGGATGCACTGTACTGCAGCCCAGCCATCAGTCGGTAAAGCATACACCCATAAAGCTACAGTGAATAGAAGAAATTTAAGTCTTTTTTTTTTCAAAATATGTTAATTTGTGAATCTATTAAATGTATTCCATCCTTATTTCTGTCTGATGAAACCTTTTTTTTATCATAAAAATGAGAAATAACATTTTTTTTAATCAACAGAAACAAATATATACAAGGGTTCTGGGTCTTGTGTGCATATTGATTGAAAACGAAATAGAATGATGATTCCATCTCCTATACTTTTATTTTTTACAATTTTCCCAGTGCGCTAATTTAAGACCAACCTCAGAATTACAACTTCAAATTACAGGTCCATCTTGAGTTCATTCCTTGATCACACGACTAAAGCAATCCAATTTACATGATAGACTGAGGCAACATGAAATCTCAGCCAGGATGAGAAACTGATTACAGCCTACAAGTAGCTCGCTTCAATAAAATCAGTGTTGTCTGTTTTAGCAAGAAGTTATCTTTCTTAGAAATCGAAGTTAATTTTACTTGCTGAAAATGATGTGGCATTCCAAATTCAATTGATTTGTTGGAAACATGTTTAACTGCCTATTGTAATACAAATATGTTTGTGATTACTTTACAAGCTTTAGCATGGAAATATTAAGTAGTAATCATGTGGCAGTGAATGCTGAAGTTTAGAATTCATGCGTTTTGCCTTAGAATTTTGCTGTGCTGATGCACCTGTAACATTATCAAACTTTATCAATATTCATTTTAAAATGCACACGTCAGTTGTTTGCAATCATTCATTATTCATGCAAAATGACTTGCATCATATCATAAACACTGCTCTATAACCACTCTTTCTCTTTGAATGAGAAGAAAGGTTTTTGATTCCCCTTCTTGACTCATACCATCAGTCACTATATTCATCATCACGGGATATAATGGTCTCTTATGAAAGAGGAATATCTTGAGGTGATGCATCATTCTCTGGAAATGGTTTCCCGATGCTTCATGCTGCATTGGACAGGTTTCTCATCTGCCTGCCACATCTGACATTACTAACGCTCAATGAGTCTCCACTGGTCAGTTCGGAGTGAGCTGATGCATCCTGTTAAGTAGTATCTATCTAGTGCTAAAGTGTCGAAATAAATTGGCTGGCTGGTCTGGCAGCAGTTCTGGAAATCTGGGTTTGGATGTTACTTACAAGCACCTATCAGTCAATGTTTAATCAGAGTGGAAATACTCCCAAGCTTTGTGGAATGCACAAACTGCAGTTACAAGCATATCTCGGCATATCTTAGCTGACACAGATATGATCTTTCAGGTAGTATTCAACTATAAGATTTCTCACTTACTGGTAATTAATGCTATACCTAGGCAACAGTAAGTAATGAATGCATTACTAAAAATTTGTCATCCATTAACAGTGCTGCCTTTGCAATTTAATCCATAAAAGTGTTCATCTGATATATTCTATCACTCTGCAGTGTACTTGAGCAGCTAGGTAGATCATTGGCCTCTCTGGTGACTTATTTTGCACTGAATAAGATGTGTTTGATTCAATCTCTCCATTGACAAGATAATACAGATGATATTTCAAATCTTAATCACATTATATTGAAGTTGGTTTCTCAGATCATGTGAAGATGATGAATTAGCCAGTTGACATTGAACTTTATGATTTATCTGAAACAACCATAGTTGTCAATGTATTTGTCACTGTACAGACTAAAGCAATCCAATTCACACCAGCATTGTGCCTGTTATCTTGAACATCATCATCATCTATCAATTGTATGAGACTCAGGAGAATTGTCAACTTGATTACTTCCTACCGACATCCCTTGATCCCCACTTGATCCCCATCAATTCCTAATTCACTTTAAGATATGCATCTGATTCAGCTGTATATCATTGGGTAAAGACTTCCCTTTAGGTTGTATGTTAAAATTTAACAAATAATTAATAAAGTTAAACCATGCAGATACATGCCATGGATGTTTTGACATAGTCTGATACACAGTTACTAAATGTGACTTTCTTTACTTCCTCTAGAAGTTATACATTATTGAAATTTGCATATTTTCCATTATGATCTACACTGTAACTCATGCAGAGCAATATTTATTGTCATTTTGCTGCAACTAATTTGGTGTTTATCTCATATATGCTAGACTCCACCCTGTATGATGAAATAAGCATGACTAGGCAATAGCAAAATGTTTACCCACTGCCATGTTTTTCATGTGACAACATGCTTCGCTCATGCTTCATCGTGGTATCTTTCCAGGGGAATCGTCACATGTCAAATGTTATGAGCCCCATGAGATGAATCTGCATTGATTGCCTGATGCTGGTCCTACCACAAACTCATTGCATTCTATTAGTGATAAATTGTCTTAGTAGTATGTTAAGACGCCACTCTGAAAATACTGCCAAATAGAAAGTGTTAGTGAAAACGGCTACTTTCTTATACATTTTCACCTATCCCAGTGTGATGTCAACTACCAACTCCATAGCCTAAACAGGTCTATCAAATTAGCAAAATAGTGACTAAGTAATTGCTAATTTCTTAATCATGGGTACGAGCACGTCATACTTGGACCATTTTTGCTAAGCTGGAGGAGTCAATCTCGGGCTATTCAAAATGGGTGACTTTCCAGTCCATAGGCTAGTACGGCAAGCCTTTCCTAGGCCTAATAAGTCTAACAAGACACAACAATGTAAAGGCCTTTGAAAGCATCACCATCTGGAACAAATCTGACATAAATTCGCTGGTCACTTTTAGTGGACACTAAACATGTGCTTCCCTGAAGGATGCATCAATTGACAGTATTCCTACTTTGAGTTTGTCTCTGGTTCTGTTATAATGTAACCTGAGTAACTCTGCTTGTTTTGATAATAATGACTTCTTCATGGAAAGATAAATTAAAGAGTTACAATCTAGATCCTAGTTCTTATTCAATAGTTTCAATTGTGAGATACTTTTTCCATGCCTTATGGCATAGTGGTTAAGGCATTTGCCGGATCTTGTGATGAAATTTTTTATAATGTCTTATTGCTATGTTATACCTTTTCTTTTAAATCATTACCTAAAAAAATCCAGATTTGCCTGCTTATCATGAGGTACCAGATTTCAACTCTCAGCATGACATGGAGGAGTTGGGCAGATCCTCCTGTAACCACTGCCTCACCCTATGTGTAATTGGTACTTGATGAAAGGTAACTGTAGTGATGTACTGATGTGTGTTCATAAGTCCCTGTGGTTAACCATGGTCATGGTTAGTTTGTTTAAAATCAGCCAATGTACTGTGTATCCTAAGACAATGATTGCGTATAAATCAAACAGTTACAATGGTTGGCTCGGACAATTATTTTTTAAGAAAAGAAAATACAATGGCTGATTTTAAACAAAGTGGTGACTGGAAACCAGCAATAAAAAATATTTATCTGAAAACAGACAATTTTTTTTAGTTCCTGTATTTACATCATGTTGTAGTTCTTTTTGGTCATTTGTTCTGTAGTTTATGGACCTTGACACAACTTTCCTTGTACTAATAACCATGTGTGTAATGTCAATAAGACAATAAGGTAGAGTTATGGGCCTTTAATGAAGATGTGTAGCACTTAATAACAGCAAATGGCAGCAGCACAAGGTCAGATTTTCATTCCTGTCAGCTCTTGGTTCACTTGCGCAACTGTGACCTTGCTCAAATCACTAAATGAGAAATTAGGTGTATTGTCTGGAACACCTTACAAAAATACTAATATGTGTACTATATGCAAATAAACTAATGTGATCGTATAGCCATTTGTGTCATTTAAAAGATTTGCAGCTTTAAAAAATAGTATAAAAAGTAACAAAAATGGTTACCTCCAACTGCTATGTAACCACTGTAATATGATTTTAATATATCACAACCTTGAGATCTGTCCAGTCAATTACAAGTTTAATCTTTATTTCTACATCTAAAACATTTTTTTTTTTGGCATTTGTGTTATGATTGATTCCATTGTATGTTATATTTGAATTAGTTGTAGAACCAGTGCTTAGTTTGTTTTTGTGTTTTTATCAATACGTTTTTTTTAGCTTGAAAATGTACATGCTGAAGATATTAACTAAGATACCACTGTCCAAAGTGCTGCTCATTTAATGTGTGTGCAGAACATGTTTTTCAGAGTTCATGAAGAGACATCCTTTCAGAGTTTCATTGCAAAACTGAGACAGATGAACAGCTGGTAGGCAATTAGCTTCAACATAGAAGGCTTCTCCTGAGTTTGTCACATTGCGTATGACATACATTTGATTTAGTTTTACATAGTCGAGATACAAACACATTCTAATATCTATACTAATTTGTAGAGCCAATATTATGGCAATAGTCTGTTATTCCCAGGTTAGACTGATGGATGTAGGTATGCATATGTATGTATATATGCTTATTTGCATGAGAAAGTAAGGCTGATCTAGCTGGTATAACGGATACAATTTTACAAAATGTACAATACATAGATAGATAGGTATATAGATAGATAGATAGATAGATAGATAGATAGATAGATAGATAGTTAGATAGATAGTTAGATAGATAGTTAGATAGATAGATAGGTAGATAGGTAGATTGATAGATTGATGGATTGATGGATTGATGAATTGATGAATTGATGGATTAATTGATTGATTAATTGATTGATTGATTGATTCACTTGTCCAGCACAGACACTGCATTGTGTTTGTCTACTTTCTGTTATTTACCTTCTCATGTGTGTGTCTTTTTCACTTTCAATATAATTTGAGCTAATTTGCTATTTGGATTTATCATTATTTTTAACTTGCTTAAAGTTCTTAAGTAAATCCATTGTCCTTTAATTTAATCTCGATTTTTCCTTTTAGGACATTAAAGAGGCTGTCATGGCAATACGCTTTGAAATTGATGCATCGTGTTTTTTTATCTATTCATTCATCATTGCATTTTAGATTTCCAGAGTAAGGTCTGAGGAAAATCTAACACAATCTACACTAGGCTATATTGAAAGGAAGGAGTAGCAGGAATAGTGCAAAGCATATTTATCTTAAAGAAATAAACAAAAATGGGAAATAATTGTTTGGAAGACAATTTCTAAGAACTTCTTAGGAAGTAATTTATCTCTTCTGGCAGCTCTAGCAGCTTTAGAACTGGCTTATAACTAAGCCGGCAAAGCCAGAAGCTAGCATAAAGAAGAGTGTTAAGAACATTAGTTCTGTTTGGGTGACCAAATTCAAATGAGAGGTGCCATTGTGTTGCACTGAATTATGGGAGTGATTGTCTGAGGAAAGAAAAATGCTCATGACTGCAGTGCCGTCTGGTGGGCGTTCAGGTGTGAGGCTGTGAGATCACAGCTTCAATGTTAAAAAAATCCCCTATTATCACTCACTAGCAACCCATCTCACATCTTTCGTCTCTCGCTTTATCGCTCTGGGTGAGATTACAGCTGGTGCGGTTCTTTTGTGGGAGGGACCGAGCAATTATGAGGCTTACTGGGGAAAGTGGATAAAAGGAAAATAATAGGAATCTCCTGGTAGAAATCTGCAGCTCTGAAGCAATGTGAAGTTTCAGAATGTCAGTTTCTTTGTCTTACTGAATCATACGAACAGGTTGATAGACTTTTAGTACAACAATTATGTATAAGCTCAATAATTCTATTTGAGAAAACTAAAATATATTGGCTTGAGTGGCTCCTTAAATAAATCTGGGCTCCTATAGAAAATTTGTTCTGTTGAAAGAATGTGAATATAATAAGGAAGACCATTTAAAAATACATTATGCATTGTGAATATGCATGTTATTACCATGTCCTTCATAATCATAATATTTAATATTTCAAGATGGAAACTAAATCTATAAGTGCTATTTTTGTTGGTTGCATTTTTAATGTCTTCTTTCTATATTTGCTATGGTGTCTATCACTGGTCTGTCGCGTTTAGCTGTATGTCACTGTTAATTTCTGTCCATTCTTGTTTTCTACTGCTGGATTTACTGGCAAACATCTTATTTCATGAACAAAATTTCTTTACGACTAGTTTCAGATCATATAGTTCAAAAGACCAGGAAAATCACAAAAGTTTAATTTAGATCCAAAATAGGAAGTGATCTATTCCTTGTTCTGCTCCAAACTCAATTTAACAAAAAACCAGTAAAACATGGAGAACAATACATCTGAGAGTGACCTGAGGGAAAGTGATCTGCCATGTGATGAATTGGAAGTCAATGGAAAATATTTCTCAGCCAAAATGCTGCATCGACTCAATCCATGGTACTAAGAATATTTATGTGTTTCACTTTGCAGCCTGTTATTGTTGTTTTACATATTCCCATGTCAAAGACTTAGACTGCCATATAATATAGTGTTCAAGCAGCCTAAGGGTCAAGGTGTTGCTGCTAATCATGAGCAGGTTTAAACCCTCTCCTCCTTTTTTTCACTGTTTGATACATTTCTAATGCAAGGTCAACAAGCAATAGCTGTATATAGTGTGGTGTTGCAGCCAAAACGATCACTTACAATCAGGGTATCTATGCTATGACAGCATCTAGAGCAGACATAATACACAATGGGATCAGAGTTTATCAAGAAACATTGTTCCTTGTCAAACAAGATGGTGATAAAAATGTTGTGATCTAATTCTTGAATATTAATCATGTTAGGTCAATCTGCTGGTCACACATTCTTTGTATCAGGAGTTTTATGTACTAAATAATTTCTTATTGTGGGTGTGAATAATAAATGGCACTGTTAATTTTGATCCATAAAGGTTACGTTCATATGTTAATTCATGTTCATTTACATTATGAAAATAGCTGACTATAACATTATGTAGTTGGTTGCCTTTATATCTTTTGGATGGCTTAGCATAACACTCATATTAAGAGGTGTTGGGTGAA